>CP092873.1:32144918-32219746 GCA_030710605.1 Cordylochernes scorpioides | reverse complement strand
GTCTTAATGAGAGAAACAGAATATTTAATCAAATACACAATACACTTTCACCTAATAATTTATAGAAACTGAAATATTACTAAAAATCATCTTAATTATTTGTTAAAGCAGAAAGAGTCATGGAGTTAAAACTTCGATCTATTAAACTTATTAGAACAATGAAGTTTCCGCGAGTCAGTGATAAAATTGCATTTTATCATTCTATATATAATTATTTAATCAAAAGGGCATTTATTGGATCAAAATATTTTGATCCAATATGAAAATATTCAAAAATATTTGTTATGTTAGATCTCTCTCTCTCTAAAAAAATTGTATCTTTGCAACGCGTTGGAATTTACAAGGATCGAAGAAATATTTAACATCTAGTTAGTAACTTGTTTTATCTTTGGGTAGACTATAAAATAAATTGCTACTCAAAATTCTGATGACAAATATTTTCTTATAGAATAATAATTTGGAACGGTTTAATAAATGCTTTAATTGATTTGGTTCATGAAAAAATAATTAAAACAATATAAAAGTAAAGATATAGAGATATTACTTGAAAGAATAAAACTTTAAAATCTTATAATTTTATATTATTATGTGTGTGTTTAAAGTCCTGTATGGTAAGTAACGAAGTATATTTGTCGCAGATGTTAATAAATAAAAGGGACTGGTTTCCGGAATAGTATATGTGCTTCCTGCACCCCTTCCCCCAGCACATGTTTGTACAACTTCCAAAACTCGACCGCTGACCTGCTACCTTGAAGATATCCTGCTTTCTGTGATGACCCATTTCTCTATATCACTAACAGAATTTGCAAGAAACAACGTTTTACTATCATCGCGAAATTCTCCATCTCCAAACTGTGAGCTGGCTTCAGCTTGTTGCTGTCATCGCGAAATATTTCTTACAAAAATATTCTGCTGGGAAGAACGGGTCGCTGCATAGGAAAGTTATATGCTCCCTTCTCTGATGGCTGGTTTCATTGAGGGTCGATGTTTTTGCGAATTATACCGCTCTAACTGTTGCTGCGATGAAGAGGTCGGTGTCCTCGAGATATTCCTGATCATTTGATTGCTGCCCTGGTTGAACTGGTCTCTAAGGAACCCCTTTACACCATTTACTGCTAGTTGAGTTGAATTGGGGGTTGTCGTCTCAAAGATATGAAGCATTGAAATGCGATCTGGGGTGAACATGTCGCTCTCATGCCGAATGCGCGCTCTGTGAAGAAAAAACTCGAATATTTTCAATTGTAGCGAAGGTTCTGTTATCTAAACTTCTAAACAGATTGGACAGCTTGATGTCCTCGCTTAAGACACGCTACATGAAACACCATCCGAAGAGAAAAATGCCGCCATTTTAGTGGAAGTTCATTTTTTAAAACTGAAATCTAAAACGTACGCTTCCCTTTTCTTGAGCAAATTTCTGGTATAACAGGTTGAACTTTAAATAAGAGTGTTAACACCTGAACTTTTATCCATATTGACCTGATACCTGTTATTTCTAAGGTCACCCCTTCGAATTGTAATCTAGAATGAACAGGTCTCTGCCTTTTCGTGGGCCTTTCTCCCCAAATTGACATCTGGATATAAAATATCGCTATTATTAAGGAATTTGCGCCCCTGATCTGCTAGTTGAGTGGACCGATTCGCTGCCCTAGCGGAATGCCTGTACTGTCAGATACAGCTGCGGTGAACAAGTTTCCATCAACGAGAATGTCTCTCTCCCTGAATTGCTAACTTGGTTGAACAATATGCCCTGCTCGATAAAAATATTTTCCCTCAACTTCTTACCAGACTGAATAAATCAATATCCAGCAAAATTCCCTGGTTCCTGAAATCTTACTCTCTGAACATCTAATGGAATGCACAATTCGCTGTCATTGAAGAATTCTCGATCACTGATTGTGCGCTGGAATGATCTGTTCTCTGGTCTCGCCAGTTCCCTTCTCCATGAAATTGTTATCTGAGACAACATATCGTTGTCCTGCTCCCTCAACTGCCTTTAGCGTGAAAAGTTACCAGTCTTCGCGAAGTTTCTGCTGCCTATATTTACTAGTTAGGATTAACAATTCATTTTACTATCAAAGTTCTTATCTTCGAATTGCCAGCTGCTGGAAAAGTTATGCTTTCTCAGGAGATCCAGTTCCCTGATATTTTAACTGGAATTGAACAGTCTCTGTGATTAAGAAATTATCACTACCTGTTCTACTCGCTGGAAATACAATTTTCTTACCAAGGTAAAGATCCAAGTTTGCTGTGGATAAGAATCTTATATAATAGCGAAAAATCCTACACCCTGGATCCACTAACTGGTTGAATAATCATCTTTCCTAATCAAAGTCATAATCTCTGAACCGCTAGCTGGGTTATACAGTCCACTGTCCTAGCAATGGTCCTGCTCCCTGATCTGGTAGCTGGAGTAAACAATCCCCTACCCAAGCGGAGGTCCCTACTCATCAATCTGCTAGCTTGTTAAACAGTCCTTCCTTGTCATATTGAAGGTCTTACTCCCTGATTGATAGCTGGGGTATACTGTCTCTTGTCCTAACAAAGATCCTATTACCTGATATAACAGTTGAAATAAAACAGTTCTCTATCGTATCGAGAAAGTTCTTCTTCCTGAAAAACTGCAAGGATAAACAGTATCCTTTCCAGTAACAAGAGTCCTGCTCTCTAATATCTTATCGTTTGTCGAAAACTCCCTGTCTAAGCGCAAGTCCCGCTCTCTAATCTGCCAGCTGAGTGAACAGTCCTCTCAGCTAGCAATAGTCTCGCTCTCTGATCTAGCTGTTCGAAACAGTTCCTTGTCCTAGCAAAATTCCTGCTTCTGATAATCTATCTGGGATGCACAGTTCCATGTAATACTATTGTTCCTGCCTCCCTGATATGAGGACAACAGTCTCAGGCCTCACAAAGGTATTTACGCCTGATCTGTTATCTAGAGGAAATAATTCCCTGTTTAAGCAGAAAAAAAACCTTCTCTTCGATCTGCTTGCTAGAGGTTAACAGTCATTCCAATATCTTTTTAATTGTTCACACTCTACTGTTCTTACAAAGGTTCAGCTGCCTGATCACATAGCTGAGGGGAGCAAAACGTGTTTTTACAGAAGCCCTGCCTCCTAATATTTCATCTGGAGTGACCAACGCCCTGTCCTAGTGAAAGCTCCACTTGCTGATCTGCTACATGTAATGAAAAGTGCCTTGAATGGCTATTTGCGGTGAACAGTTTCTCTGTTCAGCAAAAGTCTTGCTCCATGATATTCAAACTGGGTTACCATTCCCGGTCCTAGCGAATGTCTAGCGCTCTGAATTTCGAGAAAGGGTGAACATTCCCGGTCCTAGCGAAAGTCTAGCGCTCTGAATTTCGAGAAGGGTGAACAGTGTCCATACCTCGCAATAGTCTTGCACTTTTACTTCCAGCAGAAATGAATAAATCGGAATCCTCGACATGGTCCTGCTTCCTCACATGCTAATGTGATTGAACCCGAGAAGTCTGTGCCAAATTATCATGTTTCCGTCCTCCTTAAGCCCAAGCGTTTAATTTCTAACTTGTTTGAATAGGACGCTGCCACTGCGAAGGCTGCACTCTGATATTTTGAGCTTGGCAGCTGTTCGCTGTTATATCCTAAGTCCTGCTGCTTGAACTACAATTAGAATTGAAAAGGTCGTTGAATTTGCAAACTCGCGCTTCCTGATCTGCCAATTGATAGAACCATTTTTTTTCTAAAAAAGTATCAATCTTTGGGGTAATGAGCCGCTTTCTTCGAAAATGGCCCGTCTCTTGGAAGGCTATCTGAACTAATCAGGTCTATTTACCTTCAAAATGCTTCCTATATGAAATAGCAAACCTGGCTAAATTTGCCCTGTATCCTGAAATGTCATTTTAATTGTGAATTTCACTCTTCATGCAAAGGTCTTGATTCCTTAACTTCTAGCTGAAATGATTAGGTCGCCCTCCTAGAGAAAAATTATTTTATTTTAGCTGCTAGAGAGAGTGAACACTCATCTGTTCTCGCGAAAGTCCTGTTCCTTGCTTTGCCTTACCGGGTGACAATTTCTCTCTACACGCGAAAGTCCATCTCACTCATATTTAGCAGGAGTGAAGCGTTTGCTTTCTTATTGAAAACTCATGCACCTCCTCATTGCTCCCAGAAATTTGAACTAGGGTGCACAATTCCCTGTCCTTACGAAAACCAAGCTCCATGAATTACTATATGGGTTACGTGTGCCTGTCTTTGCGAAAGTCCTGGTACCTGAACTGCTAGTCCAGTTGAACAATTCCCAATTCGAGCGAAAGCACTACTTACTGAATTACTATCTGGAATTGCGAAAGTCCTTCATGAATTTCAAACAGGGGTGAGAAGTATCCTATCCTCGCGAATGTCCAGCTCCACGAATTACCTGCCGTTGAAAAAAGGTATCTATCCACGCGAAAGTCTTACACCGTGATTTTCTAGCCCGCATTATCGGGTCAAGATGTCTATGCGTTAGTCCTAATTTCTACATTGTAACCCGGATCAAACATATCACCGTCCCTGAGAAAGTCGCACACCTCAACTTTTAGGTGTTCTTAACATGTTCCTGTCACTGTAAAGGTTCTGTCTCAGTGACTGCCTCTTTATAAATAGATCGCTACCTCTGCGAAGACGGTGTACGCTGAATTAACATCTAGCTTGAAGAATTCCTCTATGACTTCGCTAAAGTCATATTATTTGAATTACCATTTTGATTTAATTGATCGCAAACCTCTTCATAGCCTGCTCCATGAGCTGGCTCTATCATCTTAGCGATCAGTCCCATATCTTAGCCAAAGATCTACTCCCTGATCAACTAGCTGGGTGAACAGTATTCTGTCCTAACAAAGACCCAACCTCTCAGCTGCTAGTGGAGTTTTACTATTCCCTGATATACCCGCGAAGGTGTAGTTTATTTTTCTGATAAAGTTCCTGATCCTTGATCTGGTAGCTGAAGTAAACAGTCCCCTGTCCAAGCGAGAGTCCTCATCTTGATCAGCTACATCGGGTTAACAGTCCTCGCCTGTCTCAAAAAAAGTGCTGCACTATGGAATAGCAGTTGGTTGTACAGTCTCCTGTATTAGCGAAAGTCCTGATCTCAGTATTAGAGCTGAGGGGAATAGTATCCTGCCCTGACAAAAGCCCTGTCTCTTATCAGTTAGCTGGAGTGAATAATGTTTTATCTTAGAGAAAGTCCTGCCTTCTGATCAGGTAGATTGGTGAACAGTCTCCTGTCCTAGCGAAAGTCCTGTTTCCTGATTTTCTAGCTGGGATAAACAGTTACCTGCCTTGAAAAAAGTCCCGCTTCCATATCTTCTAGCTAGGTGAATATTACCTTGGCCTAAAGGAAGTCATGGTTCTTATACGGCTAGTGAGGTGAACAGTCACCGGTCCTAGCACGAGTCCTGATCCCCTAATTGCAAGCAGGAGTGAACAATTTACTTTCCTCGGTCTTGCATCATTTAGAACTGGCAAGTTGGAATGAATATGTCTCTATTTTCGACAATGTGTTGCATCCTGAAATGCTTGTGTCATAAACAGGAAGAAGTCGTTTCGAAAGTCTTGTTACCTGAATTTGAGCAAGAATGATCATGATTCTCTCCTCGCGAACGGTCGAATTTTTGAATTTCTAGCTGATTTGAAAATGATGCTTTCACAGAAAAGGCTGCACCCTGGATGAACCAGTTTATTTTCTCCGTAGGTTCTGCTGCTCGAACTACATATAGAATCAAATTCATAATTGAATTTCCGAAACTCTCCCCTGAACTGCCAATTTAAAGAACAATTCATTATTTTCGCCGCTAAGGTAGTGCTCTCTGGGTTGAATGAGTCCCTATCATCGAAAGAATCGCTTCTATGGAACATATATTTGTGTACTGAACAAGTCTATTTTCTACCAAATACCTCTTATATGAACTTGTACCCTGTTTCAATGTGATCCTTTTGACGCAAAATTCAGCATCCTGTATTGCGAGTTAAAAAGAGTAAATATTGACTGTTAAATCGAAAGTTTTGATCCCTGTATTTCTATTGGAGTGAGTAGGTCGCCCTCAACGAAAAAAGCCCTTCTCCTTTATTTTTCATTTAGGGTGACCATCTGTTAAGTATATTCGAAGGTCCTGTTCTCTCTTTGCTATCTGCGTTGACAAGTTTTCTCTACCCGCTACCAAGTCCAGCTACCTTGATCTCTAACTGAGATGAACAGGTTACTGCACAATCGAAATTCCCTCTTCTTGATCTACTACCTGGGAAGAACATTCACCTGTCCTAGCAAAGATCCTTCTACCTGATGAGATAAATTGGGCAAACATTAATCTGTCCTAGCGAAATTCTGATCACTAAATTGCTAGCTGGATTAAACAGTTTCATGTACTTGCTAGGGTCGATCTCCCTGGATTCGTAACTGGAATAAATAGTTTGCGGTCCAAGCAAAGTTACAATTCTTTGAAATACCAAACTGGGTATACAGTTCTCTGTCTCAACGATCGTCCAGCTCCATTAAATTTCTATTAAGGGTGAATATATTGCTGTCTCAACGAATTTCCTGTTTCAAACCGCAATTTTTGGCAAGCAGTTCCAAATCTTCGTGGAAGTTCTGCTCCCTGAATCACTAACTGGAATAAAAAAAAAATCTGTTCTAGGAAAAGTCCTGTTCTAGGAGCTGGGGTGAGCAGTTTTTTTATCTTCCCGAAACTTCAGATTCTTGAATTACCTGGTGGAAAGAAAAGCTTCCTCTTCTCGCGAAAGCCTTACTCTATGATTTTCTAGATTGGAATATCTGGTCACTCTTTTTGCGAAAGTCCTAATTTCATAAATGCTATCAGGATTATAAATGTCGTCATCCCTGCTAAGTCGCACACCTCAATGTTAGGTGCTATTAACAGGTTCCTGTCACTGTAAAGGACCTGTTTCAACAACTGCTTTGAGAATTAATAGTTCGCGGCCCTTGCGAAATTCCTGCCTCTGGATTACAAGCTATGATGAAGGACTCCTATGTCCTTTAGCTAAAGGTTTTTATATTAACCTTCAACTTGGTTAAATATATCGCTTACCTCGCTATAGCCTGCCAAATGAGTTGTTAACTGTGGTGAATTATTCCCTGTCCTCGCTAAGGTGCCATCCATTTAACATTTTTCAGGGAGAACACGAATGGCAAGCTTACTTTAGTGAAATCATGGCTAAAAAAACGCTCCGCTGGTGAAAGTTCTCTACCTGACTGATAGCATCGTTAAATAAATCGCAAACTTGAGAAATCCATTCACTTTGACTGCAAAAAGTCTTGAAATAATCGTCATTCGAGTTCCAGCTCACTTTACTACTAACACGGTTGAAAAAATCGTTTTCAACGAGGAAGTTCTACTTCTTGGAATGGAAGCCGGTTGGAACAATTTGTTCACCTCGTGGAAATCGGCAATAATTATATCAGTGTTGAAAGATCGCTTTTTTTTCGTGAAGATCACACTCCCTGGAACACTAATAGATTTGTACAGATCAGAACGTCCGCCAATAATCCTTAAAATGCTACATGGTTGATACGATCGCTATTCTTTCAAAAGTCACATTCCCTAATCTGCCAGCATGTTTGAAGTCTGAAATATCAGTCCTCTTGAAATTCCCGTTCCATGGTTTGTTAGCAGAATTGAACAGATCCCTCTGCCTGTGAAATTCCAGCTTACCGGACTGCTTTAGTTTAAACAATCCTCATGAAATTCCAGCTTCCATTACAGATTGCATGGTTAAAGAGATCGATGTTCTCGCGAATGATTCGCTGTCTGGATTGCTTTGCAGTAATTTTCAGATCGCAGTTCACTCAAAAAGCATGCATCCTTGACTGCCCGAAGTGTTCAACAGATCTGCAAGGTCTCTTTTTATGAACCGATAACAAGGTTAAACGCTTCCCTCGCAACAGCTTCTCATACCCAAAAAGGTGAGGCTACCTTTCCACATATTTGGGGTGGATAGTTTTATGAAATAGCCAAACAACTCCAAAATGTTTCGCTAAACTATATGACAGGGTCCATATCCTTGCAAACATTTTACCACCTTTCCTGATATCCACGTCGATTTAGTTCAGTTTCCATGCCATCTGTCTTGCTATCCAAGCTGATCGTATTACTATCCTAAAGAAAAGGTTCAATTTGGCTGATAACAACTGTGGAAAAGGTGAAGATTCTAAGAACACGTGAATGCACTTTCCACTTGGACGACTGAACTACCTGGTTCGAACCTTGAGAGGTATTTGGCTTCTTTTTCATAGAAATATTATCAAGCTCAAGAATAATAATTGAAAAACAGTGCTTTTATTATACACTCTAAACAAATTTCAAAGTTGTTGCTTGCAGCAGGTACACTCATGTACAAAACTTAAGAATGTTTTGTATTTTAATATTGTCATTTCTCTTTTTTGGAAACAGAAGCAATTTTGTTCACACTTAATTATTTCCTGTGTCTTCATGAAGTAATTATGTTTAAAAAGGCTTTCAGTGGTATTGTCTGACTATTGATATAAACTGAACGGTGCAGTTTTATTATGTTTTGTCCATGAGTGTATTTTGGGATTCAAACCATAGCTCAAGAATATATTTGATACACAGTGGCTTTTTGTTGTACAGCTTTATGTTTCCCAATTTCTGAACTACCCAATGATGTAGATGTATTGCTCTATTTGCAAATATATCGCCATCTCTACTGATAGAATAAACAGGTACTGTGTTAACAAAATATTTTTTATCTGTCCTGATACTATGGATGTTGTGTTTTAGATCGCCAAAGTACTGCCATTTTCCTGCATAGGTCCTATTCTAGCGAATGTGTGGTGAACTGTTCTAGTTGGGTGAGCGGGATCCTGGTTCCGCGAGAATGCTAACACATTTCCTTCTATCAATGTTAATGTGTTCCTGAACTCTCGAAAGTGCTGTCAAATGCTCAACCTTCTGATATGAATAAGTTATTTTTATTCTGAATTTATATCGCCTGGTTTGCCTACCAAGAAGATCGGATTGCTGTCCATATCAAAGAATCTGCCCTGCTAACAGCAAATGCTGAACCTCTGATATCGCAAAAATACTGTCATTTATCTGAATAGCGTTGTCTTATTCTCTCAGAAGTGATAAAACTTCACCTCCCTCTCTGGGTGATAGGAGTCCTCTCCTCACGGAAGTGATGAAAACTTCATTCTTGCTAATTGAGGTAAATGGGTCCATGAACTCGAAAAGGTGCTGTCACCTGTTCATTTATATAGGAAGAAAAGGCTCATGAACTCCTTACCTGTTCTGAATGCCGTGAAGAATGGCTTCCAGCCTTTGCGAGAGAATTGTCATATGATCAGCCAGCAAGGATATTTGAGTTCTTCATATCGCAACAATCCTTCACATGTCCCAATAAACTGTACTAACGAGTAGTATACCTAACGAAAATAAAATCAACTTACTTTTTTGCCGCAGAAAACTATTTTTCTTCGCCAAAGTTCTGCCACCTATCTTGCTAGCCGAGGTAAAGGAGTTTTGTCCGAGCGAACTTCAACAAGCCAGAAAAAGAGAATTTAGGTTCCTGAGCTCTGATAATTTCTAAAAGATTTTCTCATAGCCTGTTTTAATGGAAAACTATTTTCGCCAAATCCCTGCCCTGACAACTTCAGCTTACATGAATGCGTGTAACAACTGTTACCTGAACAGGTATCAAAGCTGCTAACTTCAAGAACTCTTAACCTCTTTTCGCTTTCTCATTTGAACACGAGAACATCTGCATCAACTCGCTAAGAAGATTCTAAGAAAGGTATTTCGTTTCTCTTTTAAAAACACTCACTATAAAACTAGTAAAGAATAATGATATCTGAGCATCTATTAAGCCATTATATAATAATTAGGAGACAAAACTGAATTTTAGAGCTTATTCTCAGACTGTTGAAATATAAAAAAATATTAGTTTTTTTTCTACTTGAAAATATTTATTGGAGAGAATATACAAAAATTATAAAGAACTAATTTCATATACTGAATTCAAATATTCACTCAATTTTCTGCATATGTGGTTAGCTTTCTTGATAAGTCAAGAAAAATAATTTTACGGATTCTCAAAATTTAAAAGGCAACAATTTGATCATATTTATTCCGATATAGCGCAATTCAGTTGCACAATCATGAGATGTATTTTTCTTAATTTATCCACCTTATTTCATTACAATTTCACATTTTATACTATATTTCACATTTTGAGGATTCCCTTCTCTTTCAGCTTTAAAACCTGCTTTAATATTTTTAAAGTTGCCCCAAATATTAGCTTTTTTCGTCGTTGAGGTACTGTTTGCACAATGAGGGTCAACAACCCAAAACGAGTACGAGGTTAGCTTTTCTTGATCAAGGATTGGTATTCGGTCAATTCTGGAAAAAAGGAAAATATCAACGATTATTTGATATCCATTCCAACAGATGGCGCAAGTCATAAGCAACTTTTAGTTGTAAGATCAGGAGATTCCTTTTTCTTAATTTATTCATTATAGGTTTAGAGGAAAATGGTTACTTCACAAACTTCATTAGGAAACCTAAGATATAACCAAAATATATTTATCAAAAGGAAAGTACATTTCTAATTACTTAATCCATTTCTAAAATGCTGATGAATGTTGTAGGTGGATCACCGTGCCAGTGATAAGCAAAAATTATTACTTTGTGATCCAAGCACCATCATCTGTTTATATTTTCCTGAAATTTATCCTTCATCCCCGCTACTGAATCCACCAGTTTGGAATGAAATGGATATTGAACTGGAACTGCTTCTTCTACCTACATACCATAATACTTATTTCATCGATTATCATCATTCATGCCATTGATATCTGAATATGCTTAAAAATAGGTAAAAGTCAATATGTACTAGATATTACATAAAAATTAGCTTTATCTATACTTGATTTACCTATATAATTTTATTGTAGATTTTGGAAAATAAAATCGCCCAATATGTTTCCTTATATGAGAAGGTATCTTTCTAATTACTGAGTTAATAGAAAAAAGGGAATATTTATTTACAAAAATAGTATTAATAATCGTAATATTTCATGCTGAGATAGAATGTTTGAAATGACATTTAGTATCGCTAATGATACGGTTCTCTTTCTTTCGATTATATATTTGCATATTTTATTACGCATGTCATTATAAATATATGACCGTTTGTTTGTTATTTTAAGTTACTTATTCTTGAAGGTATGTAGAAAAACCAGGTGTAACTTAACCTTTGGCCATCAGTGTATATCAAATCACCAGAATATAGGTATTATAATGTAATAGACTTTTATATTCTCGAAATAAAAAGCAAATAAATAGAAATAATCAATTTAGAGCTACCAGAACATCCCATTAAATAATTTGGTAATACACCTATCAAATTTTCGGAAAAGAACGTTCCTATTAAATATTATAGGAAATTCGATTTTATAAACGAATTTTTAAAACTTGAAATTATAGTTAATTTTACGCCAACTACAAATAATTAAATGGGATTTTTTTTAATGTGATTGTCACATTTGGGTTTTTAATACTTATTAATATAAAGGTGAAATTGAGATGGAAATACACAAAAAAGAAACTTAATCAAATAACTTCATCCATAAACTTTGAAGAAAAGTATATGTGATATATTTTGGTTGTTTTTATGATTAAAATATCTTTAAAGGGGAGATTCACATATTTAGGAATTTCCTTTTAATTCAATCTCATTAAAATTGTTAAAAAGTAAATTTGCTTCTTCATCTTTTATATTCTATATATAGAAAAAAGAGAGAAAACATATCACCTGATAGGGATAGCCATTTACTATACATATTATAATATATTGTAAATATATTTAATGAGAAGTCACATCGAAATATCGTATTGTAAAATTTATTTAACAAAATATTTCTATAAGAAAATGTAATTTGATGTTAGTAAAAGTATACATACCCGAGTCCTGTTACGAAAGTCACAATATTTGTTCGCAGGTTTTTTCGACGAAAAGGTGAAGCCCTCCCCCATTTGGCTTGATAGGAACGTGGACAAGATACAAGTCAAATGAATATTCTTTATCTAGAAATGCTGGATGAAATGGACTAGTTACCGGAGTGGTGATGATGCTGTCATCTGCTCTAGTCAAAATAGAATGTTTCTTAACTAGCTAGATCCTTTCATAGCCTTGATGACATTCTTACAGTCCTTTAAATTGCTACAGCCTATCTGGTAGCTCAAGTTTCTTGAAATATTGGTGCCACCTTTACTGCAAAGTGGAAAGAATGGGTTCTTGTAATAGCAAGAGTGATACCAGATGTCGTTACAAACCATGAAAAGCAAGTTCATCAAAGAATGAAAGAATACTTGTCTTGTATTGATTCATAATATTGGCTTACTTCCCATGAAATATTGTTATATTCACTGCCAGCTAAATGAATAGATGGATTTTCGGGCAATTGTATTCAATTACATTACTGGCCGAAACGAACATTTCGTTTGTGGCAATTTTTTGAAAAGGAATTCCCATTAACGTGAAAGAACTGCCTCTCAATTTTGAAGCTGAGCGAAAAAAATACCTGAGGTGTTTCATAATTTCTTGCTGACTACATGCTCTCACCTGCTCTGTTAAATGAGAAAGATAATCTAATAAAACGGAGAAAGTTCTGTAACTTGTTATTCTAGACAGAGATTACGGCTTTCTGTCCTTCAGAAATTTCTAAACCCTGCACAGTCAGATAAAACGACGAATTTCGAAGACAGCTGATAGATTTTGGATATTCTCCTTGCTCAAGAAAACATCAAGAATTAACATCTTCATTGAATAATATTTATCTTCAATCTCAAAAGATTGGATCAAGCCCCGAGATATTTTTTTCAAATATTCTGTGGGCGAAAAAATGAGTTTCTGTTTTTGGAACAGTCCTGTTCTACATTGCCTACCTGCTCTTCAAGCCTTTTGAGCAAATTTCTGTTTTCACAGAATTTATGAAACATGTTATGCTAACATAGTGAAGTAAGTCCCTAAAATAAAAGAAGCATATGAACTTGTACTATTATCTGTATCGCTGCCTGAACTGATAGCATGTTTGAAAGATCGCTGGCTTCTTGTAAGTGCTACTCCCTGAACCATGCGAAGGTCAATTTCCTGATGTTCAATCAGTGTTGAACAATTCGTCGTATTCGCGAAAGTGCCGCTCTCGTGGCGATTAGCAGGGTTGAAGAGTTTGTAATCCTCGAGAATTGCCCACTCTTGTCTTTGATAAATTTCCGTTTATGAACAGCTATCAGGGTTGAAAAAATCTGTGCTCACGAAAGTCCGCTCCCTGAGTGCCAGCAGGCTTAAACAGATCGATTCTTGCGAATGTCCGGTTCCCTGAAATGTAATATAGTATGAAGATTTTTGACCTCGCGGAATTCTGATTCCTTTGACACTAGAAGGATTTAAAAGATATCTTTCCACGCGATAGTGCCGCATTTTAATAGACTATCCGGGTTGATCAGATCGCTCAGATTACGAATGTTTTGCACCCTTACCCGCAATGAGAGTTGAGCCAAATATCTGTTCACCTGAAATGTCTCGTTACATGGGGACACCTATCAGGTTCGAAAAATCGCCAAAGTTCCGCTTTTGAACTACTACCAGATGGTGCAGAACGCTGACCTCACGAATGCCCCGGTTCCCTGAAACCTGCTACCATAGTTGAAATATAATTTTCCTCAAGAAAGACTGGCTTCCTGGAGGCACCCGAAGTACCCTACATTTTCTTCGCGAAAATTCTACTTTTTGGACAATTAGAAGACCTAAAAGATTAAGGCTCATGAAATACCAGCTCCCTGAAGTGCTAATGGCTAAACAGATCGATCTTCGGATGAATATTCAGGTACCTAACTGATAGCAGGGTTCAACTATTGCTTGGAAATATCCATCTACCTAAACTGCAAGCTTGGTTAAGAAAAGAAAAATTCAAGATGAATCAGATTCAACACTGCTAAAAAAGTTTGAGAGATTATTGTATTTGCGAAAATTCCACTTCTTGGAATGAAAGAAGAGTGTGAAGATTGTTAACCTCGCCAAAATCCTGTTCGCCGGACTACTAGCAGAGTTGTACCGGTCCCTCACATTGCGAAAGTCCAGTTCCCTCAACTGATAGCAGGGTTGAAAGGCCGTTTTCTCTGCGAAGATATCCTATTATTTTAACTGCTTATATTGATGAACAGATAAGATCCCTCGCAAATATTCCGCTCCTTAAAATGCTAGCATTGGTAATCAGATCACCGTTCTTTCGTTTCTTGAACAGATAGAATGTTTGAACAAGTAGCGTTCCTCTCGAAGATTTCGCTCCATGGATTGCTATCAGGGTTGAAAAAAAAACTCTGTGTTTGTGACGCTGGGTTAAATAGATCGCAATCCTCAAGGAAATGTCCAGCTCTCTCTACTGTCCTCGCGAATGACTTGCTGTCTGGATTGGTGGATCAGATCGCAGTTCTTACGAAGGTCAGGCTCCTCAGACTGTAAAAAGGATCAGATCTTTGACCTCGCTGAGGTCTCTCTTTGAACTGCTAACAAGGTGAAACATATCATTGTCTAGGCGAAAGGCGGCAATCAAAAATGTATTAGGATTAAACAGGACGCCTTTTATGCGAAAGTAATATTTTCCAAACTGCAATCTGGATCTCTGAACGAAGAAAGGGATAAATAGATCACTGATCTGGCGAAAATACAACTCTTCGAACTGCTGATGAGGTTGAGTAAATCATGTTACTCATAAATGCCCAGAAAATTCAAATAATAGCAAGGTTCATCATATCGCAGTCCTCACGGAGACCAAGTTCGTTGAACTACCATCATGGTTAAATGAAACTCTGTTTTCGAAAAAGCCCGCTCCCTAAACGGTTGTCAGGGCAATCAGGGCGATGTTTTGGCAAAAGTCTCGAAGCCTCAAATGCAAGCTAAGTTGATCAGATCACGCCGTCCTCGCGAAGATCAAGCTACTTGAACTACCGGTCTGGTTGAATGAACTGCTGTCCTTGAAATATCTCTCTCCTCCCTGAACTGTTATCAGGGTTAAATTGGGCACTGACTTCGCGAAAATCCCAACTGCTAAACTGAAGGCAGGGTTTAAAGATCGTTGTCCTCGCTAAGGTCTAGCTTCCTCAACTGCTAGAGAACTTGAACTGATATCAGTCCTCATAAATGGATTCGCTTTCCAATGTTCGCTATCTGAACTGCTAGCAGCGCTTGCAAAGGTCACGCTACCATTCTATTACGGGAATTCCAAAAATCGTTTTCTTTCGGAAAGTAGCGCTCCCTGATCTGCTAGATGGGGTGAATGGATCTCTGTCCATACCAAGGTCTTTCCACCAGTAATTCTAACCGTTTTGAAAAGATAAATTTTCGCTATCAATTCTTGAGCTACAGGCATTGTAAAGGGTTATCTGTATTCACTCAAGTCTTTCAACATGCGTTGCTATTCTAATTGATTGAGCCCTTGCCGTCACTAATATTATTACCTTTTCCCTGTTCATTTCTTCTCCTGCTCTTTGTGCTGAATGGTTTCCTGAAATGGTCAAACATCCTTTATATGTTCTGCTGACCGGGTTGACAGGGTTCATATAATTGCAAACATGTTACCACTCTTTCTGGTAGCCACGTCATTTGAGTCCCGTTTTCATGTCGAATGTCCTGTCATCCGGGCTGAACATATTTCTATCCTCAAGGAAATGCTCTCACTTGGATGTTCACAACTTTGGAGGAGGTTATTAACTTGCGAATGATATATTCACTGGTCTTGATTGTGTTCCTATATCTTCGAAGGTACTATGAATTGAAAAATTGGTTGGGGCGAATATTCCGAAAATACCTGAACGCACCTTCCACTTAGAACATTGGACCACGGATTCAACTTCGTTGAAAGGTATTTGGCTTTCCTTTCATATAATTATATCCCACCACAAGCCTAGTAAAAAAACGAGGATCAATATATTTATAAGACAAGAATATAGGTATTTATATGACAAAGGTTATTGACTTATGGATTTTCAAACAATTTAGTGAAATGAATAATGCTGTATTTTAAATTTTAAAATAAATAATAGACGTTAGAGATAAATATAGAAAAAAAATAATTAATTACACAGACCTAGATATATTTTTATACCTTTAGAAAAACTTGAACATTTTATTTCATATTTTTTAGGCATTGGCAGGAAATTTCTGCAATGTTTTTTTTTTCATTGGATGCTTGTCATAAAACGATGAAAATATCTCTTATTCCTATATATCTTAATCCTAATATTTTAAAGTCAATTGACCGCATCAAAATCACATCCTATTTGAGAGAGAAATCTGGTGTATATAATTTTATTGTTCATGATTTTTAAATATATATTTAATTTTAGGACTGTTGACTAAGAAAACAAATATTGTTGATTGTCATTTGTCGCTGTCTTTAAAATGTAATATTATGTTAGTAAATTAAGATAAATTTAAAAACCCTGTGTAGAAAGTCACAATAATTGTTTGCAGGTGCGAAAGACGAAAGAAAAATATATTCTCCTCCTAACCTGATAGCAACATGAAGGAAATACAAATCTTAGGAAATCAAAGCCCTGTTAGCCTGGATAACAAACGCCTAAATGCTCAAATTTCCCATAGATGAACTACAAACCGAATTAAATATATTGTTATATCCGCAAATGCCCTGTCACCTGCTTGGATAGTTTCATTAGATCGGGTACTATATCAGAGGAACTCCTTCCAGCTGCCCTGATGAAAGGGATTTCGAGTTTCAGACTCGACAATTTCTGTCATATCGCGGCAAACCGAAGTAGACCTATTCTCGCGAATGTACTGTCACTTGTCCTACTGAGAGGAATGGATGAGTTTCTGGACTCACAGACAGCATCACCTGTACTGATAGCTGGGGTGAACAAGATCCTGGCATGGAAGAATGCTAAACCTTGTGCTTATAGTGAGCCACACATGTTTCTGAGAAATGGCGAAATTGATGTTAACTGCTCTACTTCTTGAGATGAATTGTTTACTTTCCTTTCAAAGTTCTATCACCTGTTTTACGTGCCGAAAAGATCAGGTCCCGGTTCCCATCAGTGTGCTGTCAACTGTCCTGCAATTAGTGAATCCTGAATTCCTGAAATCGCGAAAGGTGCTGTCACAGGTTTCGGTAGCGTGGTATTTTTTCGCGAGAATAAAACCTTACCTGCTACCCTGGGGGATAGGAGTCTTCTTGTCTCAAAGATGCTGAAAATCTGTCTTTCTAACCAACACAGAAAAAGTGCTGTCAACTTCTCAGTTATTCAGAGGCTCTCGGAGGAACAATCCTGTTACCTGTCCCGGATTTCATAATTGATGAAACCCTGCTCTCTCTAAAGTATTTTCATCTGATCAGAGAGCCAGGAAGGATGAATTCCTGATATCGCAACAATCCTTTCATCTGTTAACTAAACATTTTCAAGAGGTAGTTTACCTCACGAAAAAGAAACCAACTGACCTACTAGTCGCTGTTGAATGTCTCCTGTCTTAGCGAAAATTCTGCCCGAGGTGAACGGGTTATTTCCGCACGAACGTCACTTCCCCTGATGAAGGAATAGAGGAATTCCTGAACTCTCAATATTTCTACCATTTTCTCTAATAGCCTGGTCGAGTGGGCTTCTATTATCATGAACTCCCTGTCCTCTGCCATTTAGCCGAGGACAACAGGTTCGTCAATAAGTGAAGCTACTATTACCTGACCAGTTATCTGGAAAGCTGACTTCAAGAACACCTAACTTCTTTTCATCTGCATCGAATCGCAAATAGCTTCTAAAAAGGTATTTTCTCTTTCAACGACACATCTAACTAGTATAGTAGATTTTTACAGAGCATTTACTGACCCATTATTTGATATAGTTGCTTTTGTTGTCATAGTCCATCATCCAGAATTCGAATTCTGGTGGCTATATGAAAATATTCTCTAATGTGATTAAATTTGGTTAAATTATTTTGCTCAGAAATGCTTGAAACAAAAGTGGTGTGCCAATGCCTTATTTCGTCTAAGCCGTTGCCCAAATAGATTTGGCCCTTCCGTCTTTCAAAGCGAATTCTCTCCTATGAACAAATGAGTCTCAGTCCTCATTACAGGTATTAATCCTGAAGTTTATTCAAGCTTCAATTCGGTGTTATTTTGTAGTAGCTATCACATCAGGATGTTTCCTTCCCTCTCACGGAGTTTTACCCACACTATGATGTACAAATGGGAGTTTCCCCTTAATCGAAATTGAGACTAAATGACATTTATCAAACCGTTTCAGCACTTTTAGGAGGCCTAAATAGAAATCAAAAACGACTTTTAGAACTGCTCATCAGACTTTTTTTATATAAAAAAATAACTTTAATTTTCTATTTGGAAATATTATTGGCATATACAGGGTGATCCAAAAGTCCCGCACAACTTTAAAAATTAATTACTCCCCGAATATTTGCGCTAGAGCAATGCGGTAAACACCATTGTGTTCAGGATCCAATGGGATTTTTTATGGCAAATAATGAAAAATTCGAAATTGATTTTAGTTACAATTTTATTCGCTAGATGGCACTCTACCAAATCAGAGATTCAGCGGCCAAATTGTTGGATAAATTGAAAAATATAACTGATCGACACATTATTTTCCTTTTTGAATACAAGGAAAGAACCCTAATAATATCAAATGATAAATTAATAAAACACCATTTAGCCAAAAGTTAGAAGAATTGGTTGACGAATATCAAATACAAGCTGAGATATGTAAAATAGGTATATGAAAATTGAAACATGTAGCAAAAAAAATGATATTTTAGATGCGGTTTGCTGGTATCCTCTCAGCTATTTAAATTTCGAAGATAATAAATTTCTATTTTTTTAATTCAACTCTCTCTCAGTATCGATTATATTTATTTTAATTCATTTGAAAAATAATAATATTCTTCTGATGATTTATTTTACTCTGGAATGCCGTTGTTGTTTTTGTCGTGCCCAATAAAGAGCCTCAGATGTCTCCATGCATCTCTATCACAGCAGCAGCAACAATGTCCACTACCTTGGGTGTGTAAAGCTGCTGCTCTGGGTCTATGTCAATTTTCTGCAAGGCTGCGGGCATGATAATATGTTGGTAGGTGTTATTTCCAAACCAGGACAATTGTTACATGTCCTATAGGTTCTTGTGCCATCTGGATGTATTGTTGTTGTTGTTGTCGTGTCCAAAGAAGAGTCTCAGATGTCTCCATGCATCTCCATCATAAAACCAGCAATATCCACTATCTTGGGTGTGTAAAGCTGCTGCTCTGGGTCTAAGTCAATTTTCTGCAAGGCCGCGGCCATTGCTGGGCATGAGATTATGTGAGTAGGTGTTAGTTCCACACCAGGACAGTTGTTGCATGCTTTATGAGTTCTTGTTCCATCTGGATGTATTGTCATTTTTTATAGTGTTTTGTTCTAAGTCTTGTTATAGTTTTTGTCAGTTTTCTCTCTCAGTTTATTTCACATATTTGATATTTTCTTATTTTTTGGTTGATCATCTTGTATTTTGCCAAAGCATTAGCGTCAAATACTGAAATTTGTTCTTTCCTTCGGCTCAGCTTTCTGGCTTCCTTTGCCAATTCATCTGCCATTTCATTACCATCGATCCCAACATGGGCAGGAATCCATTGTAGAATGCAGTTCGTATCCAATGTTTCCAGTTGGGTAAGTAATGAGTGTATTTTCTGTGTGATTCTAGTATTGCCCTTCTGAATTGCTTCTAGAACGGATCTGGAGTCGCTGTATATTATGATTCCTTCTGCTTGATGCAGGGATGGTTGGTTCAGGCATACATCAAGGGCTTTCCAGATAGCTGTCAGTTCACAAGTGAAGTTTGACGAAATCTTTCCTGCTCCTTTATTGATTTTGATGTGTGTTCCATCTTGGAGTATTATGTTAATTCCGGCCCCTCCATTACTCAGGGTAAGGTCTGATACTCCATCTGAGTATGCTAATAAATAATTTCTCTGATCATATAAATCAATTGTGTCAAGTCCTTTCTTTTTAAGTATGATTTTGTTCTCTTTTTTATTGCAGGTTCATTCAGCTTGAGATTGATGATAATATTTGATGGTAATGGGGTAGGAAATGTTGGTTCTTCTTGAATTTGAAAGTCACTTTGTTTCATGTTCATGCCTTTTCTAATATTGTTGTCGTACTGAAGTGTTGAAGATCTTTTAAGTCTTTCTTTTTGTGTCGAGTTTAAATAGGTTCTATGGGATATGTGTTCGGTTTTTTTACTTTCTAAGCTATTTGTGAATTTTATTGTTTTTAATTGTCTTCTGCTTTAGAGTAGGTCTAGGTCACATTCTCTTTGAATTTTCTCATTGTTAATGGAAGAGACAGCACCAGTGATTATTTTGGCCGTTTTGTTTGAACACTGTCTAGTCTTCCTTTTAGTGATGAGCTTGAGGGAGCCCAGACAGTTGTTGCATACTCCATTATTGGCCTTATTAAGGTGGTATATGTTGTTCTGAGGGTTTTGGGTTTTGATCCCAAATTTGTTCCACATAACCTTTTCAGATTATTTAGTTTTCTGGTAGCTCTATTTGAGGTGCTAATTATGTGTTCTGTAAATCACACGTCCTCATCAAGGATCACACCTAAGTATTTTGGATTTCTGATTTTATCATTATTTGGTTGTTTATGCTTATTTTGGGATTAAATTTATGCCTGTTTTTCCTGTCATTGGAGAAGACGCATAGGTTTGTTTTTATTGGGTTTATGGTCATTTTAAGTTCCATTGCCCACTTCTCCAGTCCTCTCATTGATGTGTTCAGTATTTTTTCTGATTATTCTATACTGCTACTTGTGTGCCATATGGCTATATCATCTGCATAACTGGCAACCTTTGTGTTTTCAGTGAGGTAAGGATGGATGTCGTTAATATATAGTAGGGAGAGTAGAGAACTGAGCACAGTACCCTGAGGTACACCAGCCCATGTTCTTCTGTCCTTGGAAATTGCTCCATTAACCCGAACCTTTATCCTTCTCCCCTTAAGAAGTCTGCAATCCAGATTAAGGCTGTTCCTCTTACTACAATGTTGTGCAGCCTTTCAAGTAATTTCTCCCTCCACACTCGATCAAAAGCTGAGTTCATATCCAGGAATACGGCCGTTGTCTTCTTTGTTGGTATTTCTGGAAAGAATTTATTATTGATTGGCAGAAGTAGAACAGTTGATCAGTTGTACAATGTCTGGATCTATAGGCAATTTGATAGAAGTTTATTTTATTATTGTTAGTGAGCCAGACTATGAGCCTATAGTGGATAATTCGTTCTGTTATTTTACAAAGTATGCTGGTGAGAGCAATTGGCAGATAGTTCTTGCATTCCTTGGCATCTTTGTTTGGTTTCTGTATTGGCACTATAATTGATATCTTCCAATTCTTTGGTAGTTTACCAGTTTGCCAAGAAATGTTTGTGTTCGTAGGAGTTGATTTTAGCTTTGTCTCCTAAGTGTTTAATCATTTCACTAAAGATTAGATCATTTCCTGGTGACCTCTTGGATTTAACTTTCCTATTGATGAGTATAGCTCATTAAGTGTGAAGTCTCTCGAGAAAATATCTTGTTGATGGTAATTTCTTGCTTGTTTAACAAACTTGTTTATTTTATTTTTTAGAGTCCTGTCTTCATTCGTATAGCTGAGTCTGGAAGTGCTTGAAAGATATTCAGCAATTATGTCAGCCAATGTTTGTTTTTTTTCTTGCTGTTCTCTTCATATCGGTTAGAGTTTTGGAGGATTAGTGTTGATTTTAATTGTTTTATAACAATCTAATTATATTCCAGTGTTGGCTGTCCTTTCTTGGATCCATTTTTAGCCAGAATTCTGCCATTTTTCTCTCTTGTTTGAATATCCAAATTTTTATTCTATTTTGTGACTAATTTCAATGAGTTCCTTTAAGTTTTATTTTGTTTTATTTGTTTTAAGAAGTTCATTGATATTGTCTCTCTCTGCAATCATTGCCTCGATGTTGTTGTCCTTCCAATAAGGTTTTCACAGGTCTATACGTCTACCTCTAGGTATCGATGCTTTTTCAGCTTTGGATAGCTTCGAAGAGAATTTTTCCAAGTTTTTCTGTCAGTGAAGTCAGTGCTGTGATGCATATTGCGGATTCTGTTCCTGTGGACTTGGATAGATAGGTGTTCTTTTCGTTATTTAACGTTGTAAGGTAGAGGTCGGTTAGCATGTCCTCAACCTGCTGACCTATGTTATCCTGGACAGGTGATCACAAGTTGGACTTTTGGAGTTAAAATCACCCAGTATGATTGTGATATCCGAAGACGCTTCACTTAATGTCTCTAACAGGCCTGTATTGAAGCTAGTATTATCGGGGTGATAAGCATTTAGGTTTGGTATTGTTTTATCTGGAAGATAGATTTCTATTGCCTGAGCTTCTGTCTTGCTTTCTGTAGGCTTACTCTGATTATAGACGATTTCATTAAATTTGATTTCTAGAGTTTTAATCAAAACGGCAATTCCTCCTCCAAATTTTCCCGGTCTACCTTTCGTAGAGTTGTATAACCTTTGTGATATTGAATCTCAGATTCTGATTCAATTTTGTCTCCTGAAGACAAGCAATATGTACATTGTTGTCACGGAGAAGACAAATCAGCTCTTCAAATTTCCTCTGGGTGTCATTTATATTGAGCTGTAATATATTTAATTGTGTCCTCGTAGTAGATTTCTCATCAGGAGCCCGGGCTGCAGCTCCTGACGCGGCGGTAGCATTACTGAAGATATCGGTTTTGCTCTTCATTGGAAAATGGGTGCCGTTGCTACGTTAGTCACCTTGGAAACAAACCAGAATTTGGTCAAATATTCCAAGGGTTCAGGGGGGACCGCAAGGAGGTGTGGTCGGACTTCCCTCCTCCCCCCTTCCCTCCCCCTGGAATGCCGTTACTACAGAAAAAAGCACTCTTGGTGAATTTTTTTTATTGCTATTTAGAAACTGCCACTGAAGCTTTACGAGCGTTTCGTTCCTTTAAAGATATTCGAAGCGGTAAAGGGCCCATGAGTTGCTACTCTCTGAGGCGAATAATTAAAAATTTTGAGGAAACTGGATCTCTGGAAGCAAAACCTCGGAGTGGAAGACCATCGACATGCAAGTCAGTGGCTGTTACGGTTTGGCAGAATGTTGAAGCTATTGAAACGTTATCCACGTATGGAGAAGTAAGTGCTCGACAAGTTTCTCAACAAACGGGGATTTCTTATGGAACAGTTTGGGGAGAACACACATTTAGACTTTTTCCTAAAAAATACCCAAACAAAATTCAAAATTTCACGAGTTGAAGTCAGAGATTTTGAGAAGCGTCAATAATTCGCTGAATGGGTTTTCCGACAAATTGATATTGATGAAAACTGGCTGTCGAATGTTCTGTAGAAAGATGATGCTCACTTTTCACTAAAGGTAGAATTGAACATTCAAAACGCCACATTTGGGCAACAGAAAACCTTAGGATTTTTACAGAAAAAACACTTCATCAGCCCAGAGTTACAGTTTTGTGTGGGTTCACTTCTTCTTTTATTATTGGGCCATTTTTCTTTGAAAAAATCAATGCTGAAGGATACGTTCGGTGAAGATCGTGGGATAAGTCGCCACTTTATATACCATTGGCCTCTAATATTACCAGACTTGACGCCTTACAATTTCGGTTATGGGGGTACATTAAGTCGCGTGTTTATCGATGCCGGCCTACAACATTGGCCATGTTGAAGGCTTCTATCAGATGGCACGTTTTATAAATTTCAACAGAAATATTATTTAATGCTGACCATTCTGTCATCTATCGTCTGCAGGCGGTGTTTGAGAATGAAGGGTGCCACATTGAGCAAGGATTGTGACCTAATACAAGAGAGAAGACAGTTACCTCATGTGTTATATAAGCTGCCATGTATTATATTATCTACCAATATTTTGCAGCTCTTTGTGTTGGGTTATGGAAATAATAAAATCTATCCTCACATCTTGACTCTTTTTTTTTCTGTAAACAGTAAATATTTTGTTTATCATTTTCTCACATCTTATATTATGTCGTGCAGACCAAAGTGTCATAACTTCTCGAATAACAATGGTACACACAATTTTACCCCTTATGTTTAGTCTATCGCTTTTCGCTCATTAGAAGAAATAGCTTAAGGAATATTCTCAGTACACCCCCAACTCTAGAAATTTTGCGCAAAAAATATTACAAAATGATTTTACTACCACGTTTTTCAACGCAAAAGGTCGGTTTAAAAATGATTTTTATTTGAAGGGATACATTTTCAAAATTGTGTACAATATAATAAGCAACGATAACATTTGACAAGCCCATAGGATATTTGTAATAAAGTACGACAAATATATTTTGTCACTCCCCTCTATATTTCATTTGTTGGATCATGACAAATATGCAGTTAAATAGTCCAGTGTCGCCAATCAGTCAAGAAACTACAAATTCCTTATAGCAAGAAATCCTATTAGTATTGACATCATAATTTTTGGTACTATATTAATATTTCAAAAAATCGTGTATTGATATCAGTAGTGATTTTTGAAAATTCAATCTATTTCACAAAACTCCATCTGAAATATAAATATTTTTTGCTACGTGTTTTAATTTGCATATACCTATTTTACACATCTCAGATTATATTTAAAAATCGTCAACTAATTCTACTAACTTTTGGCGATATGGTGTTTTATTAATTTATCATTTGATATTATTAGGGTTCTTTCCTGGTATTCAAAAAGGAAAAATACGTGTCGATCAGTTATATTTTTCAATTTATCAAACAATTTAGCCGCTGAATCTCTGATTCTGGTAGAGCGCCATCTAGAAAATAAAATTGTAACTAAATTCAATTTCGAATTTTTCATTATTTGCCATAAAAATCCCATTGTATCCTGAACACAATGGTGTTTACCGCATTACTCTAGCGCAAATATTCGGGGAGTTATTAATTTTTAAAGTTGTGCGGGATTTTGGATCACCCTGTATATTTATTACTAAATACCCCCGTTAGTATAAAATTATAAGAAAATCTGAAACTGCAATGGTATTTGGCATTACCCTATATGCATATCCAACGCTGCTGATTTGATGCGAAAGATAAGTGTATTAAAAACGCTTAGTTTCAATTCCTTTTATATTTGCTACTTATATATAACTTTGGGAAGTTGTTTAGTTAACTACCTGGAAGGTTTATGTGGTCTACAAATTTATAAGATTTGAGAGGTATGAATAAGCATAGTGCATATCAGAATGAGACTAAAATGGTGTCCTGTAATAAATAATTTTTATAATATGAATATATATATCATTGTTGGGGGAAACTACACTCGGCATTGAAAGAATGAAGAAAAGAGAGCCTTTAAAGTTTTCTTAATCCGAAAAGCTTAGCTTTACCTAAGTTATAACCATATACAATTTTCCACAAAATTTACTTTTATGAAATGTTCATTATTATTATTATTATCAATAGTAGTATCAACAATATTTCGAGTCAAAAATATGCAAATTATTCAGGATTTATAGGGGTAACTGCGTTAATTGGTGTTATAAGAAATGTACAGTGGCTGTTTTCAGGTTCACAGAAATTCGTAGTAAAGTAAGCCGTGCTGATCCCGCAAGACGAATAGAAAAAATATACTTGCCGTGGATATTGAGTTTGACGGTCGAAGTTGTCGGCTGTCCTGTGTTTACCATTAAATTATTCTGTTTCGGTTTATCAAAATACACCCAATTTTCATTCCCAGTCACAATACGATGAAAAAAAAAATTCTTCGAAACCTTTCCAACAGGATTTCAGATCCGACTTGTTTTTAACAAACAATTTGTGAGGCAACCATTTACCCTTCTTCTGGATCTTACCCATAGCATGCAAACGAAGTGAAACAGTCTGTCGAGTGACGTTAAGCAAATTCGCAAACTGTTCTTATGTTTGAATATAGCGTCTTCCACATAGAGAACAAAATAAAATATTAATTTTAGTTGTAAACTTTTCAGCAATCTTTTCCGAAGATCTTTGATCACAAAACGGCGACAAAAGACCCAAAAAAATCAAGAGTAATCAACGATAAACATGCTGGGAAATGTTTCCCTGCGTGTGTTTCTGGTCTTTCGTAAGTAATCGCGGCAACCATCTGGCACACAGAGTCGGTGTGTTTTCCCCGAGTACTATGCATGATCTTATCACGAAAAGGAATTCCCAACAGAATCTTTAATACCAAATGAGAGAGGTATGAAGTCCATGATTTTTAACCAGGGATAGTTTTTATTTGTATAGCTGTTAATTTTGTTAAGTGTTTGAATTTCTTTCAGCCTTCAATATCAACATGATTTATTGTTTTCGATATATTTAGAGAGATTCTGCTCAAAGCTGAAATATAAGAGAAATATCTGAATTTTACAAACGATTTTTCCATATTTTTGTATTGATATTTTTAATATATATATATATGAAAAAACAATAGAAAAATAAAAGAAAAGTGGGTCAGGTGTTGATATTAAACATAAAGAAGGCATCTCCTGACCAAGAGCACATGTGCTTTTTAGATGGCAGAGCGCCATCTAGTGGAGAAAAATAAACTAAACGTTTATTTAGCTTGCTCCGATATATTTAGCCAACCCAATTTATTGATAAATCAAGAAAAGCCATCCATGAACGCGTTTCGCGCTGTTGGCGCTCGTCAGTGTGGAGAAGGCTGTAACCACTGCGATTTTTTATTTTTAATATCAACACCTGACCCACTTATCTTTTATTTTTTTATATTGTTTTTTCATGTGTTAACGGCTTTACGCAAATTTGGCCTTAAATACCCATTTCTTGATTTTTCGGGAAGCCATTGGGACCAAAAAGCTTTTTGGTCGCAGTGGTTACAGCCTTCTCCACGCTGACGAGCGCCAACAGCGCGAAACGCGTTCGTGGATGGCTTTTATTGATTTATCAAGAAATTGGGTTGGCCAAATATCCTGGAGCAAGCTAAATAAACGTTCAGTATATTTTTTCTCCACTAGATGGCGCTCTGCCATCTAAAAAGCACATGTGCTCGTGGTCAGGAGATGCCTTCTTTATTTTTATTATATATATATATATTTAAAATATTTCAAAATGTATATTTTTCAATGTATCTTTTTCTCATAGTAGTTTAAAATCCTTGCTTTTTAATAATTAAATTTCTTGTAAATTTTCATTGATTTCTGAATTAAATAAAACCATAAATTTTAAAAAAGTATTTAATAGATATTTTTCCAAAAGGCAAAGAATTATAAACAAATATTTTATAATTTTTGGATTGCATTTATAGTTTAAAATTTATTCTCATGGACTTGAACGGTGCTGCAGTCTGCCATGATGATAAGAATAGAAGACTTCCAAGACAGGGCAGCCCCGTTGTCCTTAAGCCAAGATAGACTGGTCGCTAGAATGCACTCATGGATGTGCTGCCTTTTGTGACATCCTCTCTACAGAATGGGAGAGTTTCTTCTCGTTGAAGGTATTACTACCCAACCCTCCTTGATCATCTTTTTTGTTAGTTTTTAATATAAAATATATACCAGGTCTATTAGTATGAAACGCGACAATTTTCAGTGAATTCAAATGTTCACCAATTCCATACAACAAAATATCTTTTATTCAAAGTAACTGCCCTGATTAGCTATACACTCGGACCACTTTTCAGGCAATTTTCGAATTCCTTGTCTGAAAATTTCTATTCCTTTTGAGTCGAACCAGTCAACAAGTCATTTTCGGAGTATGTCTGAGTTCGAAAATTCCTGGTTTTTTAGGGCATGTCCTAAAGATGTGAAAAGATGGTAGTTCGACGGCGCTAACTCTGGTGAGTATAGCGGGTGGGGTAAGAGTTCCCAGCCCAAGTCTTTTATGGTGTTTTTGACCACCGTAGCGTTGTGGGCTGGAGCGTTGTCATGCTGCAGTATCAGGTTGTTGTGCTTTTCACGCCATTCCGGTCTTTTTTCATTCAACGCCTCTCTCAAACTGTGCATTTGTTGTTCGTAGCGACTAGTATTGACCATTTTGCCAGGTTTCAGAAGCTCGAAATATACTACGCCGGTCTGGTCCCACCATATACAAAGCATTGCCTTTTTTCCGAAGCGATTGGGACTAGGCGTCTAAATTGGCCGGGCAGGCCCCACGACTTTTTGCGCGTAGGATTGCTGAAGTGGATCCATTTTTCATCAGAAGTTACGATTCGGTGCAAAAATGACTTCTTTTCATGCCTGGCGAGCAGCCCTTCGCAGGTTACCAGACGCCGTTATTGCTGCCTTTCGCTCAACTCGTGGGGGACCCATCTGGAAAGCTTTTGGGTCATTTATAGGCTGTTTAAACGTTGAGAAACAGCATCTTGAGACACATGGAGCTGTTTTGCGAGTTTTTCCTGCATTTGGGTACTGTCCTCATCCAACAAAGCTTGCAGTTCAGCGTCCTCAAACCTTTGGGGGCGGTTTTCCATGTGGTTCATTATCAAGTTCAAAATCGCCACTTTGGAATTTTTTAAACCACCTGTAACACTGCGATTTACTCAAACGTGGTCGCCGTTAACTTCCTCGAGCATTCGGTGGGCTTCAGTGGCACTTTTCTTCCAGTTGAAGGCGAACAACAAAACTTCCCGCAAATGTGGGCACTTTTTGGCTCGGAAATCGCCATTTTCCACGGGCTCCAGAAATTTTTCACGATTTGAATTTTTCTAAAACTGCACGCATGCTGATGCCACGTGAGTCAAAGAACAAAACGCCTACAACAGCGCCACCGTCGACTCAAATAAAGTTGCACCGCGGCCTCTGGCGCCCATTTTCGCGTTTCATACTAATAGACCTGGTAATTTATCAATATATATATACCTATGACGTTTTCTGATTTATGTTTTTTCAAATATTGAGTATTATACTACAGTTATTTAAATATATAAAAAGCTGACTTAAAATAGATTTTCGTCATTATCGCTCATGTAAGATGAAATTTTTGTTTTCTGAATCATCAGTTTTGCTATAATTTTCGAAAATATTTACAATTTAGACTTTTGATTTTCAGATATTAATATATACTTATATATAACTTACTTCAAATAGTAAACGATTATTGAATATTGACTTTCAAAAATTAATTTATTGGTCAAGGTAAAATTTTAGCTTCCTTTAATCTAGATATTTACAATCAGATAATATTTGTGTTAAGGTGAAATGTTATCCTACTTTAATCTGAATATTAACAACGGGGCAATATTTGTGTGAAGGATTAACTGTGTCATGTGCGCAGAAACATCCATCTTCACACCGATCACCGTTAAACGACATCAAGTGGCACGATGTCCAGGAGAAAGATGTTCCTGTCCGCTTGCATGCTCCTGGTCAACATTGGTGACTCAGCAGATGTCCTGACAAAGAAGGAGCATCACCCGCTGTTCCCCAAGACAGAAGAAGACAGGAAGATAACCATTTAACTTCCGAGATTGATTCCTAAGAATAACCTGCTGCCACACAAGAAGTAGAAGCCTGCGCTCTGCGCAAAAAAATGACTACCTTGTGTTTCAGATCTTCTTTAGGGAAATCACCAGCATCGCCTCAATTTTGTTCCTTGAATGAAACAGGGACAATTCTTTTTTTTTTTTGCACTATATAGCAAATATTATATTCAATAAAATAATAAGAAAATATTAGTGTATGCCTCTTGTTTATTGTATAATCCAGCGTTTTTATATAAATTTTACAGGTGTGTGGTAATAAGATATATTTATTTCATATAAATATATTTAATAAGAAACAAATGTTTCTGTCTTTCAAATACAATTATATATAATTCTGGAATATTTATCTTCTATGCACATTGTATTTTTTATATATATATTTAATAAAGTTAGAATGATTGAAATAAAAAAAATAAAATTTAAAATATTTTAATCAATCTAGAAGGAAAATTTTTTATTTCATTTTCTGACATTGATCAATTAGATTTTGGTGAGTGACAATAAAATCGGCAGGGAAGGGGGAGGTCATATTTTAATTCAATTTAATATGAAGAAACTGATTTGCGAGTTTTACATGTTTACTAAATTCTTAACTACTTCTCTCAAAATATTATCGTCACACCCGTTTTTATTTTTACTCATAAATCAAATTTTTAATGGCGAGGGCTAGAATATATTATTTTTTTATCCTTTTTAGACTACATATAAATTATACATTTTAACACAATAAACATGTATATATAATAAAATTATTTATCTCGTGTCTATTCATGAATATACAAGATCTATAATCAAAATTTACACTATATATGAAATCTAACCGAAGTATTTACATCAATATTAAACCCAGGATTATTATATAAAACGTTTCATCACTTTAATTTTATAATATATGTTTCAAATGATATATATGTGTGTATAACTACCCCGGGTTCTAACCCCCTAGGTTATTAGTCATGCTTAAATCGCTTTGTTTTTATTTACAATGGCTGTGGAATTACGGGATTTCAGGGGTAGTTTAAAACAGATTTATTTCTAGAGAGAATTTCCACAATGCCAGGTTGAGATGGATAATTCGTTGGAGAATGGTCGTCTGAGATCTATGATATTGTAAAGCTGGGCAGATAGAAAGGAGATGATTCACTGTTTGGTCTTCATTATAGCAGTGCTGGGAATTGGATCATCTTTCGAAATTTCATGAAGGATGATTTTGCCTGGCCAAGGTTATTTAAGATGGTTGTTGATGTTCATGTTAAATTATTGTTGTTTTTGCTTTGTTGTTAATTCCGGTTTGTTCAGATCAACGTCTACAAATCAGGACAATGCTAGACAAACACCGTACAACAGATATTGTCTCAAATTTCCAGTATGGGTGGACTTTGATGCCTTACCCAGCTTACCGTCCTGACATGGCTCCTTCCGTCTTCTACCTGTTTGATAAAATGAAAAAATTCTAAGCGGTAGAATATTTGAAAATTGTGAAATGTTACTTCACGAGGTTAGAAAGCAATATGTTGAATTTTACCATAGTGTTTTTGAGAGTTGGAAAGAACGCTGAACCAAATATATACAGAGAAAAGAAGGATATATTGAATGGTTCCGATATATAAGTAGTATTCAGGTATTCATATAAACAAATTTTCATTTTTAAGGTTTGTCAAATAAATATATTAATGACGGTTGTTCATTATTTATTAAGCTCAACCTTGTATATTAATGTATATTCGTGATCTCTAAAGTTCACTAATAAAGGAGAAATACATCCATCTCTATACTAGACAGTTAATCGATACCTACCATTCGGTTTTTGCAGTCAATGGACAAGCCACTTATCCATTGTTGGAAAAGACAGGACACATTGTGGATTTCAGAAACAAGAATCCCCCGAACAAAAGCAATGAAAATAAGTTGATTATTAAACCATGGGGGACGTGAGTTTACACGAGGTTTGACATGGAGTTGTCGACTAGTCTTGAAGTAGATGGGAGATTCACTAGCGTGAAGTCGGGACTGTGTGGCCTGCTCATATTCTGCTGTTCGTTTTTTTTGCTGACCGTGAATACTCTGACTGCTGTCTGCTGCTTTGTCAAAACCTAACTGATGTTTCCTGCCTATGGCAGTGAAATACGAGAAAGAAAGTAATCCATAGTAGAAGAGATGTCATATGGTGAAGTCATAGCAAGAAAGTCGAAAATTCCAACTGAACAATTCATCTGTAAGGTTTCTAATGTTATTGAGATTTTGTAAAACTGCCTGATCGGTATAGAGGAAAAGAATTATTTCCATTTAGATAAAAATGGAATTTTTATAAAAATGATCTTTATAACATAAATATACATGAAATATATATATATTTGTAAATATATGTTAATTATCTTTTAAAAATATTTTCATATTAAGAGTTTTCAGGCTATCCATATTTGAATAAAATACTACAAAGCCATTATATCAGTCTATTTAATCTGCACACATTTCCTTAGTATTGTAAGAAATTTTGAAGATAATCAAATGAAGAATTTCCAATGTAAAACAAATGAAATATTCGAAAATATAAATCAAATAATATTCAAAATGAGCGAAATATAAAATTTACAAAGGTGAAAAACAAAACTGATATAATTATCAAATAATTGGAACTTTGAAATATTTTCAATTGATTATTCCGTTACCTTTCAGATTGTGCCTTTTTGATGCGTTTTATGGATAATATTCAGATTCTGAATATTATTCATCGCGAATATAATTAATTGGAAACACGGAATACTTTCTAAATATATCGATTAAAAAAATACTCGGGCAATAACCTAATTTATGTCTTGATATTAAGGTGGAGTACTTAAAATATTTTTTTCATTACCCCTGAGACGAGAAAATATCGGAATGATTTACCTTGTAAACAGAAATATTTGTTGTTGCTGTCGTGTCCAATAAAAAGCCCCAGATGTCTCAATGCAGTCACTATCACAGCAGTCGCAATGTTCTCTATTTTGAGTGTGTAAAGCTGCTGTTCTGTGTCCATGTCAAATTTCTGCAATGTTGAGGCCATTGCTGGGTTTGTAGATATGTAGGTAGGTGTTAGTTCCAAAAGAAAGAGTGGTAAGTAGATTAAACTGACGAAACTGATAGGTTCACCCTTGATGAGCCAGGTCTTCCCATTATTATATTATTGCAGTAAGGACACTTTAAAATTTATTTTTCCAAGAATTATACTCGCCTAAAATAGTTTATAATTATTTAACGCAAGTTTGGCCTTAACTACCCATTTCTTGATTTCTCAAGAAGCCTTTGGATCCAAAAGCTTTTTGGCCGCAGTGAAACAGTCTGCACCACACTGACGAGGGACAACAGCGCGAAACGCGTTCTTGGTTGCCTTTTTTTGTTAATTTAGTTTATTTCTGTTCCACTAGATGGCACCCTGCAAATAGAAAATGACATGTTAGTGGTTAGGATATACCTTATCTGTCTGTAAAATCAATACCTGACCATTTTAATTTTTATTTTTGAAATAATATTTCACACACACATGTATATTGTTGCACGAGGTTGCGGCTTGACAGACTCTTCAACCTTGATTCTCTCCTCTGCCGGGTCTTGCATCTTACCAGAGCGTATCATCTTACCGTAGCAAAGGCAAATCTGCCATCTCAGATTTCCAAGGACATTGTCCATGTTCCTCTCAAAAGTAGCAGGGGAGTTATAGACCGAAGGGCATTACGTTGAATTCATATAACCCATGTGCCGTAGTGAAAGCCGTCTTCTCTCTTGTCTCTCTCTTCAATTTCGACTTGTCAATATCCCGATTTGAGATCTATTGCTGATAAGTACTTGGATCCTTTGAAAGTATCCATTGCGTCAAAAATTCTTGGGATTGGATAATATCCTTCACTGTTACTTCATTTAATTTCCTGTAATCTACACAAAATCTGTATTTGTCATTTCGTTTTTTGACCAATATAACGGGAAAGGACCAGGGACTTGAAGATGGACTAAATATTCCTTCTTCAAGCATCTAGTCTATTTGATCCTTTATAATGGTTCGTTCCTTAGCACTCACCCTGTAAGGCTTGTGTTTTATCGGTTTTGCATCTTCTATATGAATCCTTTGTTTTGCCAAATTGGTCCTGCCTAACCTCGATGAGAACAAATCAGTATACTTGGCAAAAATTTGTTTTAACCTCTCTTGTTCTCTAAATGATGAATTTTTTTAATTTGAAATTGTATTTCGTCATTTTCATTCTGCTTCTCTATATTCTCTATGGGGTTTATCTCTGCAGGAAGACTTTCATAAGCCAATGTTCAGTCTTTCATGATTTTTAAAGGTCGAGGATAAGGGTTCGTTATCCAGATATGGGTTTTCTTATCCGTGACAGTAAGCAAACTTCTTGCCAATCGAAGACCATTTGTTTGAATTATTCTGTTGTTCTCTTCAATGACATATTCACCATCCTCTGCTTCTATTGAGACTCTAATCAATTAAATAGAAAGTTCAGGTATAACAGTATCTGTAGTGCTCTTTATTTTTTTCAGATCATAATTGCTTGGGTCACGATTATTCGTCAAATTATATTTTATTGTTTCTCGTTTGCAATCAATTTTAGCATTCATTTTTTTAAGGAAATCGCGTCCAAGAATAAGAGTTCTTAGATGCGTGTTCATTACTACAAATTCGTGGGATAATTCAGTTTCATCAATTTTTAAATCTAAAAAAATGCTACCTATCATATCTAATTTCTTTCCATCGGGTACAGAACACTTTTTCGTGAGACTATGTCACGGCCTGCAAAAAGTGCTGTTCTTAGGTCGACCATTAGGACGGCGCCTGTATCAATCAAAGCTTCGCATAAACCTATCTTGTCCACATTATTATTCATTTTGTACCTAGGGTCCAACTTTCTAATTCCATTTATGGTCGACTTGCTTGGATTGACGGAATTAGGCGCGATGCTTAGTTTAATTCTTCCAACGCGGTATACCAATTCCGTGTAGGAAAACTTGAGTTCGTGCTATTACTTACGTCAGCGTAGAGCAGAGATCTCGACTTCTCAGTTCCTTATTCATTCGAATTTATTCTTTGGCTTTGTGTTGTGCAACTATGGGGTCCTCTTAAACAATTCTTCCAAACCTGACTCTGCAATACCGCGCTAGGTGTCCTGGCTTGTTACACTTGAAACATATTGGTCTCCCTTCTTCTTTCCTATTCTTGTTTGAATCTGGACTCTTATTGTATGTTTTCCTTGGGGAGACCGGTTTTGGCTCAGGATTGGGAGTGTAAGATCATCTAGGGCAGAGACCTGCGGCAGAGGATTGTTCCGGTAGTACATCGAAGCGGGGGCCTGGGGCTTGGAGGTGTTCTGGTGTGGTCTTCTGAACGACGTAGCGTTATTCCTTTGCTCTTGAGGATGGGGACGAGGAGAGCGTGGTCCATTATATAGAACCTTTGATTTTTCTACACGGTCTTGGTAATTATTTTCAAACAAATCTAGCTTTTTACAAATATCTAGAAGTTCGTTGGTATTTTTAGGAGGGTTTAGGTAGAGGGAAAAAGAGTATTATTTCTTTAACCCTCCAATAACCCAGTTTATTTTAGTCTCTTCTTCCATTTGGGGGTCGACCTGGTTGTACAGCACAAGGATATCCTCTTCAAATCTGATTGCAGGTTCATTCCACTGTTGCATACTGTTTAGTCTCATCTACATTTCTTCTTCGTTGGCGTCTGAGGCAAAATCCTCAATTAGGCGGCTTTTGAAATTTCCCAGCTGGTGAAACTCATCTTGTGTAGGTTCTGCCAGGTTTTGGCGCTACCAAGCATGTTCATGGCAGCATAACGGGAAATAATGTAGTCTGCCCAATGGTACAGGAAGCCAATTTCTTCAAGAGATTCAATCCATGGGCGAGGGTCTTCCGATCCATCATACTTGGGGATGTCGATGTTGGGATTCAGGACAACTGGGTCGGAACTTGCATCTTGACCAATTGTTGCACCAGGTTGCGGCTTGGTAGACTCTTCAACCTTGATTCTCTCCTGTGCCGGGGCTTGTATCCTACCAGAGCGTGTTTCAACCATTCTACAATTTTATAGGAAATAATGAGATAACTATACTTTAAGTAGCCTCCAGAATAATGTATTTATTTTTCACATCAAAGAGAGCGGTGAAGTCACACAGTGTACCTAAATACAAATGATGATTTTATAATACATATATTCTGTTTATAATACATATATTCTGTTTAATAAAATAGATAAATATAAAATATATATTTGAATTTAAAATATATAAAAAAATAATTTTACAAATTAAAATAAATAATGTTCATTAGCCATGATGCAACAATATGTTTATATCTGAAGAGACAAAGGTCGCTACTCCCGTCAAAATAGACGTCACAACTAGACGCCATCGATTTTGATGAAAGAGGCGACCTTTGTCTCTTTATTCTATATACAGTTACGAGCGTCATGCGTTCTTAATTCTTCAGTTTTCATATCTGTCACCGTTTGCTTTTTTTTTTTGGAATGGCGCCCTCCTATTGGTTGGCTACGATCACGCCACCTTTGTCCCCCCCCCCACTCGCTTTTTCGTTTTTGTAACTATTGTGTTGGAGCGGGTCGCTCCTTAAATAAATGCATATATTAGTTAATAACCAAATGTAATCCTCTCTTTCTTTTTCCCAGTAAGAGACGCCTACGGAAGCCAACAGTACATAGACAGATAAAGCACATAGGCTATAGTTATTAACTAACATATGCATTTATTTAAGGAGCCAATTTATAATTGTAACAAATAATATTTGAATCAAAACATTCAATCGGGTAAAACACGGGCCTTGCCCGGATCATTCGGTTAGTATATATATATAGATGGGAATTTTGCCGGGGGGATATTGGTCTAAAGAGACAAAGGTCGCCTCTCCCATCAAAATAGACGTCAAACCTAGACGCCATCTATTGACAGGCGGGAGAGGCGACCTTTGTCTCTTTATATATATATATATATATATATATATTATAGATTAGACATTTTTTTTGTGTTTGATTGTTGAAAAGAGGTGCAGTCGTGGAAAAGTAAAGATAATTATTTACCTTTCAAGCAGATTTTTATTTTGAATCTCTTGAAGTAAAAATATACATAAAATTATTTATATCACAGGAATATAGAATTTATATAATGAATTCTATAATCGTGAATAAAAGATAGGTAGGGTTAAATATACATATTTACAACAATAATAATAATAAAAAAAATGGTATGTGGTATATGGTCAAAAATGCAGAACAGTAAATGAATGAAAAAATAAAATATATGTTTTTTAAAAAAATAAAGTATTTGTATTTTAGATTATATAATATATATATATATATATATATGGTATTTCTGTAGTCTGGTCTGTTGCATTGAGTCGTTGGGAAAGATGATGATTCCGGCTTGAGTTGAAAACTTCGGGAGATTGCTGGCGTTGAGCGAAAGATGTGATGGCTGGAGATGGAAGGGGGAAGGCATCAAAGGAGGTAAGATCCAGGTCTTGGGGATGAAGGGGTTGCAGTATTGCTAGGATGGTTGCCAACTGAAGGATGATGGAGCCAAAATGGGGTGGTGGTGTTGTCGGTCCGTGGTCGTTGTTTGGGAGAACTCTCCGATCTCCTGCTCTCGGGCTTCTTTTTCGGCTTTGTTCATCCTGTCGACTTTCTTTCTTTTGCTGTGGTATTTCGGTAGTCTGGTCTGTTGTATTGAGTCGTGGGGGAAGATGATGATTGCGCAGTCGTGATGGTGGTGAGTGGTAAGGCACACAGAGACGAATCACAGGGGAATCCGAGGCATCAGAGAGAGGGAACGCAGAGACCAAGTAGCGGCCGGCGGCAATCCACCCCGTTCACAAAGACTCACTAACGATCTGTCTGCTATCTTGCATCCACTGAACTGACTGACTGACTTGGCTGCGGGGCAAGCCCTTTTTATATGCTCAAGTGTTACGTCACCGGACGTCTGGCGCCGCGGGTCGTCGGGACGATTGACCTTATTTGGCTGCTGGTAAGCCCTGACGTCAGCGGACGTCTGGCGTTGCAGTGTCGGGACGGTTGAACTCATGTTTGCGGGGTAAGCACTTTTGGTTTCTACGTTCCCTCTAGATGTACCTCTTTATTTAATTGAACACTCAAAAACGATATATACAAAGTTAAATTGATTAAAGGAGGATTGGGTACAATGATTAAAAGTCCATATTAGAGTAGGGAGTGCAAGAAGAGGTGGTGAGTATTTACACAGGTGTTTATAATTCGTAAATTACCATATATATATATGGTTATATCCTGTTGACTCTAAAATGTGGTAAGGTCTGGTAGCCTCTTGTAGAATTCTGTCGACTAAAACTGTGATGAGGTTTCCAGTCGACTTAAACTATGGTGTGAGTCCCTGTAACTCTCGCTATACTGTGTTGACCGAGAGGAACAGTCAGGATGGGGAGTTTTACAGTACCTCTCTGCACCTTGGAAGACCTTTTACACTTCTCACAAATTACAGGTAGTCGTGGTCGAGGCAGAGTGTAAAGCTTGGGAATGTCCATACAAAAAACGAAGACAAAGTTGCACTAAGAAAGTTCCGTGAACAAATAAAAGTTGAGCTAGGAGCGAAAGATGGAGAGACAGAAGAGTTCTTACTGGGCTACATGGTGGGTGAGGTGGACCTGGGGTACAACCGACGAGGGCTCGCGCAGATGGTGAAGTGACTGTCAAGTGCCTGTATTTATGGCTTAAAAACGGGGGCCATTTATATATTTCCCGAGAAAGGGAGTGTTGTATTTCAACAGATGCACACGAGGGTGGATCACGGGTGAAATTGGACACTGGCGCCGTTGAGTTTCCATTTTTAGACCTTGTTGTGGGAATTCTAAATCTATCTCGATTTTAGACGTTATGACTTCTACCTATTGCTTCAGCTCAACTCTTAATCTATTACAGAGTTTTATTTATTTATCCTCAGTTTGTACACAGTACATTAAATATGATGATGTAATGACACATGTCAATCATGCGTATAATCATTTACAGATGTGTTTCTATTAAACAACATGAAAATATTGTTATAAGTTATATACAATATGGGGTTGTTGGGTTGAATTACCATATATATACACTATTTATTATAAAATAAAATCAACAATTATCAAACATTCTATTAACTAAATTATTATTCAAGGGATCTAAAGCCACCATGGAGCTAGTAAAGGGCGACTTTTCCGACTTTATGGATGCCCAAACAGAATATAAAAGGCTCAAAAAACTTCTGATACCCCCTAAACTACTAATCCCTTTGTCCCTGCACCTGCCACGCCCATTAGATCCTGAGTAAGGATAATTTGATATTTTTAAAATGTTTTTGATTGATCTTCAAATTGATAAGGCAGAATTATGATTGCTGCCAATATAGAAATTGATGTAATTTGATATATTGAACATCTCACTCTACACTCACCTTTCTAAGTGAATCAATCAATACATATATAATATGTAATCGATCATACTCTAACTATATATTTGAATATTATTCATATTTTAACTTGTTCTTTTAAGGAGTTTAGATGAAACCACTCTAATGATTATTTACTATATCAACCTCTACTAATTTTTATTATCATCAAATTTGTGAATTTAAAGTGTTATGGGATCCTTTGTTTTTCAATTTGTGCAATTGTACGATGAAATTCAACATTTTGGGCAGAAAGGCCAAATAAATATCGTTTATTTATTCTTCCTTCCAGTACTGTCCGAAGCATCCTTTTACCAGAGAGGTGAATCTTCACTTAGATCTATCGTTTTATATTTCTGTGGAAGAAGATAGAAAACGTCAGTGGATCTTTAAAAGTATATGCTGATGTAATATGATCTGTAATTGTACCGAATTGCATTTGCTGCGGTTTAGAGTCAATTATTATAATGGTCTACACTGAAAAATATGTTTTTGATATTGCATGAATTTCTAACTCAATATTAGGTGCTGATCCCGAATATAATGTTAGTTTTAAGGTATCTTATCAATTTTTAGAGATATAACATATGCATATTTTGGCCTCAATGTGGTGCATCAGTCCATATAAGCGGTACAAAAAACACATTGAACTAAAATAAAAACTGAGAACGTCATACCAAAAGTACTTTATTTACTGTAGTATAAGTAACCCGAATCTAAAATAAAATGTATATTGCTGCAGTCAATCCTTCATTAATTTCAACCTTTTTGATTTTATCTTATAAGTGTATTCCGGCAGGTCGCGGAACAGATTCGAGCAGTAATCTGCCAACATGTGGCAGTCCCAAACACCTTGATTTCTCTCTTCCATCACTTTCATGTCTTGATGGTATCGCTCGCCTTGTTCATCACTATATGCACCGAGATTATCAGGGAATTTGCCCAGGTGACTATGCAAGTAGTGGAAGAAAGGAACAAACTTATTTTTTTTCGATAAAATGTTACGTTGACATCGTCTTCGAGTTGGCTCATTTCTTTTAATCTTGATGCAAGCAGTTCCGCATCTTGCTTTGAAAGTCTCAGGTCACGTGTCAAATCATTAATTTTTGGTTGTGAAAAACGTTTTTGGCCATTCTTGTTGTCCTTAATTTACACTATCAGAATCAACCAGTTCAATATTTTTTTGTGTGGTGTCTTCTGATTCATCATAAAGAGGATTATCAGCACTGGATGAAAAAACTGGGAGGGGATTATTTGAACTGTGTGGTATTGGAAGTCTAGCTGAATATAGGTCTTTTTATATAAGCTTTTTCTTACCTTTCCTGATAAAGTGTTTCAAGTCTTGTAAGCAAAATAACAAGCATTCTAATGATATTTTGGCTCTCGCCAAGCCATAGGGATCCCAAATGTCAGTTGCCTTTCACCCTTTGTCCATAGGCGCAGTATTTCGACACACATTTTGCATACCTTATGTTGAACCCATGTCTTGTCCTGGTCTCCTAATTTTATACCAAAATATGCGAAATACGTCCGCTTTACAAAGTCTGTTATTGCATTTCTTTGCGCTTTTACAGTATATTCGCCACATATTGTATATAACTGAAAATATTTGGGTCGTTTTTTTTTTCAGGATTTTCTTTTGAATACCATGTCTGGAAGTGAATTTATTATGGTGTTGAAATTTTAATTTCTTTAAGTTGATGGCATATCTTTTAAATGAATTATGCTTGAAATAATAATATTTATTAAATTTAATCTGTGTTAATGAAATATATTTTCACAAAATATGTAAATACTTATTTGAATTTTGACAATTTATTTCAGAAGTGATGATATAATGTTTGGAAGTGGGTAAAGTTTTGAACTAGCAATAATCGCGCCTCGGAAGATCCTCATGGGCTACGATATCGCCTCTGCGCAAAGGAATTGATTTATTTATTTGGAAATGATTTATATATTTTAATTGTTATAATTTTATTTTTATATGAAGTCAATGGCGTATGTTTTAAAATAACTTTGAGATGTGATAATTGTAAAAATTATGAAACAATCATGAAGACTTGGCAGTTTTCTTTATAAAAATATTATTTTGGTGACATACAGAAAAACTAAGAGCAGATTCGTAATCAGCGCCATTGGATTACCCAAAAATCATTTTAAATGCTCAAACATCAAAAACCTTTTAAAATTGACAGTAGACATGTGTAATCTGAGTAATTATATTTTCATCCCCATATTTACTTATATCGCTAGAGGTAGAGGAATATTTCAAGAGCGAATATCTCCTGAATAGTCGAAATGAGGGGTTGATAATAAAAACATCAAAAACTGCCACTTTTGTGGTTCAACATTTAAATTTTGAATTTAGATCTACACTCGTTTACTCAATAACCTTAGTATGGCGATATCTAATTATACTCATTTTTATAAATATTAACCAATTCATCTACACATGTTACATAATTACTTTTATTTGAGGATACTAAATTGCAAATATTTATAATTGTCTAAGTTCGGTTTCTCAACAACATCATTATTTGTTTTGAAGATATTAATTTTTAAGATTCAGATATAGGACTGCATTGGTTTCAAAAGGTAATTATACTTAACTAAGCTATTCTTGTTTATATAAGAACTATGGCTGTCTGAGATTCATTCGTTCTGAAGGTATATCTATCATATTAATCTCATAATTCCCAATGTATTAATCTGAAAAGAAAATTTAATATATAATGATAATCCAAATATATACTCGTTTAAATTAGAATTTATCAAGAAAATGGAAGCAATGAGGTTAACTTGTTGTGAAAATTACCCTTCACATAGCAACATCAAATTGCAACACACACTCTTTCGAAGATAATTTAAAGGTGGTAGCTCTGAGATACAGTCATTTATATTTGTACTCTTGGTGTCCCGATATATCGTTGGCCATCATGAGCTCTATATAAAAGTGTTATTATTTGATTATAATTTGAATAGAGCTCCTTCTATGAGGTAATTCCAAGCTAAACTCTTTTCAGAATGTACCTTCTATGTTGCAATACAGAGCTATACTCATTTGGGAATGTAACATCTATTTTACAATTCAGAGCTATACTGGTTTCAAAATATACACTTTATGTGGCGATTCAGAGCTGTGTTTGTTTCAGAGGGTACCTTCTATGTGGCATTTCAGAGCTATACTCGTTTCAAAATTTACCCTTTACTAGCCGAGTGACCCGGGCAACGCCCCGGGTTTGACCCGAAGGGCCCGCTGAGATATTGAGAGTATAAATAGTGGTTTAAAATTGCAATGGGTAAAATCTGATTCTGTAGAGGCAGCATATCAATTATAGGGGTGATTAAACATACTTTCTAAGTGAAGTATATACATTCAGGCAGATCTTATATTTTTTCATATCAAAATGAAAATGGAATCATATCATCAACAACAAAACTTAAAATTAACAACATATTAGACAGCACAGTTCACAAATATAGAAAATTAATGTTTAGAGTAGTGATGAATTACGTAAAAAAAATTACCAAAAATCAAAATAATTTTGAGGTGAGTAACTATAGGCATTAATGAAAAGTTAGACTAAATATATTTAAAGTAAAAAAAAAAATGCAGACATCACATCTATATTGCAGATAAGATGACGTATAAAAGGAATAAATTGATTTTGAGGACATTAAAAACTATAATTCTAGTTAAAAACAAGGTAATAAGACTAAATCTAAATTTAAAAAAATAGTGTGTGACGTTTCGGTCGTCACACACTATTTATTTATTTGGATTTACTCTTATTACCTTGTGTTTATAATCTTTAATCTAAATTGTGCCTTATAATTTCGTTTCTAGTTTATATATATATATATATATATAATATAAACTCATTAATTCAACACACGATAATTCGACCCTGTTTTGATGTCCCGACCTATGGCCTTTAATATAACAAACCATAATTCGACAATTTTAAAATTCAAATATGAAAAGTTGAATTTTATTTATAAACCCTATAATTAACAACATAGTGCATGACTGCACAGTGCATGAATTAAGAGAATTAATGTGTAAAACAATGAGTAAAATAAGTGAATAAAGGGAATACCAAAAATAAAAATAATTTAAAATAGTTTATTAGCTCAGAAATATTACAAATATTTATTTTAAGGTTAGAAACTATAGGCATCGGTGAAAAGTTTAAATAAATATATTTGAAATGAAAAAAAAAAATTGTGAACAACACAACTACGAAGGGTGTCCCATAAGTCTGTGGCCCGACCATGAGAACGAAATATTTGAATCTAATAAATTTTACCATATATACCTTAAAGCCTTGTATAAAGATATGTATATTTTTAAGTTTCTACAACTAACCGTTTTTTTGTTATGAGTTCTGAAAGAGGACAAGAAACAGGAATCATCTAAAATGGAAACAAACGAGATTCGTGCTGTAATAAAATATCTTTGTAAGAAAGGAATGTCGCCGAAGAAAATCTATGAAGATATGGTGGATACATTAAGGGAAGATGCTCCTTCCTATAGCACAGTAAAAAATGGGAGGATCAGCACCGAAAACGAAGATTGACCAGGAAGACCTGTTGAGTCAGTTACTCAAGAAAACATCGACAAGATACATGTTTTGGTTATGTTGGACAGAACAATGACAGTTCGTCGGAGAGAGAAGAGACCTTGGGTATTACAAAAACAACAGTGGATCGGATTGTGAGAGAACACTTGGGCCTCAGGAAACTTCTGCCCGTTGGGTTCCCAAACTTTTGACACCCGATCAAAAGGTTGTAAGGAGAAAGTTATTTTCAGACAATCTTGCGTTATTTGAAGCCAATCCAAAGGAATTTGTCAGTAGATTTGTTACCATAGATGAGACTTGGGTCCATCACTTTACACCAGAGTCCAAGCAACAATCCACGCAATGGAGACACTCCGGTTCCCTTCCCTCCAAGAAAGCCAAGACAGTTCCATCAGCAGGGAAGGTTATGGTGTCTGTCTTTTGGGATTGCGAGGGTGTACTTCTTCTAGACTTTCTGAATAAGGGTCAAACCATTACTGGTAATTATTATGCAAATCTTGTGAAGCAACTACGAGGAGCTATCAAGGAAAAGAGAAGAGGAATGTTGTCCAGGAAGATTGTTTTCCATCAAGACAATGCTCTGAGTCATCAGTTGCTGCAAGCCATGCCTGCTATTTATGATTCTGGCTTTGAATTTTTACCACATGCACCATTTTCACCAGATCTAGCTCCGCTTGACTTCAACCTATTTCCTCATTTGAAAAAATCACTTTCTGGCATTCATTTTAGGTCAGATGAAAAGGTCATTGATGCTGTAACCTCATTTTTTGAGTCATTTGAAACATCGTTCTTTTCGGAGGGCATAAAAGCATTGCAACATCGCTGGAAAAATTATATATAGACCTTAAAGGGGATTATGTTGAAAAATAAATCATAATCATTTTATTAGTCATTTTCTTTATATGTCGGGCCACGGACCTATGGGACACCCCTCGTATATTGCAGATATATCGACATATTAGAGGAATAAATTCATTTTGAAAGACCTCATTAAAAACTACATTTCTAGTTTTACATATATGTGGGTTAAACTTTACTTACTTATATTGAAGATAAGATGACATATAAAAGGAATAAACTCATTTAAAGGACATTAAAAAACTTCATTTCTAGTTAAACACAAGGTGAAAAGACCAAATCCAAATAAAAAAATAGTGTGACGTTTCAATAAAAATGCTATTACCGAAGCGTTACACACTATTTATTTGTTTGGATTTACTCTTATTACCTTGTGTTTATAATATTTAATCCAAATTGTGCCTTATAATAACATTTCTAGTTTTATATATACAATATAACCTCATCAATTCAACACACGATATTAAACCATGTGTTGATTATCCGACATACAGTCTATCATATAAAAAATGTAATTCGACACTATCGATAATTCGACTATTCTCGAATTTAAATTTCAACAGTTGATTATTGTTGAAAAACCTTGTAACTAACAATAGGAATTCATTCATAGGACCTCATTAAAAACAACATTTTTAGTTTCATATATACGTGGGTTCAAACTTACACGTATGCTATCCAAAGTTCGTACCTGTGAGAAAGCCACATGGAGCTGTCCATGCGTAAACACAGGCTCTTGTAGCAAAAGACCCAATCTAGCAGGAATGGACAGTCTGACCGCCGGACAAAAGGGTAGCCGCTATTCCTGTGGAGGCCAGCGGAATGACAATTTTTCCAACGGCTCTAACACAATGGATTGGAGTGTTGTAAACATAAGTTTTGCCCGTACCACCAGGCCCATCAATGAAAAAGCAACGTGGATTTGTGTTGACAGAATCAACAATTGTGTCCACAATTGACTTTTGATCTGGTGTAATGGATGTATACATTTGTGTCCCAATTTGCATCTCCTTATTAACATCAAGGTGTCCTCTATGGAATCAAAAAGTGGGTTCAGGGGTGCAGGAAATCCATAATGGTGGCAACCGAGGCCATTTTTTAGTTGAATATCAAGGGCTCTGAAAGTCATCTGCTCAGCAGCTGTGTCAGAAGTTCCACGAGAAAAGTCCCAATCACTAAGATACCCCTTGTATTTGCTTCACATTGATCCATAGTCGTTTGGATTATTGACGATGAGAATTGTCGCAAAGAGAGCTGGCGCAGCTGGCATGGCATTTGGAACAAAGCCGCCTCAGCCAAGCACACACCCCACTCAGAATCATCAGCCAATAATCCACGGCGCTGAGCAGCCTCTTTGAAGGTGGAGCAAACAATATCATCGACAGTTCGCAAATCTTCAAACCTCCGAGCACCTGCGACATGAAGCAGTAAAAGCTGCAGGTGGTGACGCTCAGAATCTTTGGGATTCACCGAACACATACGTCCAATGCACAAAACCCCAACCCGAACTCCAACCTTTAACTATAGAACTGAAGCATGATGACATGGCTTCTAGTTCTTGTGCGCATATTCTTTTCATATGAGAACCCTATTGTCCATCCAGGATCACCTACAGGAAATAAAAGAGGATATGTCATTGGGTCGCAGTTAAGATTAAGTGGAGAAATGCGCACAAAATCGCGATCAAGTGGAAAAACAGCAATATCTCTGTTAGAAGGAACATGGCCATCTTGATCAACAAAAATGACCGCAACTTCACTTACACTTAGCGCATTATATCGGCGGAAATCCCTACAATGATTTTGTTGGATAAGCATCCGAACCTGACACATTTGCCGGTTCTCAATGCGAGCCCGCTGTTCCTCATCCTTTTCTACCTGGTGCATCTGCCTGTAAGCAGAAGTATATGGATTCACACGCCTAAATACAGAATCCAATAGAGTCAATTTATGAGAATAGCATGTCAAAGGCCCCGATACAGCTATACGAATATTATTCGCTACCCCAGAAACAAAAAATATAAAGTTGAGCATAAGATGGGGCTCTGTTGTCATAAGGATAAAGGGGCCCAGTCAAATGATAAATCTGTCCATGACTTTGGTAACAAAAAGGCCCTCGTCCAGAATAAAACATCAACCTACGCACCCATGGAGGCAAAAGGCAAAGAAATATTGTAGCTCCGAATGTTAGTCTGGAAGTAATTATCCTCTATACTGTTTGAGGTCATTAATTCCTGGATTTCATATGGAAAGGAAGACAAAGCAGGAAGAAAAACTTCCCCTTGGTGGCAGCAGCACCTACCAACAACAGGTTCCCGAGGAAAATGCAGGGTTGAGAATTTAGGACAGATTATTTCCAGGCCCCCAATGATATATTCAGTGGGAACAGGAGAAATAGGATTAGGAGTGTTGTTCCTTCGGCGAGTCATATAAGCACGCCTAGCGGTTTGGGGAGTGAGTCTTCCACGGTCTCTTCAGGCATGACAGAAGACGCTGAAAAAAAAGGTAAAATAAGAACCAAGCAGAGAAAACTATGAATTGAGTGCCAGGACAGTCATAAGAAGGAAAGACCAATCATGTTAGATAAAATTGAATGAAAAAAAAATTCCATGAAAATACTGCAAAGAAACACAGACACAAAAATGGAGCTAAATTCTGATGAAAAACTATAATAAATTAAGCAATAAACAATTGAATATACAAATACAGCATCAACCTTTTAATTAAAAAAAAAAGATGTCAAAGACATTAGGAAAGTAATAGTGCAAAAAAAAAAAACAGGCACAAAATGGAGCTAAATTCAAATGAAAAACTATAACAAATTAAAAAATCAACAATTATTTATACATATAAAGCATCAGCCTATTAATGAGAAAAAAAATGCCGAAGACATTAGGAAAGATAATGCAAAAAAGAAAACCAGACACAAAATTGGAGCTAAATTCAAATGAAAAACTAAAAAATTAAGTTATCAACAATTATTTATACAAAAACAGCATCAGCCTATTTATGATTAAAAAATAGATGCCTAAGACATTAGAAAAAATACTGCAAAAAGGGAAAACCAGACACCAAAATGGAGCTAAATTTAAATGAAAAATATAACAAATTAATAAATCAACAATCGATTATACAAATACAGCATCAGCCTATTAATGAGAAAAAAATGCCAGAGACATTATGAAAGATACTGAAAAAAAAAAAAAGGAAAACCAGACACAAAAAGCAGCTAGATTCAAATGAAAAACTGTAACAAATTAAGTAATCAACAATTGATTATACAAATACAGAATCAGCCTATTAATAAGGGAAAAAATGAAGCCAACGACATTATGAAAGACAATGCAAAAAAGAAAACCTGACACAAAAATGGAGCTAAATTTAATTGAAAAACTATAACAAAGACTTACAAATTATAATCATAATAAAATAAAAGTAACAATACGAAATATATATTAGAAATTAGTAAAAAGTAATTATACAAAAGAAGGTGTTCTAAAAATAAAATTCAATGAAAATGAATAACAAATAAGATAAAATAAATAACATTTGAAGGCAAAATATCTACGATTACAAAATCGAACAAATTAAAAATAAATAAATCTATTAATATATGAACAATAAAACAATCATGTAAAGCAAAGGATAACGAAAATTTGATATAAAATGGCTTTTTATAGTTAAGTATCTTTGGAAGAGATAGCTTAAAACTTTACAACTGTAAACTCTGTTAGCCTATTATCTATATAGATGTGTCAATTCAGAGTTACCAGAGTTAAATATACTTGTTTCAGAGGGTACCTTCTATGTGGCAATTCAGAGCTATACTTGTTTCAGAATATGAATTCTATGTGGAAATTCAGAGCTATACTCGTTTCATAATTAACCTTATATGTGGTAATAAAAATATACACAGAGGCACACAAATAGTAAACAACTGCTTTCTTGTTAGTGCATCACATATCTAAACCTGAAAATTAAATCGACTCTTACACTTACAAGTTTGACATATTCCGATTTGGTTACTTGCAGTCGGGGTTGGACTTATGTGGATTTTGGTCCAATGAATGTAATTTTTTTATCAGAAAAAAAGGGCCAAATAAGGATTACACAAGTAGTTTATTTCATTGATACCCATTCTAAGTGTTAAATATATATAAATATGATTTTTATTATTATCTCAAATATACACAAAATGATACTGAATATATCAAACAAAAGAGAGTTAATAGGGTATTTAATAATCTCCAACATGTGTAACATTCTTCCATCGGAATTTCCTGCTAATTGCTTCCGATATTTTACCTATATAAGGAACCATTGACTTAGCACTGCAATATCTGAGAGAGCTTTATGATCAACAAAAATGAACTTTAGACAAGTGACACATCTGAGAAATTGGAGAATTGGGGCAACCATCTCATTACTGTTTTAAAATTATAAAGACTTTATCACAATGAGTTTCTTTTTGAAAATAAACTAATGGTGAGAAAGTATTTATAATTTGAAAACTTTTTTCACAATTTTATCATGTATAACTATCTCATTACTGTATCTTCGATTTGATGCCGTGTTGGATGCATTGAATATAATTGAAACTTTGATATAATTAGATCATTAGGATAGAATGCGTTGGGCAATATTGTCCATTTAGGTAAAAGTGATTGATATATCATTTGAGAGAAAACATATATTTAAAATATTATTAATGTTCTAAGAAATTTTAAAATTGAAAGCGAATATAAATAAAATATTTTAACATGCAATAAATTAATTCAGTAAAATATATTTATAGTGGCTATTTGGTGGCTATTTCAGCATGTTCCAAATTAACTAACTATTATACAATTCTATATACAGTTATCAGCGTCATGCGTTCTTAAATTCTGTCACCGTTTGCTTTTGGTTCAGTGGTAGAATGCTCGCCTGCCACGCGGGCGCCCCAGGTTCGATTCCCGGCCGATGCATTTTTTTTTTACAATATATACAGTTATCAGCGTCATGCTTTCTTAATTCTGTCACCGTTTGATTTTGGTTCAGTTGTAGAATGCTCGCCTGCCACGCGGGCGCCCCGGGTTTGATTCCCGGCCGATGCATTTTTTTTTTTAACAATTTTTAAAACTCATTTATATATTATACAAGAATGACATCCACGGCGCTAATTTATAATTGTAACGAATAGTATTTGAATAAAAGCATTTAATCGGGTAAAACCCGGGCGTTGCCCGGGTCATTCGGCTAGTGGTATATAATCGAAATATACCAACAGAATTTGTATAGATTAAAAGTTGATTTTGAACAATTTTACTTCCAATAGAGATAAAATATGTGAATGATTCTTTGAAATAGCATCAACTTAACAACCTCTATCACAGAAAACATATTATTAAATTTATTTCTACAGCCATTTTCTTTGTTTCAATAAAAATTGAAAGAGAAATGGTATTGTACATTAGTGGTGAAACTTCTCAGCGAATATAGCGAAACCGCTGGAAATGTTCAATAATTTTAAGCAGAACCCCAATCCAATTTTTATTCCATAAGAGACTTTAGAAATAAATTTCATATATTTATCATTCAAAAAAGAAATTATGGCAAAATTTGAGTTTATAAAATTTTCAAATATTTTTTTTTATTGTGCAGTTATTTTTTTAAAAAGTCAGAAGATTTATGGCGGGTCAGCGACCTAGCCTGGCAGCTGGCAGGATTTATGGTACCTAGAGACAATCTAATCCTCGCGCTGGGAGTCAAACAGCCTGCAAAAATAACTAAGGTTCCCACCCATATTACTACATACCGGCAGCCTATCCGGGAAATCTTCAGACCAGAGATCCCGGAGATCCCGAGAATCCATTCCTCTCCACCAACTGATTTACATGAGGAACCTGTGGAAGAGGTGGAGCCGGCTCCTCGGTAAGTGGTCCTTATAGTATCCTCTTTAATCCCAATTACCTTATAATTGATATATTTCCATTTTCATCTATATCATATTAAACGTTAAATATTTTATCTTGTCATTCAAATGTTTATTTGGTTGTTTATAGAATAAATTTATGAACAATTGTGGTGAAAAAGACAGACAGGATAGACATTCATTCAATTAAGTGTCAAGAAGTTAATATAAATTGATTATTTTTATAGAAACCCTGTACATTATGAATATCACTCTTTAGGTCACGGTCCTAATACGAGCACAGTGACTTGTAGTTTGCAGCCTCGATTTTGAAAAAAAAATATTTTTTCTCTTTTATTCCCCTTATCATTGTTATATTATAACTTTAGAATTATTACTACTTTGTGTATCTCCAATTTCGCGAATGGTCATCTCAGCTCTTCTTAACTCATTTCTAACTTTGCCATAATATCCATTTTCTTTCAAATAAAATTGTATATTTATCAAATTAATTAACTAACTTTTACCCTGTATGACTGTAATTTTATTCGAAACTTGATAGTGTGAATTGAGAAAATGCTATTTTAAATCTAGCACTCGCATTTATATCATGTGTTTGAATATACTAATTTTCTACATGAATTTATTAATATTTGAAAGGTAAAATATTTGTGTGTGTGAAATAAGAATAAATTATTTCAATATTTATTTAGTCTTTGGTTTAATATAAATAGAAATACATAAATTTGTTTCTTTAATGTACCAATAGTAGAATACTATTATATATATATATATATATATATATATACAGGGTGATCCAAAAGTCCCGCACAACTTTAAAAATTAATAACTCCGCGAATATTTGCGCTAGAGTAATGCGGTAAACACCATTGTGTTCAGGATGCAATGGGATTTTTTATGGCAAATAATAAAAAATTCGAAATTGATTTTAGTTACAACTTCATTCGCTAGATGGCGCTCTACCAGAATCAGAGATTCAACGGCCAAATTGTTTGATAAATTGAAAAATATAACTGAATAACACGTATTTTTCCTTTTTGAATACCAGGAAAGAACCCTAATAATATCAAATGATAAATTAATAAAACACCATTTCGCCAAAAGTTAGAAGAATTGGTTGACGATTTTTAAATACAATCTGAGATATGTAAAATAGGTATATGCAAATTTAAACATGTATCAAAAAATATTTATATTTCAGATGGAGTTTTGTGAAATAAATTGAATGTTTGAAAATAACTACTGATATCAATACACGATTTTTGAAATGTTAATATAGTACCAAAAATTATGATGGCACTACTAATAGGATTTCGTGCTATAAGGAATGTATAGTTTCTTGACTAATTGTCGACACTTGACTATTTAACTGGATATTTGTCATGATCCAAAAATGAAATATAGAGGGGAGTGACAAAATATATTTGTCGTACTTTATTCCAAATATCCTATGGGTTTGACAAATGTAATCATTGTTTATTATACTGTACATAATTTTGAAAATGTATCCCCTCAAAAAGAAATCATTTAAATCGAATTTTTGCGTTGAAAAACGTGGTAGTAAAATCATTTTGTATTATTTTTTGCGCAAAATATCTAAAGTTGGGGGGGGGGGGGGGGGGGTAGAGAGATTATTCCTTATGCTATTTCTTCTAATGAGCGAAAAGCGATAAACTAAACATAAGGGGTAAAATTGTGTATACCAGTGTTATTCGAGAATTTATAACACTTTGGCCTGCACGACATAATATAAAATGTGGGCAAATTACAAACAAAAAAATTACTGTTTACAGAAAAAAAAAATTCAAGATGTGAGGACAGCATTTATTATTCCCATAACCCAAAACAAAGAGCTGCAAAATATAACACACTAGCCGAATGACCCGGGCAACGCCCGTGTTTTACCCGATTGAATGTTTTTATTCAAATACTATTTGTTACAATTATAAATTGGCGCCTTATATAAATGCATATATTAGTTAATAACTATAGCCTATGTGCTTTATCTGTCTATGTACTGTTGGCTTCCGTAGGCGTCTCATACTGGGAAAAAGAAAGAGAGGATTCCATTTAGTTATTAACTAATATATGCATTTATTTAAGGAGCGACCCGTTCCAACACAATAGTTACAAAAACGAAAAAGCGAGTGGGGGAGGCATGATGGGGGGTGGGGGGGGGGCAAAGGTGGCGTGATCGTAGCCAACCAATAGTAGGGCGCCATTCCAAAAAAAAAAAAGCAAACGGTGACAGAGTTGATTAGGAGATGAGGAATGACGCTCGTAACTGTATATAGAATGAGGTAACTGCCTTCTCTCTTGTATTAGGTCACAACCCTTTCTCAATGTGGAGCCCTTTATTCTCAAACACCGCCTGCAGACGATAGATGACAGAATGGTCACAATTAAATAGTTGAAATTTATAAAACGTGCCATCTGATAGAAGCCTTCAACATGGCCAATGTGGTAGGCCGGCATCGATAAAAACGCGACTTAATGTACCCCCATAACCGAAATTGTAAGGCGTCAAGTCTGGTGATATTGGAGGCCACTGGTATATAAAGTGGCGACTTATCAACGAATTCCACCGAACGTATCCTTCAGCAATTGTTTGGCACCGCGGGAGATATGAGGAGGTCCTCCATCTTGCATGAATGTTATTTCGCTTAGTGCTTGTCTGTCCTGCAATATGGGAATAACCTTTTCTCTCAAAAGTTGAACATAACGTTTACCAGTTACGAAAACGGTTTTAAAAGTTCTTCCATTGATTTTTTCAAAGAGAAATGGCCCAATAATAAAAGAAGAAGTGAACCCACACAAAACTGTAACTCTGTGCTGATGAAGTGGTATTTCTGTAAAATCCTAGGGTTTTCTGTTGCCAAAATGAGGCAGTTTTGAATGTTAAATTCTCCCTTTGGATAAAAGTGAGCATCATCTGTTTTTAGAACATTTGACAGCCAGTTTTCATCAATATCAATTTGCCGGAAAACCCATGCAGCGAATTCTTGACGCTTCTCAAAATCGCTGACTTTCAACTCGTGAAAACTTTGAATTTCGTTAAATGACTTGCATGAAATACACATGGGGATTGTTAAAATGAAGATGATTGCCAGACGGTATTTTCTGGTGGCCAGGCATAGACAGTAACATCGAGGAGTTAACTAGAGAATGTAGAGTATGCCAAGAATCGGCTAGCATGCCCCCGGCTACCATCTCGGAATGGACTTGGCCCGAAAAACCGTGGCATCGACTTCATCTTGATCTAGCGGGTCCGTTCATGGGAAGAATGTTTTTGGCTCTCGTGGACGCATACTCAAAGTGGATAGATATTTTTATCATCAAAGATATTACCAGAAAAACGATTATAAGTCATCTTAGAGAAATTCTCGCCAGAATTGGATTGCCCTATTTTTTTTGTTACAGATGACGGAAGACAGTTTGTCTCCGGTGAATTCGAGCAATTTACCAAAATGAATGGTATACGGCACACTAAGACCAGTCCGTATAATCCTAGTACAAATGGTTCAGCTGAGAGATATGTAAGAGAGTTTAAAAACCTTTTGAGAAAGAATAATGGGAAGGATGATTTAGAAACGAATCTACAAAGTTTCTTATTTGCTCATAGAGCATTCCCCCAAACTGTAATAAAGGAATTCCCCGGCGGAACTGCTAATGAAGAGAAGTTTAAGATCAAGATTCTCGAATTTAATACCAAGATGGGAAATCCGCGAGAGGTATTTCATGAGGCCGTAAGAAGGCAGGAGCAGTTTACTACAGGTTGCGAGGTTTATTTCCGCAACTATGCAACTGGACCTAAACGATAAAAAGGTACCATTTTGGAATTATTGAGATACCGTCACTACCTTATAAGTTGCGAGGGCGTCGTGTATAAGAGGCATATCAATCAATTGCGACCTGTGAGAAAGAAACAAGTGGAGACAAGAAATTTGATACTTCCTCGAACATCAGGAGAGAAGCCTGTAGGTGGAAGTCAGAAATAAAGTGAAGAGGAGGTTCCAGAGGTTACATCAGGAAACAAGGAGGAGACTGCTTCTGTGCACGTACCCTCTTGCACTCCTATACCAGGGCCTGTTGCTGTGCACGTACCCTCTTGCACTCCTATACCAGGGCCTGTTGCTGTGCACGTGCCCTCTTGCACTCCTAAACCGGAGGCTGCCGCTGTGCAAGTGCCCGTCCGCAGTTCTAGACCTCAGAGAGCCTGGAAACCCCTAGACCGGCTGGAGTATTATTAAGGGGGGAGATGTGTTGTGTATGTAAATAGATGAAGATTATTTGCATTGTTTAAAGTCTCATTATTTAAGAATATATGTTTATATAAATTGGACATTTTTTGTTGGCCAAACGAAAAGAATCTGAGGCTCTTTATTGGACACAACAAAAACAAAAACGGCATTCCAGAGTAAAATAAATCATCAGAGATAGATAAATATTTTTCAAATGAATTAAAATAAATATAATCGATACTGAGAGTTGAATTTAAAAAATATATAAAATTATTATTTTCGAAATATAAATATCTGAGAGGTTTCCAGCAAACCGCATCTAAAATATCAGTTTTTTTTTTGTTACATGTTTTAATTTGCATATACCTATTTTACATATCTCAGATTGTATTAAAAAATCGTTAACCATTTATTCTGACTTTTGGCGAAATGGTGTTTTATTAATTTATCATTTGATATTATTAGGGTTCTTTCCTGGTATTCAAAAAGTAAAAATACGTGTCGTTCAGTTATATTTTTCAATTTATCAAACAATTTGGCCGCTGAATCGCTGATTCTGATAGGGCGCCATCTAGCGAATAAAGTTGTAACTAAAATCAATTTCGAAATTTTCATCATTTGCCATAAAAAATCCCATTGCATCCTGAACACAATGGTGTTTACCGCATTGCTCTAGCACAAATATTCGCGGAGATATTAATTTTTAAAGTTGTGCGGGACTTTTGGATCACCCTGTATATATATATATATATATATATATAATGACAATCTCACATTTTCAGAAAAAAACTATGAGTGTAAGAACCAATGCTAGAGATTAAATAAATTTAAATCATTCAAATATGTTCTCTTAAATGCTTTTATCGAATTGTTGTAAGGGAAATCATATAGAATAAAGAGAGAGGTATATCTATAATTCTCAAAATATATCAAATCGATGTAAATTGTATCCATTTTCTCTAAGAGTGAGACTCCTAGAACATGTTTCTTCTCGCCGATAATGAACATAAGTTTACACGGTTATTTATATCTTTGAAATAAACCATTCTGCCGTGGAATATTTTGAAAATAAATAAAATATGAAATTCTCTAATGCGTTTGTTTCATTGAATCGTTATTCTTCATGAATTTGTAAATATAAGATATAATAAGTAGGTTCAAAGTAGGTTTTGCAGTTTCCGATATATAAGGAAGCACATATATGAAACATGTATTTAAAATATACCGTTAAATTATCTGTTAAACTTAAAGAACATATGTGAAATCCAGGAAAAAGGGCAGATTCAAGCGCGCTTTAAAAATAGTCTTTAGGCTCTTCTGTTGCTGTGCCTGCCGACCCAAGCACAAGTAAAAGGTAAATATCTTGCTACCATATAGATATTTAAGGGATTATTGTTTCCAATGTATGTCTTACTCAGCATTTGTTATGTAAATAAATTACTATAAAGCAGAAAAATGTTGATTTTTATAAACAAAACCAACCTTTACTGTCCATACTGCAATGAAAAATATTGGGAAGACTTGGCTCATTAGTGATGAACTCTCCTAGCGCTTTCCCAATTTAATCCACCTGACCGATTATTTGGGCTCTAATATGTGACAATGAATCACTATATATTAGATAAGGTATTTTAGCATACCAATGGCAAAAGAATTAAGGACAATAGAAATATAGAAACATTTTTCATCGAGCATTGATTTTCCACAAACAAGAAAGGCAAATCCAGTTAGGCATAAATTAATTATGGAGCAATAACGTGCTATATATAAATATATATATATAATAAATATAACTATAAAACACGAATGTTTCTTTCAGAAACAAGGCTAACTTCTACAGTCCTTACTGCGACACAAAATAGGGCTTGGCTCAAGCCCATCAGTGGTGAAACCTTTGCGGTTTCGCCAACTAAATCTATCAGACCTCTTTTTAAAGAACTCTAATACTGTATTGAACGCAGTTGCGTGCCTGTTTATGATTTATTATACCCTATAATAACTACTTATACTATTATTGTGTATGTATTCACATTTTATTAGCATTTTATACTGATATGACTTCTAATCTCTCTCAGATGTTCGTTTTATAATTAGAAAATAATTATAAATATCAATATAATTCATAACCTTTCTATTCGTTTAATAAATGTGAATTACTCTATGAATATTCGCAAATTTGGTCAAAATATAACATATATTTTAATTAATCAAAGCAAATTGTAATTTTTCACATGTTGAATTGAGAATAATAAGAATAATACATTTAAAATTATAGTTTAAAGTAGTATAATATATATAAAATTAATAGTTCTATAGAGCATTGTATCTAGGCCCCATCCGAGAGATGAGGACCCCGGCGCCCTCGCTAGCCCAGGAGATGTACAGACGAATTCTGCATTCCTGAATGGGTACAAAAAGCGAGGGCCCTATCAAGCGATTCCTATGAGTTCAGTATTATTAAACCTATTAATATTATCCCTTAGTTATATGGAAAAAGAACAATTAATATTTAAATATTCAGATAATAAAAAGGCATATATTGGATTGAATAATCATTCTCATCTTTTATTTTGACTCCCATAGATCTTATTGTTCAAGGGCGGAAGATGGAATATTCATTTTCTCCATTTAGAGCATTTTAACAAAACTTTAATTTAATTTATTATTTAATAAACCATAATTCTTTTTCTCTTCAACACCTGAGCCTATAGAAATTACTGACTTAATTTCATACTCCACCATTTTTTAACGTCAATGATTTGCGACTAAGAAAATCTGACAATAAAATAAATTTTGATAACTTTCTAGACCTAGGTGAAAATATTATTCTTAGATATATGGCTAAATGTTTAGTGGGAAGATCAAACAATTTTATTTTTATTATAACTTCAAGAATTCTCTCAAACAATGCAGTTATTCGGCAGGTGTAACTCCAATGGAGGTTAAGAATATAATCGATTCCATAAATATACATATCTTTTGCATATATTCAAATTATTCAGGACAAGATGTGTAAATTTAATTTCATATTCAGAATAGGCTATTAACAAACAAGCTTAGAATTAAAAATACAATGATGTAGATGAAATAATTAGATAATAAAACACTTATATTGGATTGAATAAAAATATTTATTGGCCAATATTTCAGTTGCCTGAAAAACAAACTTTGTCAAAGCATTACATTTTGGTATAAACATATTCTATGAAGGTTTTTAAATGCATTTTTATTATCTATAGATTTAAAATGATTTTCTCTTTTTTTTGAAATTATAAAAATAATTATTTTATGAATTTTGCGTAAATTATGAATCGATATGTACGAGGTGTGTTTAAAAGGTATCGCGAATTTTGAATTTTCGCGGGTTACGTATATTCGAATTTCGATCTTTTTGTGGCTTTATGTTGGTACTCATCTCTCTCACTTATGCCGACAAGCTCGGCCATTTTGAATGTTCAGTTAATTGTTGACAGCTGCTTTGCTTGCAGGTGTTTTGGATCGTCTTCGATTTTTACCTATTGAAACAAATGGATCAAAGAACCTGTATCAAATTTTGTGTGAAAAACGAAATTAAGTGCGCGGATGCATTCCGAATGTTGACTGTGGCATACGGAGAAGCTACCTTGGACCGAAGCAACGTTTATCGGTGGTACAAAATGTTCTCAGAAGGCCGAGAAGATGTGAACGACGAAGAGCGTGCCGGACGCCCGAGCATTTCAAAAACAGACGAAAAAATTAATGAAGTGTAGAAAATGACATTGGCCAATCATCGATTCACCGTTAGAGAAGTTGCTGAGGACCTAAACATATTGATTGGCTCGTGCCATTCGATTTTTATCAATGATTTGGGCATGAGACGGGTCGCCGCGAAATTCGTACCAGAATTGCTCAATTGCGACCAAAAACAGCATCGCATGAACATTGCTAATGAGATGTTGGACTCTGTCCGCGACAACCCAAATTTTCTCCAGAGGGTCATAACTGGTGACGAAGCGTGGGTTTATGGTTATGACGTGGAAACCAAAGCTCAATCATCTCAATGGAAGCTGCCGCACGAACCAAGACCGAAAAAAGCGCGCCAAGTTCGGTTGAATGTGAAGGTTTTGCTGACAGTTTTCTTCGATTGCAGGGGCGTGGTGCATCATGAGTACTTGCCACAGGGTAGAACAGTCAATAAGGAATATTACCTGCATGTTATGTGCAATTTGCGCGAAGCAATCCGCCAGAAACGCCCAGATTTGTGGAAGAACTAAAATTGGCTTTTGCACCACGATAAGGCCCCTGCTCACACATAGTTGCTTGTGCCCGACTTCTTGGCCAAAAACAACACACTAATGATGCCGCAGCCACCGTATTCCCCAGATCTGGCCCCCTGTGACTTTTTATTGTTCCTTAAACTGAAGAGGCCCATGAAAGGACGACGTTACGCGATAAAGACGGCATTGAAGGAGGAGCTGAAAAAGATTTTTAAAAATGATTTTTTGAAGTGCTTTGAAGATTGGAAAAACCGTTGGCACAAGTGTATAATATCTCATGGGGATTACTTTGAAGGAGACAAAATAGGTATTCATGAATAAATAAATAATTTTTGAGAAAAACACAAAGGTCGCGATACTTTTTGAACACACCTCGTATTTTAATGTATTGATAAGGGATATATATTATTTTTTTAATACTATTACGTTTTTCTGTAATAAATAATTATAGAATTATTTCTCGGTGTTTATTATAATATTTGAAGGAAAGGAATTTGCCTGTGTGTGTTTGAATAAATATAAATTAGTGACAGGTCATCTGTGTATGTTGGAATCTCAGTGAATGGCTGTCTTGATTTGACACATCTCTGATGCTCGCGTACCTACAAGAGACTGAGTAGAATTGCATTTCTTCAAGGGTTCCTATGTTGCCTTATTAGTGATTGCGTGACGAAATTTGTTACCTGTGTCTAGAAATATATTTTAATGCCAAATTTGCTTAGTCAGAAATCTATGGAGTTGTAAATGGCGGAGAATGAATTTAGACAATGGGTTCTATAGGTTGGTGTGTTATAGAGAGTTATTATTTGATAAATAATAAATAAAATCAGTTCTTCAAAACTTTCATCATAATGCACTAAACAGAGAGAATAAATATTCCATTTTCTGCCATTGAACAATTAGATATATAGGAGTCAAAATAAAAGAGTAGGAGGACAAATTCTAATTATTTAGAACTTAATGTGATTTAATTTAGAACAACTGATAACAAGTTTTCATGTGTGTCTGAATTTCTTACCTCTTACTACAATATACGTATGATAAATTACCCACCTCCCTTATTCTGAATTATATAAATTTAATTGTTGAAAGACAAAAGTTGATTTGTTAATTTTCTCCTTTTTAGTAAATTTTTGAATTAAAGTTTTACAGAAACTATATTTTTATTATTAAATTATAAATATAAAATTTACAAATATTAAATATTTATAAATGTATGTAATTCTACTGTCCTCAAAGCTTATGTCCATAGTTCTTCTAAAATACCCATTCAAAGAGTCTACCAGCAGTTTCACTATAAAAGGAAGTTCCAAAAATGCAATATTACAGCGGTATGGTAGATTAAACTGGCGAAACCGCTGAGAGGGTTCGCCACTGATGAGCCAGGCTCTCTCATTAATTTTTTTCCATTGCAGTAAGGGCAGTAGAAATTGTTTAATATCAAAAAGAATCTTACGCCTTTAAAATAGTTTTGAATTTTGATAACAGATGGCGCGCTAGTGCATCATATATATTTTTATATGTAGGTTTATATATATATATAACTAGCCGAGTGATCAAGGCAACTTCCCGGGTTCACCCGAAAAGACTGTGAAGAAACATTAAGAGCATAATGGTAGCTTAAAAATTGCAATTGGTATATTCTGAATTCTTAGTAGCAGCATTTCAAGTAAGGTTTTCTAAGCAAAGTTTATACATTCGGGCAGATATGAAAATGGATAAATCCCGAGCATCCTGAGAAGATCTCCAAGGAAAATTTCTACAGAGAAATAATTCTGATTATAAGCAAAAATAAATTAAATTTTTAATTAGAAAAATACGAAATATCTACTATTAGAAAAATGAAATTATCTCAATAAAATACAAACGCACATGTTTTAAAAACAAATAAATTTGATGGGGATGAATATGTAGAATATATAAAATTTGCAATACAATACAATAAAATGTTGCAAAAATCGACGATTGAATTGAAAATAAATATAACAACTGATATTTGGAGAATAAAAATATATTCGAAGATATAGTTAATAGTTAATAAAATATTCCAAATGTTATATGTCTTAATGCTCTGTACGTATGTGACATATTAATTACCATATTTGTGGACAGAAAAAACGACGAATCTTTTCAAATATAATCATTTAGTTAACGGAATTATTCAATCAAAGTGTTTATGGTCGAATAAGAAGCTGACACATAAGTTACTTTTATTTTTAATGATGAAATAAACTGAAATTATATACTCAACTTTCATAGTTACGCTTTCTCTAAATTCTTCAAATTTTTCTAATGACTTAATTTATTATTTGAATGCTGATGAATGTTGCAGGTGGATCCCCGTGCTAATGATGAGCCAACAGTCTCCCTTTGTCATCCAAGCACAATCATCAGTTTATATTTCGTAATATATATCCTCACATTTCCCGCTACTGGACCCACCAGTTCGGAATGGAATGAATATTGAACTGAAGCAGCTTCTTATAACCCTAGAATAATATCTCCTTATCATCATCATCATTTGTTCCTGTCATCGGAAATGCTGCCAGAATCCGTTTCTAACCAAATACCAAGTTCCTGGAAGAATTAAATGGATGGCTGTCCGGGCAATTTCTCACAATCGATCTTCTTGGCAACATTAACAGATATATTTCTCGTCAATATGCTTGAAACTGCTACTGTTAGAGCCAAGGTGAAGGTGCAATCTTCAATAAATGCAGCCTTATCCTTGAAGCTGAATGAACAAATAATATTCCTAGCAAAAGGGTTTCCACATTTATTGCAAACTAGAGTATCCATAAGGTTCTTTGGAAATGCTATAACCTCTTCTGATATATGGGAAATATTCTTACATAAAAAGATAAAGTACTGTCAACTGTTATTCTAAACAGAGAAAATGGCTTCCTGTCTTTTCAAAATTTCTACCACCTAAAAATGCAGATGAAATGACGAATTTTGAGAATACTTGATCGCCTTTGGATTTCTTCCTTAACTGAGAATACATCATAAATTAACATCTTCATTGTATAATATTCCCGCTTCTCTATTAAAGGATTGGATAGAGCTCAAGGTTTAACATCTACATTTCTTTCAGAAAGTGCCGCTGCCTGAACCGATGGCAGGTTTGAACACATCGCTGGCTTCGCAAAAGTGCGACTCCCTGAACTGCGCAAAGGTCCCGTTCAATGGAGTCAAGCGGGATTGAATGTTCGCTGTCCTTGCGAAAGTATCGCTTCTTATGATTAAAAGGTTGAAGAGTTTGCTGTTTTCGCAAATGACTCGCTCCTTGTCTTTGAGAAAGTTATATTTATTTAACACAGCTAGCACGGTTGAAAAGAATGCTGTTTTCAGGAAGGTTGTACAAGGAGTGTCCCGTTTCATTGAGCTGGTTTGAGAAAAGTTTAACTTTTCGGAATGCCGACTTCGTTCCCTAAGCAGAGTACAACATATCACTGTACTCGCAAAAGTACCGCACTGCTAGCATGGTTTGATTAGGTCTCTAACTCTGCGAATGTTCTGGTCTCTAACTCTGCGAAGGTTGAACCAATCGCTGTTCACGTGAAAGTGTCGTTAGCTGGACAGCTATGAGGGTTCAACAGATTCCTCACCTCTCGAATGTCCTGTTCCTTGAACTGCTAGCTTAGTTGAAAGATCCTTATTTCCGAAAATGTCGCGCTTCCTGGATTGCTATCATGGATGAATATAACGCAGTCTTTGTGGAAATCTTGCTTCCCAAACAGGTAGCAGAGATGAAATATCTCCGGCCTCGCGAAAAAGCATCTCCATGCAATGCTATCATGAGTAAACAGATCGATATCCTGGTAAACCTCCCGCTACCTGCCTGAGAGCAGTGTTTAAAAGATCGCTCTTCTTGCGAAAACATCTACTCAAACTGAAAACCAAGTTAGAAATATCACTTGTTTTTTTCGGAAAGGTGCAGCTCCCTTCACTGCTGACATAGTTTATGAGATCGTTGTCTTAGAGAAATTTCAGTTCTTGGAAGGAGGGCAGAGTGAAACAGATTTTTGACCTCGCAGAAATCCTGTCAACTGGACACTAACAGTGCAGTAAAGTTCACTAACCTTGCAGAAGTCTAGCTCCCTGGAATCACAGTAGGATTGAAAAATCGTTTTTCTCGCGGCGATCCCACTCCCTGGAATGCTAATAGTTCCGACCCGAAAAATTCACACCTTAAAATGCTAACAGGATTCATCATATCGCTTTTCTCGAGAAAGCCATACTTCTTGAACTAACATTATGTCTGACAAAGTCGTAGAATCTCGAAATTTCCAAACCATGGATTGTTTGCAGAGTTGAAAAGATCGCTGTGTTTACGAAACCCCGCTTCCTGGACTGCTAGCACTTTAAACAGTTCGCAATTCTCATGAATGTCCAGCTTCCTTTCTTGCTAACATAGTTGAAGAGATCGATGTCCTCGCGAAACACTGCCTAGACTACTATCAGAATGAAGGTATCTCTATCATCCTAAAATGAACGCTTTCTTCACTGTGAGAAGGGTTTTATCAGATCACTGACCACGTTAATGTCTCTCTCTCAACTGATAAGAGAGTTGAATAGATTGATATTTTCGTAAATGTCCCTCGCAAAAATGTACTCTCATTCCCTGGACCTCGAGGAAACAATTATTTAAACTGCTAGTATGGTTGAACAAAATACTTCCCTCGCCAAAGTCACGCAACTTTAAATGCTAGCAGGGTTGACCAAATCGCAGTCCACACGAAGATCAGGCTCCTTGGTCTGCAAGAAGGGCTGACCAGATCACTGAATTCGCTAATATCTCTCTCTCCGAACTGCTAACAGGGTCAAATATATAGCTTTCCTCGAAATGTCCCTCGCCGAAAAATGTAAGCTGGTTCCCTGGACCTCGAGGATATACAGCCATTCAGACTGCTAATCTGGTTAAACAGATCGCTTTATTCTCTAAAGTCACTAAACCTTAAATACTAACAGGGTTGACCAGATTGTAGCCCACACGGAGATCAGACTCTTTGGACTGCAAGAATTTCTGACCAGACAACTGACTTCGATAAAGGCCCTCTATCTGAACTGCTAACAGGATTAAAAAGATGGCTTTCCTCGTAAAGATCCCTCGCCGAATTGTAAGCTGGTTACCTGGAACTCGAGAGATATACAGTTATTCAAACTGCTAGTCTGGTTGAAGAGATCGCTTTACTCGCTAAATTCATCAAACCTTGAATGCTTAGTGTTGACCAGTTCGCACTCCACATGAAAATCAGGCTCCTTGGACTTCAAGAAGGGCTGACCAGATATTACTATTCTCCGAACTGTAAACCTGTTCCCTGGACTACTACTAGGTTTAAATATGACGCTGAGCTCGCGAAAATACAGCTTTTCAAAATGATATTAGGTTTAAATAATTCATTTCATCCGCAAAAGTCCCGAAGCCTTAAATGCTAGCCGGGTTGAATAGATCGCAGTTCTTATGAAAAACAGACTCGTTGGTATACCAGCATGGTGAAATAAATCGTTGTCCTCCAAAGGCCTCGTTATCCGAACTTTAATCGAGGCTGAACAGAACGCTTACTTCGCGATTGGAGGCTGGAATGAAATGTCGTTGTTCTCGTTAAAGCCCAGCTCCTTCAACGGCTAGCAATGTTGGACTAATCGCATACTTCGCGATATATAATGAAGTGCAACTTGGTTTCTAATGTTCGTTCTCCTTGCAAAGCTGCATTCCCTGGACTGCTAACTTGGTATATTAAAACGCTGCCTTCGAAAATGACAAGCTACCTTGTTGAGACGGGGTTGCACAGTTCTTTGTCTTTCCGAAAGTCGCTAGATAGAGTAAAAGGATACCTTTCCATAATAAGGTCTTGCCGCTGGAAGTTCTAACCATGTTGAAAAGGTCAATAACTCCGTCTGTATTCTCTAAAGTTCTGCAACATGCATTGCTATTCTTATTGAACGAGATCCTGTCGTTGCTTTTATCAATATTTATTCGCTGTTCACTACCTATTCTGCTATTTGGGCTGGATAATCACATCAAGCAATGTGAACAGTAATCTGCATTTTATAAAATTATGCAAGATGCATTGGAATTCTTTTTGAACGAACCCCTGCCATCGCTAATATCATTATCGCTCCACTGTTCACTGGGTTGGATGGATTCTAGTCTTCAATGAAATCAGGCGACCTCTTCTGCTCATTGGGCTGGATGGATTCCTGAAATAGACAAATAGTATTCAAATCTTCATCTCACCAGAAGAACAGGGTTCGCATCTTTGCAAAAATGTTGCCTCCTTTCCTGATAGCCAAGCAGCTTCAGTCCCGTTTCCATGTCACCTGTTTTTCTATTCGGGCTGAAAATATTTAAATTCTCAAGAAAATGCTGTCACTTGGCTGCTCACAACTGTGGGAGAATTCCTGAACTTGCGAACGTTCTATCACCTGGTCTTCTAACCTCGGTGATTGGGTTCCTATGTTTTCGAAGGTACTATACAATGGTCAATTGGTTGGAGTGAAGATTCCGAGAATACCTGAATGCACCTTCCACTTTTAACACTGAACGACTTGGAATCATCTTCGATGAAAGGTATTTGGCTTCCCTTTCATATAGTTATATCCCACCAAAAAGCTTAGTAAACTATGAACTGGGGTTTTATTAAGAAATATATATATATGTATAATCACTGACAAAATTTAAGGAAGTTGTTGCCTTCAGAATGTACACTCATTAACAAAACTTAAGACTGTTTCATATTTTTGATATGATATATATAGATAAATATATATACATTTTAAACACATGAATCATGAAAATTTCTCTTATAGAATTGTAAATAGTTATAAAACGAAAAGAATTTTTTTTTTATTAAAATGCATGGGCTACAAGCTTTCGGGCTTCACGCCCTTCGACGGGTACGCATTTTAATAAAAAAAAATTTCTCTTCGTTTTATAACTATTTACATTTTAAACACAACACTTCAAAACTTTTATTTCATCTTATTTAAGTATAGGAAAGGAAACTCTGTAATATTATTCTTTATTATTCTTAATTACTATTCACTTCATGAAACGATTAACATTTCTATTTACAAATTATATTACCAGGTAATCTAGAGTTTGAGAAAAATACATTTCTTTAAACTAAAATATTATAAATTGGAAAAATATTTTATATCTTCCTTCAATCCATTAAAATGTATATATTAATTTTTAAATATTATATATTATATCTATATTTATATAAAAATACCTGCTTAAACAAAAGTTTATTAATAATTGAAACATTTTGCATTTATTATATATATAGTGGATACACAATCCGAATATTTTAGAGTCAAATTATAACATTTCATACTATACCTAATTTCGGGAAACTTTCCCAAATGGTAACAATCCTTATATATATAAAAATGAAATGCGAAATCGATGTTTGTTATCGCATCACGCAAAATCTACTGATTCAATCATTATGGAATTTCGCATGTAGGTAGCTGAAGATTTCGTTTAACATATAGGCTATTCAAAAAACTAAAAAAGTTAATGTGCTTTTTTTTTTTTAATAAAAAACCAAAAAGCGTTAGTTCCAGTCTTTTACCGTTAGGGCGCAGCACTGGTCGCGACGATAAATGAATTTGATTTTTTTAAAGCATCGGTGGTTCAGTGGTAGAATGCTCGCCTGCCACGCGGGCGGCCAGGGTTCGATTCCCGGCCGATGCATTTTTTTTAAAACAATTAAAAAAAAAAAAAACTCATTTATATTATATCTTCTATATAAATGGAAATTTCATAAGTGGTGTTCGCTAAAAACTTTCGTTACAATGCATCAATTTCGACCAAATTTTCAACATTTATGTAAAACGAGATGGAGCAGGTTATGCTTAACATCAAAATATTTTTCCTAACTTTAAAATACATAACTTTGCTGTTATCGATAAAATACAAAAAAATCCAACAGAGTTAATTTTATTAATATATAAATACAAAAAAAAAATTCGGCAATTCATTCAACTCAATCTAAAAAAATATTCAAAACAAGCAATTTTAAGATAACACCATATGTAAAACAGTCGGCCAAGAAAACAAGAACGATATTACATCTTTCTCACATATTCACACACAATCTTGATTAATAATTAAAACTAATCTTTAACATTGTTTATTATACTTCAACTTTTATTTCTACATTTGTTTTTAAATACCCAATTGTTTTATCATGTTTCTAATCTATATATATAAAATTGAAGGTCTGTCTGTCTGTGTGTGTGTGTGTCCTCTATGGATTCAAAAACCATACATCCAATCGCCGTGAAATTTTGAGATATTATTAGGTGTATCCCCGGAAAGGTTTACGAAAAATAATTTCTTGAATATCTTGAATATCCTTAGAGTTATTTGCAGATTTGTATATTTAACTCGCAAGCAGCGCCACCATTGAAACGGAGATAGGCTTAGTTTGCTGCTCCTGATGACCTTGGGCCATCGTGTGAGTTACAGCATGATGCTACAAAAACACTCTCTCTGGGGATTTTACAGCGTCGACAACCTGTAAGTTTGCCTCTCTCATATATTATACTTTAAACATCTGCTTAATTAAAGCATTTTTCATTTGAAAGAGACTGCTCTCTTAACCCCCTTTAGACAACATTAAATGATATCCCGGGTCGATGATTTTGTAATGTATAGAATTAGAAAAGACAAAATTCAGGATGACACGGCTCACAGGGAACGGTAAAAAATGTTCACTTTATCGAGGAAATACAAAATTCGGGATGACACGGCACACAGGGACCGGGAAAAAATGATCACTTTATCGAGAGATTCACGACCATGATTTTATTCAACTTATCGAGTATTTTTCAAGGGACCGGGAAAATATGTTCACTAGATAAAACGATTATTTTGTAATATAGAAAATTAGGAAATACAAAATTCAGGATGACACGGCACAAGGGACCGGGAAAAAATGATCACTTTATCGAGAGATTCAAATTTACGAGTTTCAAATCATCAAAATATATCTTTTTTTTTAATATGTTTATAGAGAATTGTTTCAACAAATGTTCGTTATACAAACCTTTACTCGGGTAAAAACCGGGCGAAGCCGGGCACATCCGCTAGTTTTTTATAAAGATACTAGATTTACACAGGCTTTATGTTCAAAAGATTTCCAGACTTCCCATTTTAAGTGATGTCCCCACGACCACGTAATTTGCAGTTAGTATTTATTGTATCTATATCTATAGGGGCATAATGTAATTATGCCTCTGAATGCTTTAATTGAGACATGTGGAACGTGCTATCATATAAATTGAGGAATTATGCTATTTGCCCATTGAAGAGCGAAATCTTGCTCTAAAGCTTGCAGAATCTCTAAATAAAAGAATTATAATCTGAATTTTATTTTTTTTATATTCAAATAATTCCTTGGGGCCAATCGATAATATAAGAATCACTATATTGTCATCGATATTAGATTTAGGACTGAAAAAATAACTGAAAAACCGTTTATGAAGGAATCAGCGATGCGTTCTCCGGACCTTTTGACCATTTTCTTTGTTGGAAAACACCATTAACAATCAGTGGCCTATGAGAAAACGAAAAGTATTCAGTCTTTGACTCGATCATCACTTAATAACTTTTCTGATTCATCTCCGTTACTATGCTCGGCAAAAACAAATTGTAAAGCAAGTTAGATTAGTCTATTTAAGAATGTAAAACCATTATATTTATAAACATATTACTTCCTGATTCTCACATTGATAGCTTATTTAAATAACCTTATTTCATTATTTACATTGACCAAACAAAGTATAAATAACCGAATATTTAATAATATAAATATAATATAATATAAATATCACACTTTTGATATCATTCAAAATTTTTATGGATTTTTAAAACCTCATTTCGAATTCTTGCCATATTGATCTAAGATTAAGTGAGAGAGAGAAAGTGTGTAATATTTTTTTCAAAAAATAATGTTACAAAATATTAACATCTCTGTCAAACTTAACAAATGAAATTCCACTATTTATTTTAATACGTCTAAACCTTTGGACATTTTATACAACAAGCCTTTTAGGATAATATTTTTAGCAATATTTGACGTGATAAAATGAATATATTATAAATATTTGGAAATTTAATTTATAGATGACATGTTCAAATAGAGCTTTAGGTTTTCCCAATTTCTGATCCACCCAATGATTTAGATGTATCGCGTTCTCTTTTGCCACCACTACTGATAGAATAAATAAAACGGGTACTGTGTTAGCTAAATTGCTTTTCTTTGTCCTGATACTATAAATGTTGTTTTAGAATCACCAAAGTACTGCCATTTTCCTGCTCTAATTCTGGCGAATGTGATGTAAACTGTCCTGCTGAAGGGAATGAACGAGTTACTGAGTTTACCAAAAGCTTCGCCTCTACTTCTAGGTATGGTGAACGGGACCCTAATTTCGCGAGAATATTAACACTTCTATCAAGCTCAGCGTGCTCCTGAACTATTTAAAGTGAAGTCAAATGCTCAGCCTCCTGATATGAATGTTATTCCGTAGTTCTATCACCTGTTTTGTCTACCAAGAAGACAGAATTCCTGTCCATATTAATGTGCTGTAATCTGTCCTTTTAACAGTAAATGCCTAAATCAATATATCTAAAAGAATACTGTAATAGGTCTGAGAATCCCTCAGAAGTCATAAAAACTTACCTGCTCCCCCGGGTGATAGGATTTCTCTCCTAACGGACATGATGAAATGTTTTGCTAATCGAGTTGAACGGGTCCATCTCCTCGAAAAGGTGCTGTCAACCCTACTGCCATATAGAAAGAATAATCTCCTGAAAACTCTCAACCGTCCCTTTACCTGTACTGAATGCCATTATGAATGGGTTCCTGCCTTCGCGAAGGTATTGTCATCTATCAGCCAGCCAGGAAGGATGATTTCTTCAAATCGCTACAATCCTTTCACTTGTCTAACTTAACTGTACAAATGGATAGCTAACCTCACAAAAATGAAAGCAAATGACTTTCTAGCCGCAGAAAAATGGTTTTTATTCCCATAGTTCTGCCACCTATCTTGCTAGCCGAGGTGAACGCGTTTTGCCCGCCCTTACTTCGTCAAGCTTGATGAAGAAAATATGAGTATTTGAGCTATCAGAATATATAACAGCTTTTATGATATCTTGTTTTAATAGATTACTGTCCTCTCAAAATCTGTCTTTCATCCCTAATCATACATGAACAGTATACTTAGCTTCTCTCTGAAAGTATTGGATCAAGTCTCAAAATACTGTCGAATATTCTTGTAAGCGGAATAATAAGTATCTATTTTCTGAACACACTCCTGTACTAGATTCGTCTTCAAGCCGTTTGAGAAAGTTACTGTTCTGCCAAAATTTCTGAAGCCTGTAATACCTGCGGGGTGAAGAGGATACCTAATATGGCAAAGCATTCGAACCTGTACTACTCTCTGAGTTGAACAGCTGGCTCTCTTCACGGAAAGGTACTGCTGCCTTAACTGATGGCAGGTTTGAACAGATTGCTGGCTTGACGAAAGTGCCAATTCCCTTAAATGCGCGAAGGTCATGTTCCCAGGTGTTCAAGCTGGGTGAAATTTTTTCTACACTCGCGAAGGTATCGCTCCCTGGACTATCAACGGGATTGAAGAATTTCTGTCCATGCGAAAGCCCCGCTTATTAGAGTGATGATACAGTTGTGCATTTCATTGTTTCCGAAAATCACGTTTCCTGGACTGCTAGCAATATTTAAAAGATCCATATGCTAAGGAAATTCCGCTTCCTGACTGGCCATCAGCTTAAGAGCGCTGTCCTTAATAAAGTCCCGTTAACTTACCTGTAAGTGGGGCTGAAGACTTTCAAAATAACCTTTCCCTCGCGAAAATACCTCAAAATAAAATGCTAGCAGGACTAATCAAATCGATGATTATGAATGTTCTCTTCTTTGAACGGCAATGAGTGTTGATCCAAATCGCTGTTAACGCGAATGCACCAGTACCTGGACAGCTATGGACGTCATACCTCTTGAATATCCCTTTCCATGGATTGCTGACATAGATGAAATATCGATGTCATCGAGAAAGTCCTGCTCCCTGAACCTCAAGCAAAGTTAAAAGACCACAGTTCCTACGAATGGCAAGCTTACTTTAGTGAAATCATGGCTAAAAAAACGCTCCGCTGGTGAAAGTTCTCTACCTGACTGATAGCATCGTTAAATAAATCGCAAACTTGAGAAATCCATTCACTTTGACTGCAAAAAGTCTTGAAATAATCGTCATTTTTCGAGAGTTTCAGCTCACTTTACTACTAACACGGTTGAAAAAATCGTTTTCAACGAGGAAGTTCTACTTCTTGGAATGGAAGCCGGTTGGAACAATTTGTTCACCTCGCGGAAATCGGAAATAATTATATCAGTGTTGAAAGATCGCTTTTTTTCGTGAAGATTACACTCCCTGGAACACTAATAGATTTGTACAGATCAGAACGTCCGCCAATAATCCTTAAAATGCTACCATGGTTGATACGATCGCTATTCTTTCAAAAGTCACATTCCCTAATCTGCCAGCATGTTTGAAGTCTGAAATATCAGTCCTCTTGAAATTCCCGTTCCATGGTTTGTTAGCAGCATTGAACAGATCCCTCTGCCTGTGAAATTCCAGCTTACCGGACTGCTTTAGTTTAAACAATCCTCATGAAATTCCAGCTTCCATTACAGATTGCATGGTTAAAGAGATCGATGTTCTCGCGAATGATTCGCTGTCTGGATTGCTTTGCAGTAATTTTCAGAACGCAGGTCACTCAAAATGCATGCATCCTTGACTGCCCGAAGTGTTCAACAGATCTGCAAGGTCTCTTTTTATGAACCGATAACAAGGTTAAACGCTTCCCTCGCAACAGCTTCTCATACCCAAAAAGGTGAGGCTACCTTTCCACATATTTGGGGTGGATAGTTTTATGAATTAGCCAAACAACTTCAAAATGTTTCGCTAAACTATATGACAGGGTTCATATCCTTGCAAACATTTTACCACCTTTCCTGATATCCACGTCGATTTAGTTCAGTTTCCATGCCATCTGTCTTGCTATCCAAGCTTATCGTATTACTATCCTAAAGAAAAGGTTCAACTTGGCTGCTAACAACTGTGGAAAAGGTGAAGATTCTAAGAACACCTGAATGCACTTTCCACTTGGACGACTGAACTACCTGGTTCGAACCTAATCTTCGTTGAGAGGTATTTGGCTTCCTTTTCATAGAAATATTATCAAGCTCAAGAATAATAATTGAAAAACAGTGCTTTTATTATACAACAATATATGTACACTCTAAACAAATTTCAAAGTTGTTGCTTGCAGCAGGCACACTCAAGTACAAAACTTAAGAATGTTTTATATTTTAATATTGTCATTTCTCTTTTTTGGAAACAGAAGCAATTTTGTTCACACTTAATTATTTCCTGTGTCTTCGTGAAGTAATTATGTATAAAAAGGCTTTCAGTGGTATTGTCTGACTATTGATATAAACTGAACGGTGCAGTTTTATTATGTTTTGTCCATGAGTGTATTTTGGGATTCAAACCATAGCTCAAGAATATATTTGATACACAGTGGCTTTTTGTTGTACAGCTTTATGTTTCCCAATTTCTGAACTACCCAATGATGTAGATGTATTGCTCTATTTGCAAATATATCACCATCTCTACTGATAGAATAAACAGGTACTGTGTTAACAAAATTGTTTTTATCTGTCCTGATACTATGGATGTTGTGTTCTAGATCGCCAAAGTACTGCCATTTTCCTGCATAGGTCCTATTCTAGCGAATGTGTGGTGAACTGTTCTAGTTGGGTGAGCGGGATCCTGGTTCCGCGAGAATGCTAACACATTTCCTTCTATCAATGTTAATGTGTTCCTGAACACTCGAAAGTGCTGTCAAATGCTCAGCCTTCTGATATGAATAAGTTATTTTTATTCTGAAGTTATATCGCCTGGTTTGCCTACCAAGAAGATCGGATTGCTGTCCATATCAAAGAATCTGCCCTGCTAACAGCAAATGCTGAACCTCTGATATCGCAAAAATACTGTCATTTATCTAAATAGCGTTGTCTTATTCTCTCAGAAGTGATAAAACCTCACCTCCCTCTCTGGGTGATAGGAGTCCTCTCCTCACGGAAGTGATGAAAACTTCATTCTTGCTAATTGAGGTAAATGGGTCCATGAACTCGAAAAGGTGCTGTCACCTGTTCATTTATATAGGAAGAAAAGGCTCATGAACTCCTTACCTGTTCTGAATGCCGTGAAGAATGGCTTCCAGCCTTTGCGAGAGAATTGTCATATGATCAGCCAGCAAGGATGTTTGAGTTCTTCATATCGCAACAATCCTTCACATGTCCCAATAAACTGTACTAACGAGTAGTATACCTAACGAAAATAAAATCAACTTACTTTTTTGCCGCAGAAAACTATTTTTCTTCGCCAAAGTTCTGCCACTTATCTTGCTAGCCGAGGTAAAGGAGTTTTGTCCGAGCGAACTTCAACAAGCCAGAAAAAGAGAATTAGGTTCCTGAGCTCTGATAATTTCTAAAATATTTTCTCATAGCCTGTTTTAATGGATAACTATTTTCGCCAAATCCCTGCCCTGACAACTTCAGTTTACATGAATGCGTGTAACAACTGTTACCTGAACAGGTATCAAAGCTGCTAACTTCAAGAACTCTTAACCTCTTTTCGCTTTCTCATTTGAACACGAGAACATCTGCATCAACTCGCTAAGAAGATTCTAAGAAAGGTATTTCGTTTCTCTTTTAAAAACACTCACTATAAAACTAGTAAAGAATAATGATATCTGAGCATCTATTAAGCCATTATATAATAATTAGGAGACAAAACTGAATTTTAGAGCTTATTCTCAGACTGTTGAAATATAAAAGAATATTAGGTTTTTTCTACTTGAAAATATTTATTGGAGAGAATATACAAAAATTATAAAGAACTAATTTCATATACTGAATTCAAATATTCACTCAATTTTCTGCATATGTGGTTAGCTTTCTTGATAAGTCAAGAAAAATAATTTTACGGATTCTCAAAATTTAAAAGGCAACAATTTGATCATATTTATTCCGATATAGCGCAATTCAGTTGCACAATCATGAGATGTATTTTTCTTAATTTATCCACCTTATTTCATTACAATTTCACATTTTATACTATATTTCACATTTTTTTAGGTTTCCCTTCTCTTTCAGCTTTAAAACCTGCTTTAATATTTTTAAAGTTGCCCCAAATATTAGCTTTTTTCGTCGTTGAGGTACTGTTTGCACAATGAGGGTCAACAACCCAAAACGAGTACGAGGTTAGCTTTTCTTGATCAAGGATTGGTATTCGGTCAATTCTGGAAAAAGGAAAATATCAACGATTATTTGATATCCATTCCAACAAATGGCGCAAGTCATAAGCAAATTTTAGTTGTAAGATCAGGAGATTCCTTTTTCTTAATTTATTCATTATAGGTTTGGAGGAAAATGGTTACTTCACAAACTTCATTAGGAAACCTAAGATATAACCAAAATACATTTATAAATAATATTTATAAATAATAAATTTATATATTAAAGTACATTTATATTTACTTAATCCATTTCTAAAACGCTGATGAATGTTGTAGGTGGATCACCGTGCCAGTGATAAGCAAAAATTATTACTTTGTGATCCAAGCACCATCATCTGTTTATATTTTCCTGAAATTTATCCTTCATCCCCGCTACTGAATCCACCAGTTTGGAATGAAATGGATATTGAACTGGAACTGCTTCTTCTACCTACATACCATAATACTTATTTCATCGATTATCATCATTCATGCCATTGATATCTGAATATGCTGAGAAAATAGGTAAAAGTCAATATGTACTAGATATTACATAAAAATTAGTTTTATCTATACTTGATTTAACTATATAATTTTATTGTAGATTTTGGAAAATAAAATCGCCCAATATGTTTCC
>CP092873.1:32113477-32144818 GCA_030710605.1 Cordylochernes scorpioides | reverse complement strand
TGGCTGACTTCAGAAGAATGCAACCAAATCGATATTTTAGCTCTCCAGGACGACAGTCCGATCGGCTATATATTTGTCGTTGATCTTTGCTATCCCGAACACCTCCACGATTCGCACAATGATTTTCCCCTCGCTCAAGAACGTTTACAAATAGTAGAATCCATGTTGAGCGATTTTCAAAAGTCTCTTCCACACAGCATCGCTTCCTCGATCAAACTCTGTCCCAATTTTTTCCCCAAATCTTCCTACACGGTTCACTACAGAACTTTGAAATTCTACCTTAGTCAGGGACTTATACTAACAAAAATTCATAAAATTCTTTCGTTTAATCAGAGTCCCTGGCTGAAACCCTATATAGATTTTAACACAGATCAACGTAAACAAGCCAAGTCCGAATTTGAGAAGAGTTTCTGGAAGTTGCTTAACAATAGTGTCTACGGCAAAACCATAGAAAATCTAAGGAAAAGGGTTCGAGTAGAAGTTGTAACAGAGCCGGAAAGAGCCGCAAAACTTATGGCAAAACCCACTCTCGATAGTTTTCATATTATAGAAGAAGATTTGGTTATTCTTAAAATGAAAAAAAGAAATCTGACTCTCAACAAGCCAGTCTATCTCGGTTTTACTATATTAGAACTTTCTAAACTAAAAATTTTTCAATTCCATTATTCCACTATGCTTCCTTTATTCAAAGCTCCGTCCTTCAAAATAAGTCTATGCTTCACCGATACTGACAGCTTTCTCTATCATATAACTACTCCACCTTCTGCCGACCTTTTTTCTATTCTCGATAAAATCCGAGAACAGTTAGACACTTCAGATTATCCTTTAAGCCACCCACTATATTCGCAAGTAAATAAAAAGTAATAGGCAAGTGGAAAGACGAATTGTGCGGACAAATTATGACAGAATTTGTTGGACTCAAAGCAAAGATGTATAGTTATAGGGTTTTAGGAGGAGACGAGAAAAACATAGGGAAGGGGGTTAAAAAACATGTTAAAAAATGAATTGGCATTTCAAAACTATAAGGACACCCTTGAAACACACAAACGGCATTTTTTAAAACAAAATCTAATACAATCCCGTAAACACACGCTGTATACAATAGAACAAACAAAGTTGGGCTTAAACGCCTTCGACGACAAGCGTCATTTGTTAGACGATATCAATAGTTTAGCTCACGGACATTATAAAATTTGTTTGTAAATCACTAGAAAATTATTGATATTGTAAATAAATGTACTTTTCAATGTTTGTATTCTTTATTGTAAATAAATTTACTTTTCATTGTTTGTATTCTTTATTGTAAATAAATGTACTTTTCAATGTTTGTATTCTTTATTGTAAATAAATGTACTTTTCAATGTTTGTATTCTTTATTGTAAATAAATGCACTTTTCAATGTTTGTATTCTTTATTTTTTAAAAACATCAAAAATAATGCATAAAAAAAAAAAAAACTTCACCTAAATTTAACATCCTATTCTGGAAAAAAAAGTTGAATTATAAATAAATAAATGCATTTAAAAAATTAATCATTGGGGATCGGTCAGCGAACTACGTTCAATTGTTGTGTCCTTAATGTGTCTTAAAGGGGGAAAAAAAATGTTATATAAAATAAATGATGCCTTCTCTGGCTTCTTTTCAACATATATTTACAAACCAAGAACTCATAATTTATTATTATTCGATGATCATATGAATGAAATTAAAAAAGAATTGATGACCATAATTGGTCGTCAAAGATGTCGTTTTTTTATTTCAGCAACTTTGGAATTTTATAAAGAAAAAAACGGATCTTAGAAGAGTTCATTTCTCATCACGCTGTCAAAGAAACTGGGGCAGCCTTTCTGTTGTCTTAGACAACATTTTAAAACAGATACAAGCCAATATAGAGACATTCCAAAGCAGAGGCTCAGGTTTTGCTTTTTCCAAACTCATAGACATTCAGCTACATATAGGAAAATGTGGTACGGGTTTATGCAACTCAGAGAAAACGAAATAATTGATATTTCGAAAAATCTTTTCAGATGCGAATGTCAGCTTCCCGAAGTCGAAAATGCAATCTATTTCAAGATTGAAGGGGACGCATTAATTCAACTTCCGAGACAGAAAAAAAAATTTCCGACTATGAACCGACGCTATGGTTTTTTAACAACTGTTCAATATCCCGGTTCAATAAAGATGACTATTGGAGACTTTTCACATTATCTCAAATGTTGTAAGGAATCGCTTTATAAACAAGGAGTCGACATTGTTGGAAGATCTTATGTTAAGACTTATTATTTTGTCATAGATGGTATAAATATAAATTCCGCTTAAGAAATCTCTCAGTCATGTCGTCTCAAGATGATATTCAATTTCGTTTACGACATCCGTTTAAACGCGTTGGTTGTGGGTGCCTCTCAATCGGGAAAAACAAGTTTAACAAAACGATTAATTGATTTAATCGAACCCCCTCCCGAGAAAGTTATTTGGTGTTATTCGTCTGTTCAACCGTGGTTTAAGGATTTCCCCTTTGTTTACATAAGCGGCTTACCACCCAATAACTGGGACGTTAGCAAGCGCACTTTATTGATTCTCGATGATTTATTTTTTGATATTAATCAAGACATTGTCAAAATATTTTGCAATTATACTCATCACCGGAATGCTTCTATTATAATTTTAGCGCAAAATTTATTTCCGAAAAATCCGCATTTTAGAACCATTTCGTTAAATAGTCAATACATTTTCTTGTTTAGAAACCCCAGAGATGCCCAGCAGGTATATACGCTTGGGCGACAAATGTATCCCAATAATCCAAAATTTTTAGAAGCGGCTCTAAAAATGGCAACTGCAGAGGAATTATATAAATTTATCTGCATAGATTTGAAACCTCAGACGCCTGAGCAATTGAGGATCCGTTCGCATATATTTCCTGGGGAAGCTAATTTTATTTATTCACCAAAATGAATCGATTATACAAGCATAGATATGCGCTAGAGTCTCTAGCAAAGGCGCAAAATGTGCTAGATAGAAAAAAATTACTCACTCCAGCCCTGACCGATTGTCTCTGCGAAATATGTCTCAACATTTTAAAAGGCAATGTTAACCTTTCATCTAAATGCAAAACAAAACTTCGTCGCTATAAAAAGATGATGAGAACTCTCGCGAACAGAAAGATTTCTCTCGTCAGTCGGATTCTGACTAATCAGAAGGGAGGTTTTTTGCCCCTTATTTTAGCGCCTATTCTGTCGGCCTTGGGATCCTGGATCGGTAAAAAGTTGTAAAAATGGCCGAAAGATTCGCATTTCCTAATCCGTCATTATATCCAATTTTTACACAAACGTTATCTCTCGAACAAGAGATCGACGCATTATTAACAAAGAAGTCTTTGCCGGACGATCAGAAAGTGAAGCTCTTAGCAGAATTAATGCGACGTTATCAACGTTCATTCGACACTCCGCCACCGCCGCCGCAACCCATCGAACCTTTAAATGAACGAAATATAGATGCAGAAATTATCAATTCAGTCCCGATCACTTCAAAAAAGTATGTAGACATGATTATTCAACGTTTAAGATCTACTAACGAAGTGATTTGGAATCAGAATGGTGAAATCATAATCAATAATCAACCTATTCCGCAGTCCAACGTCGTCGATATTTTTACGTTTCTTACGACGCGAAAAAGGAAGAACGTAAATGTACCTGTGGGCTTTCAAGATTTAGCGATAAGTTTAAAGAAAATAAATATTCCACAACAGTGGATTTTTAATTCGACCGCTAAGAATCTCATATTTAAGAAACAAACGCCGAGTGTAAAGCGGGAAGAGCTCTCGCCTTCTTTATCGACTTCAAAAAAAGAAAAAAAATGGATCAATTATTAGCCAAAGTGTATTACAACGCGGAAGAACCGGGAAGTTTTGGCGGAATCGATCAATTGGCTAAGAGCGCTAAAATATCGAAAAAATCTGCGCAGAAATGGTTGGAGACACAGGACGTTTACACCCTTCATAAACCCGTTAAGTTAAATTTCAAACGACGAAAAATTATCGCCTTAGATATCAATGAACTATGGCAAGGCGACTTGGTGGACATGATTAAATTTTCAAAATTTAACAAAGGTTTTCGTTACATTCTAACTATTGTCGATGTTTTTTTCCAAGCGAGCCTACGCCATTCCTATCAAACAAAAAAATTCTACCGAAATTGTAAAGGCCTTCAAAAACCTTTTTTCGAAGGAAAAAGTCGTTCCCAAACTCTTGCAAACGGACGAGGGCACCGAATTTTTCAATAAGCCTGTGCAGACATTATTCAAAAAATATAATATCAAACATTATCATTCGTACAGCGATAAGAAAGCCGCTAATGTGGAGAGATTCAATCGAACGCTTAAAGGAAAAATGTGGCGGTTATTTACTCGAAGGGGGAGTTACAAATATATAGACGCGTTGCCGGATTTAATTAAAAGCTATAATAAAACTGTAAATCGAGTTACAAAGGTCGCCCCCGATGATGTGACTCCTTTCATGAGGGATGAAATATTTAATCGTTTGTATCCGCCTTCTACCGCCAAACGTTTCAAGTTCGAGGTCGGAGATAGAGTAAGGATATCTAAACTTAGAAGAACTTTCCGCAAAAGCTATCTTCCGGGTTGGAGCGACGAGGTTTTCGTCATTTCCGATCGCAAGAATACTGTTCCGGCAACCTATATATTGCGCGATTTGAAAAACGAGTTAATTAAAGGAAGTTTTTACGATTTCGAATTACAGCGAGTACATAAGAGAGACGAGGATTTCTGGCCTATAGATCGCATTATCAAAACAAAAGGGAAGGGTAAGACGAAAAATTATTTTGTCAATTTTAAAGGCTTTTCGGATCGATTCAATTCATGGGTTACAGATCTACGAAGGAATTCTATGTGACCCTACCTTCGGATTCGAGTTTGGATTATTTTCCAAATAATACGCATTCAAATTATACAACGCGTTTGCCCCATTGTATCAGACTCGAGGGAAACTGGCTCGTCGCCCTTGCCGAATTAAGATTTGATAGAATTGTCAAAGAAAAGGAACATTTTAATTTTTATTACATCGTTTCGAACGACCAGGGTGACACGCTTTTGTCTCATCAATTCGAATATCAAGCGACCGATCCGCTAATCGCCCTCGACAAATTTAACGAGGATATCGTCAAATTATTGTGGAGTCACAACATTAAAAACCACGGACAGTTCGATTTTCGGAATGACATTTCAACTTTGAATTTACCTCCTAATCATAAATTGATCATTTCTAGGAATTTATATAATTATCTCAAATTCCCCGAAGCAACAACTTTATTACCATTAGGGATCTTGATTGAAGAACAAAAGACAATATCGACCGAGCCGATCATTCGAGAGCGAACGGATAAGAATATACAATCGGTTTTTGTTTACTCCGATATATGTAAGTTTGGTATTGTGGGAGATTCGGCTTCGCCACTTCTTCGGCACGTATTTCTTCCTCGAGACAAAGGTAGCGTAAACTTTGAAACTTTGTTCTATAAACCCGTTAATAAGAGCGAGTTTCAGACGATCGAAATAAATATAAGAGACCGCTACGGCGATTTTGTATTATTCTTAGGCGAGAGCGTCAGCGTGACTTTGCATTTCAAACGAGATGACGATGCATAAACATCGCTCTATCGACCCGCATACATGCTGTCAGTATTACGCGCTGCAACAGGGTGGTAATATTCCATATTATTACGCCACACAGGCCGAAAGGGGATGGTTCGGAAATATTTTTCGAACTGTAACGCCCGTTTTGAAACGCGCGGGGAAATACTTTGGCAAAAAACTTTTATCCACCGCTTCTAAAGTAACGGGAGATGTCGGCGGCGGAGAAAATTTCAAGCAGAGTATAAAAAAGCGAATATTTGAAACTGGAAGGGATATCAAAGACGACGCTCTCAAACGATTTCAAAGCGGAGAGGGCAAACGTATAAAAACCGTACGTAAACGAAGAAGAAAGCAGAACAGGGACATATTCGCATGATGGAACCTCTGTGTCTTAAATCCGAGCTGGACTTATTTTCGGGTTTACCGATTCAAGTAGCTATAGAAAACTCCGATTTTGAAGAAGTCCCTCCTATAGCGACTCTATCGGACGGTCCAATCGAATTCTATATTCCGGGCACGTTTGAGCACTACATCGACCCGTCGTTCATTTTCTTACAACTCGCGGTTAAAATTTCGAAGAGAGATGGAAGCGCCTTAGCCGCCACGGATAAAGTCGGACCTATAAATTATCTCCTGAATACGGCTTTTGAGAATGTAGAAGATTTTTTAAACGAAAAGCAAATCGTATCGCAAAATAATTACGGGTATAGAAGTATTTTAGACGCCTTGCTAAACTTTCCCGAAAATGCACAGAAAACTTTTCTCAAATCTAGCTTATTTGAAAAGGACACGGCGAAATATTTTGACGAAACAGACCCAAACGGTAATAATTTGGGATTGAAAGCTCGACATGCAGTTATGGATTTAAATAAAGAAATAACACTTTTCGGCGCGATGAATTTAGATTTAAGTTTTCAGCACAAACTCTTGCTAAATGGCGTCTCATTAAAAATCCGTTTGCATAGAGCTAAAAATTCCTTTGTTTTGATGTCCAATACTCAAGGTTTCGTTCTGAAGATAACAAAGGCCTCTCTTCTCGTTCGAAAAGTGACTGTTTCACCGTCCGTCGTTCTCGCGCATAATAAAACTTTGGAGAATGGCGTCGCAAAATATCCAATACATAAAGTAGATGTAAAAACTCTAACGATTCCCAGCGGAACCCATTCGACAATCCTTCCGAACCTATTTTTAGGTCCAGTACCAAATCGTATTGTCATCGGATTTGTGACGAATGGTGCATATAGTGGAGATTTCACGAAAAACCCGTTCAATTTTCAAAATTTTAACATAAATTATATTTCATTAAAAATCGGACAACGAGTTCTTCCAAACCGTCCGCTTACTCCGCAATTTTCCGAAGGAGAATTTTACAGAAGCTACGTCGATCTCTTTTCCAACATGGGTCGATATTTAAGTTCCGGAGAATTGAATATAACTCCAGAAGAATTTCAAAACGGATTGACTCTGTTCGCGTTTGATACGACTCCCGATTTGTGCGCTTCGGATCTACATTCTAGCGCTACGCAAAATTCGAATATTTCTTTGGAAGTGAAATTTTCGAGCGCACTAACATCGACAATTAACGTCATCCTTTATTCCGAATTCAAAACCGAAATTCATATCGATAAACTGCGGCAAGTGAGTTTGATCGAGTAATGCAGGATTGTTACATAAACGAGGCGACGTTAGTTCATAGCTGCGATCAAAACGCGTTGATAAAACTAAACGATGGCTTATACGTTCCGAAATCTTTACCTTTAAAACAAAATTCGTATTATGATGCTGAGCAAAGAAAAATTACCAATGTTCCTGAACCAACAGACGACACAGATGTCGTTCCAAAAGGTTTTTTAACCAAGAAAATTAAGCGTTTGAAAAATCAAGTTTTATTGTTAGACGAAGAAAACAAACACTTTGATTGCAACGGTTATAAAGTAACAAATTTAGGTAACGCTGAAAATGACACGGACGCCATCACAGTTTTATATCTCCGTGATTATTTAGGTAAATTAGTTACTAGTACCGAAACCTTAGATTTTCGTTTTATGCTCATGGAAGGAGATTCGATAGCGTTAAAATGTGAATTTGCACAACACAAATTCTTTCTCGATGGAAAAATTAGGAAGTATCGGCTCAGATATGAAAACGTGCCGACAGGTATTAACAACCCCGGGTGTTATATCGTTTTTAGAAATGACGAAGAAGAAGAAGAAGCTCCTGAATACAACATTTTTTAAGCGAATCTGTCAGGGATGATGTAAATATCTCATTTAAAAGCGAGAATAAGGTATTGGGAAACCTTACTTATACAGATTTTCACGCAAAAAACAATGTAAGAGTGTCGTTAAAATTATACGTCGACTACATTGGCACCTTACGATGAATTCGAAAAAACTCTTAAGATTGGCTACGCTCGACCCTATCATTTCTAAAAAATTTGCGGGCGTGTTTCCGTCAGATTCGCTACCGAAATATATCGATGGTCGCTGCTGTAAGTATTTTGTTGTTAATCTAGATCCGTCAACAATGAAGGGAAGTCATTGGGTCGCGATTGCCTTTTTGAATAAACGAACAGTTTTTTATTTCGACCCTTATGGTATTAAACCTTTTATGCCCGCGATCATAAATTTTATGAAACGCAATGCGAAAAGAATATTGCACAATAAGCTCCAGATGCAATCTCGCAATAGTAAAAGATGCGGCGAATATTGTTTGTATTTCCTAAATAGAGTAAGCAGAAATAAAAAAATGACAAGGCTGAATTCCGAGCAGGTTACTCGGTTCGTGCGAAAAAATTTTCGCCAGTAGGGGGGTGTGTAAGAGATATGGAAGACGCTGTTGACGACATTTGGCAGTTTGTCCCTCCATTAAATATCAATATCTATAAATATAAATAATTCAAGCCTTCTATTTCATGGCATTTAGCGCGTAAAAAAAGCATAGACGTTGAATTTCATAGTAAAAGAATCAGTAATATAACTCCTCATCCATTTCATACTATCGAAGTTATTTCCGTAAATAGAGGAGAAATTTTTAAATCTTGGAGGCCCCTTCCAATCGGGGTCAATGCCTTCTTGTGCTTAGGCAAAGAAAGATCTCTAACGTTCAGACACCGCAAAGAAAATTCCAGCTATTTAACGCACAAACTAGAATCGGGAAATATAATTATCCTCGAAACTCGTGACGATGCAGAGGTATGTGTCCCTAAAGCGAGTTTCCGCAACGGGTGTTCGAAAATTATTTGGTTTTCTTAAATGGGTAATTGTGATAACGCTCCTCCTCTGTGGCATAATAATAATGACAGTATCTCCCATTATGACAATTCCCAGCCCATCTTCTAATAGTACGGAAAGACCTATGGGTTGTGCAATCTCTAATGCGATTTTGAATCCCTGTTTGAACGGTACCTATTTAGGAAGACAGATCTACGCACATTTGTGCAATGACGTCATTGACATAAGGCAATTTTATTTGTGGAAGGGACAGTTGAAGCCCGGTGAACGAAGCGTACAGCTGACTATTTCGGAATTCTCCTGCCTGTGTCATGTACGAGATATCTTGTATCGTTGATTTTGAAGCTTTTCCGCTAGAGAGCGGTATGCTACTTCGCCAACTCTCTTGGACGCACCTACACCGCGACCTCGGTGAAAGAATTGAAATATATAATCCCAATTATACATATTGTCATTTAAGTGAGAGGGACAAAAGAACAGTTAGATATTGCACGAAGAAAATTCACGGACTATTCATGTGTCAAAAACCAAGGAGAGAAGGCAATTGGATTTGCGACGTGGAAAAATATATTTTGGAATTATATTCAAATTTTGGAGGCACTTTCGCATATAAAGGCGGATGTATTGAGAAAAATATATTCGATAAATTAAATATTCCATCGATCGATCTTGAAAAAAAGTATAACGTACCCAAATCGAAAACAATAGGCGTGAATTGCAAATTGCACGCCGTATATATCGAACATTGTAGCTTCTGCGATGTGTGTTCGTATAAAAGCTTTCTTGAATCCCACTATTTGTGCAATAAAATGAATGAAATGCTTGTGTAGAGCTAAAAAAAGCTTCGTGCTAAATTTTTTTGGCGATGGGGTTGGCATTTCTTTCATGATAAAAAAAAAATTAAAGCAAAAAAAAATAATAATAATAAATAAATAAAACCCCAATGAGTAATTTGGCTTTTTTACCTCCTGGGTCTACATGGAAATAAAAAGCTCAGAGTGCGATATGATGCTGGACAAAACGCTTCTCGCTCTTCCTCTGCTTCGAAATTATAAACTTTTTTTCAAATCTCATCGACGTGTAGAGCTCCGGAAATGCAAATCGAACGGCAAACCCACCCGAGTCGGATTAGTCTTCAACGCTAATGAAATAAAGGATCTATTTTATTATTTAGAATCACCTAAATTGAGAATTTTAAGAAGTGATTTTGAAATTATCATGATGAAGAAGGCTCGTGGAATTTATAAGACTATATTTTTACCTATTGAAGTTGCTGATATATTCTTCAAGTATTTGGATTTAATTATGTTTGTCATTTTTCCTCAAATAACTGCGGAAGAACTTATAAATGCTGCAAATAGCATATTTCCTGACAAGTATATTGATATATGTGTCAAATTATCTAGATTATTCAATTTAAAATTATATCCTAATTCTAATATTAAAAAAAAAACGACTTTTATATGAATCCCCATTTATTTGAAATAATAAAAATCTTTAACTAATCTTCTTGTGTTTTTTTTTCTACACTAAAATACATGCATTGACGGTGTTTTTCATACAATTTTCAAATAACCCTAAACAAAATGTGGTATACATTTTTTTTTTACAAAATAAATAAACAAAAGATTATTCAATTTAAAATTATATCCTAATTCTAATATTAAAAAAAAAAGACTTTTATATAAATCCCCATTTATTTGAAATAATAAAAAATCTTTACCTAATCTTTTTTTTCTTTCATTATACATTTGAAATAAATAGTTTTGAAAAAACCTATTAAAATATTAAACTTTGTTTTCTTCTTATTCCTCTTTAGTGCCAAAGTTAGATGGAAAAGCTTGGCCATTTAAAAATGTACACTTTTTTTTTTTAAATATATATTTTTGACACACATTTCCATAAATATTATATCGTTATATCAGTTGGTAAAAGATATGACAGATTTTTAAAAAAATGAGCACACAAACACTTTTTTTTTTTTTTTCAACATGAACTTTATTACATTTTAGACTCAAAGAGAAAAAAGTGTGCACACAAACGGAGCATATTTACAAACGTTGGATTTCTAAGTTTGTCGTACTCCCGATGCGTTCCTTGAAAATCAAGCAGCATTCTTCTTTGATGATTTCGTCTAATTGAAATTGCTTCAGCTTTGAATATCTTTTTGGAAGAAATAGTGTCCGCTGAGAATCTTTTACTTCTATAACCGCCTTGACTGATGGACCGAAGCGGGTTTCAACTAGTTTGAGTTCTATCAGTTTATAACTGCCTAATTCCAGCTCATCAAATTTTATGAGAGGTGGATAAGAGGTAATACTGTTGAATGCCTCCATAATCTGACTGCAATTTGAGAAAATATCGGCCTATATATATATGTATATATGACCCTGACATTACGTCATATACTGGTAACATGTTTCCAATAAGGAATGGTCACCTATGACGTAGGGCAATTAAAGTGAATTGGGAATCCTTAGGGCAATTAAAATGACGGCCTTCGATGCGAGCTGGCAAAATGTGACCCTGACATTAGGTTACATGTGATCTGACTACAATTTGAGAAAAATATCGCTGCGACACATTTAAAAAAAAGTTGTAATTAAAGTTTATTACGGAGAATCTCCAGACGTAAGCCAATTAGAGTAAATTATAATACACAAATTTTTAGAAGCGGGCTCTAATAGGACGTACGACAATTAAAGTGAATTGGGGATGCTCTTTACTAAACTACTTGCGCGTTATTGCTCCATAATTAATTTATGCCTAACTGGCTTTGCCTTTCTTGTTTGTGGAAAATCATTGCTCGATGAAAAATGTTTCTATATTTCTATTGTCCTTAATTCTTTTGCCAATGATATGCTAAAATACCTTATCTAATATATAGTGATTCATTGTCCATTATTAGAGCCCAAATAATCGGTCAGGTGGATTAAATTGGGAAAGCGCTAGGAGAGTTCATCACTAATGAGCCAAGTCTTCCCAATATTTGTCATTGCAGTGTGGACAGTAAAGGTTGGTTTTGTTTATAAATATCAACATTTTTCTGCTTTATAGTAATTTATTTACATAACAAATGATAAATAAGACATACATTGGTAACAATAATCCCTTAAATATCTATATGGTAGCCCGATATTTACCTATTACTTGTGCTTGGGTCGGCAGGCACAGCAACAGAAGAGCCTAAATACTCTTTTTAAAGCGCGCTTGAATCTTCCCTTTTTCCTGGAATTCACAGATGTTCTTAAAGTTTAACAGATAATTTAACGATATATTTTAAATATATGTTTCATATATGTGTGCTTCCTTATATATCAGAAACTGCAAAACCTATTTTGAACCTGCTTATTATATCTTATATTTACAAATTTATGAAGAATAACGATTCAATGAAACAAACGCATTAGAGAGTTTCATATTTTATTTATTCTCAAAATATTCCAGGACAGAATGGTTTATTACATAGATATAAATAACCGTGTAAACTCATGTTTATTATCGGCGAGAAGAAATATAAGAGTCTCACTCTTAGAGAAAATGGATAAAATGTACATAGATTTGATATATTTTGAGAATTATAGATATACCTCTCTCTTTATTCTATATGATTTCCCTTACAACAATTCGATAAAAGCATTTAAGAGAACATATTTGAATGATTTAAATTTATTTAATCTCTAACATAGGTTCTTGTACTCATAGTTTTTTTCTGAAAATGTAAGATTGTCATTATATATATATATATATGAAAAATAGTATTTTAGCTATTGGCACATTCACAAGATGATATTTTAAGTATATCTATTAATATGATATCAAAGACTTAATAACTATTGAAATGCTTTATTTTTATTTCAAATATTTTATCTTTCAAATATTGAATATTTTCTGTAGAAGATTAGTATATTCGGACATATGATATAAATGTGAGTGCTAGATATAAAATATAATTTTTATCAATTCAATATATTTATAAAACAAAAAAACGATTAAAAAATTAAATTTTAAATAATTTTATGATGTGTCATACAGGGTGAAAGTCAGTTAATTGATTTGATAAATATAAAATTGTATTTGAAAGAAAATGGATATTATGGCAAAGTCAGAAATGATTTAAGAAGAGCTGAGGTGACCATTCGCGAAATTAGAGATACACCAAGTAACAATAATTATAAAGGTAGAATAATACAATAGCGTTGGGAAATAAGATAGAAAAAGGATGTTCTTCAACATCGACGCTGCTAACTACAAGTCACTGTTGTCGTATTAGGACCGTGACCTATAGAGTGACATTAATAAAATACATGGTTTCTCTAAAAAAAGAATCAATTGATATTAACTTCTTGATACTTAATTGAATGAATGTCTATCCTGTCTGTCTCTTTCACCACAATTGTTCATAAATCTATTCTATAAACAACCAAATAAACATTTGAATGACAAGATAAAATATTTAACGTTTAATATGATATAGATGAAAATGGAAACATATCAATTATAAGGTAATAGGGGTTAAAGAGGATACTATAATAACCACTTACCGAGGAGCCGGCTCCACCTCTTCCACAAGTTCTTCAGGTAAATCAGTTGGTGGAGAGGAATGGATTCTCGGGGTCTCCGGAATCTCTGGTCTGAAGATTTCCCGGATAGGCTGCCGGTATGTTGTGATATGGGTGGGAACCTTAGTTATTTTTGCAGGCTGTTTGACTCCCAGCGCGAGGATTAGATTGTCTCTAGGTACCATAAATCCTGCCAGCTGCCAGGCTAGGTCGCTGACCCGCCATAAATCTTCTGACTTTTTAAAAAAAATAACTGCACAATAAAAAAATTATTTGAAAATTTTATAAACTCAAATTTTTCCATAATTTCTTTTTTGAATGATAAATATATGAAATGTATTTCTAAAGTCTCTTATGGAATAAAAATTGGATTGGGGTTCGGCTTAAAATTATTGAACATTTCCAGCGGTTTCGCTATATTCGCTGAGAAGTTGCACCACTAATGTACAATACCATTTCTCTTTCAATTTTTATTGAAACAAAGAAAATGGCTGTAGAAATAAATTTAATAATATGTTTTCTGTGATATAGGTTATTAAGTTGATGCTATTTCAAAGAATCATTCACATGTTTTATCTCTATTGGACGTAAAATTGTTAAAAATCAACTTTTAATCTATACTAATTCTGTTGGTATATTTCGATTATATACCACTAGCCGAATGACCCGGGCAACGCCCGGGTTTTACCCGATTAAATGCTTTTATTCAAATACTATTCGTTACAATTATAAATTAGCGCCGTGGATGTCATTCTTGTATAATATATAAATGAGTTTTAAAAATTGTTAAAAAAAAAAATGCATCGGCCGGGAATCGAACCCGGGGCGCCCGCGTGGCAGGCGAGCATTCTACCGCTGAACCAAAAGCAAACGGTCACAGAATTTAAGAACGCATGACGCTGATAGCTGTATATATTGTAAAAAAAAAATGCATCGGCCGGGAATCGAACCCGGGGCGCCCGCGTGGCAGGCGAGCATTCTACCACTGAACCAAAATCAAACGGTGACAGAATTAAGAACGCATGACGCTGATAGCTGTATATATTGTAAAAAAAATATGCATCGGCCGGGAATCGAACCCGGGGCGCCCGCGTGGCAGGCGAGCATTCTACCACTGAACCAAAAGCAAACGGTGACAGAATTTAAGAACGCATGACGCTGATAACTGTATATAGAATTGTATAATAGTTAGTTAATTCGGAACATGCTGAATAGCCACCAAATAGCCACTATAAATATATTTTACTGAATTAATTTATTGCATGTTAAAATATTTTATTTATATTCGCTTTCTATTTTAAAATTTCTTTGAACATTAATAATATTTTAAATATATGTTTTCTCTCAAATGATATATCAATTACTTTTACCTAAATGAACAATATTGCCCAACGCATTCTATCCTAATGATCTAATTATTGGGAGTACAAATAAGTTTTGAGGGATTTGCAAAAGAAGCCACAACAAATATTATATAAATAGCAACGGACCTTGTAAGGTTTCATGTTAAGGCTTCATCATTTCCCCAAAAAAATCAGAAGAAGTCTTTTCACTCAAGTGTAAGGAACTTTTTTTTGGGTGCTCTAACCATGTCAACCTTTTTGCCAACAAAACACAATTTGCGGGAAGCGCTGTTTTTTTGTTTTAATTTGAAGAAAAGTGCAACTGATGGACATCGATTGCTGTGTGAGGCATATGTTAAACATGCTCTATCAATAAAATCATGTGAGTACTGGTTTCGGCGTTTCAAAAGTGGCGATTTTGACACCAGAGACAAAGAACGCGGAGGGAGGCAATAAAGTTCGAAGACGCTGAGTTGGAGGCTTTATTGGACGAATATTCAAGCCAAACTCAAGAGGAGCTCGCTGAAACCTTGGGAGTGACTCAACAAGCGATTTCGAACCGTCTCAAGGTCATGGGTATGGTGCAAAAACAAGGAAATTGGGTTCCATGTGAACTCAAGCCAGGAAACATCGAGCGCCGTATTTGCACGTGCGAACTACTGCTCAAAAGACAAAATCGGAAGGGTTTTTTGCATCGAATCGTGACGGGGGACGAAAAGAGGATTCACTACGACAACCCAAAGCGCAGAAAATCGTCGGTTAAGCCCAGTCATGCATCAACTTCAACGGCCAAACCGAATATTCATGGCAAGAAGCTAATGCTGTGCATCTGGTGGGATCAGCTCGGAGTGATCTACTATGAGCTACTTCAGCCTAACGAAACCATCACTGGAGAACGTTACCAACAACAATTGATGCGATTAAGCCGAGCATTGAAGATTAAACGCCCACTATATGCCAAAAGACATGACAAGGTGATCTATCAGCACGATAACGCTCGGCCACATGTTGCAAAAGTTGTCAAGGAGACTTTGGAGGCGCTTCAATGGGATGTCCTACCCCACCCGCTGTATTCACCAGACATTGCTCCTTCAGACTACCACATGTTCCGTTCGATGACACATGGCCTGGCCGAGCAGCACTTCACTTCTTACGAAGAGGCGAAAAATTGGGTCAATGTTTGGATCGCCTCAAAAGACGAGGAATTTTTTCGACACGGAATCGGTATGCTGCCTGAAAGATGGGAAAAAGTCGTAGCTAAAGATGGACAATACTTTGAATGAAATATATTGTACTGATTTCTCTGAATGAAGCTTCGAATTAATAAAAAATCCCTCAAAACTTATTTGTACTCCTAATATATCAAAGTTTCAATTATATTCAATGCCTATAACACGATATCAAATCGAAGATACAGCAATGAGATAGTTATTCATGATAAAATTGTGAAAAAGTTTTAAAATTATAAATACTTTCTCACCATTAGTTTCTTTAAAAAAAACTCTTTGTGATAAAGTCTTTATAATTTTAAAACAGTAATGAGATGGTTGCCCCAAATCTCCAATTTCTCAGATGTGTCACTTGTCTAAAGTTCATTTTTGTTGATCATAAAGCTCTCTCAGATAATGCAGTGCTAAGTCAATGGTTCCTTATACAGGTAAAATATAGAAAGCAATTAGCAGGAAATTCCGATGGAAGAATGTTACACATGTTGGAGATTATTAAATACCCTATTAACTCTCTTTTATAATACGATGCACTAGCGCGCCATCTGTTATCAAATTATAAAACTATTTTAGAGGTGTAATATTCTTTTTAAAATAAAACAATTTCTACTGTCCTTACTGCAATGGAAAAATTAAAGGGAGGGCCTGGCTCATCAGTGGTGAACCCTCCCAGCGGTTTCGCCAGTTTAATCTACCATACCCATTCGAAGAGTCAAGCATCAGTATCACTATAAAAGGAAGTTCCAAAAATGCAATATAACAGCGGTATGGTAGATTAAACTGGCGAAACCGCTGGGAGGGTTCACCACTGATGAGACAGGCCCTCCCTTTAATTTTTCCATTGCAGTAAGGACAGTAGGAATTGTTTTATTTTAAAAATAATATTACGCCTCTAAAATAGTTTTATAACTCTCTTTTGTTTGATATATTTAGTATCATTTTGTGTATATTTGAGATAATAATAAAAATCATATTTATATATATTTAACACTTAGTTTTTATATCCGTGGAAGCCGATTTACATAGATCTTTTTCGTAAAGCCTAGTTTGCATAGTCTTCTTTTAATTTTACTCTTGTAAAATTTGCCTAGGCTTTCCAACAATATACATCGCGCTTATCGCGGATATGCAAATATACAAGTAAAAATATACAAAACAAATCAATATCATGCAAATGTCGCGAGGTATGCGCCATTTTTAATAAAACTTAAAATATTTGCATGATTTCGTATTTTAAACGTGACATATGTATAAGATACTGTTGTAGATACTATATAAGATTTTTTTGCTAATATAATCCCTTCGGGATAATTATTAATAAAAGATAATTTGCTGAGGGAAAAAATACTTTTATGTATATAGTCATAAGATGTTCAAAACGTTATCGAAGGTATTAAAAAGTACGTTATCTTATGGAAAAAATGTTTCTCCAAAAGTAAATAATTTATATAAAAACTTCAAAAACGGCATCCATGAAAAATCGAAATGTGCAAGAAGATATATACTACCTCAAGACACACTCAAGGTAATTGAAGCAATGAAAATAAAGATTGTCGAAAGAAGGAAGCCTTTAATTATATCAAGTATATTGCTAGGAATTGGCATTGGGCAAATTGCCATGGAGGACGAGGCAGTTCCATATAGCAACAGAACTGTCCTCCGCAGCTGCAAGGAGCTTCTAAGAAGGGAAGCTTCTAGGAAATTATCTGAAGGTTTTTATGGTGATTTTGTGAATAAAGATAATGAATCTTACAAGACCATTGAGAATATTGTAAACAAAATTCTTAATGCAAATCCAATCGCCAAAAGTAACTTGGAAGATCTAAAATTGTTAGTGACACATAGTAGGCACTTTTATTCCTTTCAGTATGGAAATATTCTTTGTGTACCTATACAAGAAATCGCTGAATTGGACCTTTTGATTTACAGACTGGCAAGGCTCATGGCGGAAATGCTACTATGCAAGTCACTTATTCCATGTGACATTTTAGGGAAACTTTCTACAATATTAGTACCTACTTTATATATAATGAAAGTATTCATTGGATATCGAGCTGTGCTTATTGCGCTGAGATTTATTGTACCAGCTTCAGTAGCATTAGTCAGGTGGAGAATTTCTGTTTGCGGAGAAGAAGAGGAATATCTTACTTATGAATTACTGACTAATTCCGGTTACGAGACTGTAATTCTCCCACAAGTTGTGTATCGAGATTAGCATTACATAAAATGTCAATTTAGTTAAGATATTCTGTGCGAACTAGTGATTGACAAGATGTCAAAAAAAATAGTTAATTGTTCCTATCTTTTTTCACTTTTATAATTATTAGTTCTAGATTTAATAAACACTTATTTATATATTTGTTCTCAATTATAACAGTCTCTGTAGCGTGCACCATATAACCTGTACTATTCTTCTCTATTCTAAATGATCCCTAAGTAGTTAACAGCACCATTTTCTTTATAATATATATACCGAACTATATATAACAGGAATATTCTTATAATAAACACTTAGTTATAACTGCTATAATTCTTGTAACTATTTATTTCTAAGAATTAAGAGACACTTTGGACAGTGAATCTTTTGATTCTCTCGACGTTTCGACAAAAATATTTTGTCCTCATCAGGAACAAATACAAATTAAAGCATTTGGCAAGGAGTTATAATCATTAAAAAATATTTTTAAATAAATATTTTTGTCGAAACGTCGAGAGAATAAAAAAAGATTTACTGGCCGAAGTGGCTTTTATTTCTTATACATATTAATACCGACCAGACAACTTCTATCTTCATGGAACTATTTAGTTCAAGGAGAAATATATTTCGCGACACTAAACACTTTGAACATCTTTCATAAGAACACAATATAAGGCTGCTGTATTTAAATGTTAAATTATAAGAGATTTAACTTGAAATACTACACTTTGTATTAAATATTTAGTATCATTAAGCTGTAAATATTTAACAACAACAAGCTTTATTAAGACCTTTTAGTCTTATACAGATTATCCAAGCAGAAATGTAGGATACATGCAGGAAAAAAAAATTAAAAGTACCTTAATGGTAATTAGATATTTATATACAGGAAAAATCATATAAAGACAATCAAGCCAAAAAATAGAACATTCTGTGTAAACCGGAGGAAAATAAATTCACTATACACGGATTTACCACGAATTCTCCGCAAATGAAGTAAATATATAAGATAGTTGCCTTTTATTAGTTTTAAGAGAGTATCAATAATAACAGATATAATATATAATATTAGATTTGTCCTTCTATATTTGATAATTTGCCAAACGTCTACAGTATTGTAAATAAATGCATTTTATTTCTGCCTTTACAAACTCAAAAGAAGGTATTTAAACAAATTTATTCATATTTGAAATGTATCTAATTTTTATATTCAATGATATGTTAAATTTCTCCCCTCTACCTATTCAGATATTTAAAGAATTCTATGCCTAAAAATGACTGCATTTCAATAAAGAAATTTGAATTTTGCAATATCACTATTCTTTTTAACGCATTAACTGATATCATTTATAGGTTCATTTAAAACTTGCAACTCCTCTCGCAGATTTTTATTTGTTTCCATAAATACACACTTGCAGGTATTAATTCAGGGTAAAATTGAAAAATCAACTCTCTCGCAGCAGAGTTTAATTAAAATTCCGTGTAAAACTTTCTCAGAAGTGTTTACTATTTCAATATCAATCCACGAGGCTCTCGTTTGTTTCTCTTTAGCCGGGTATGAGATAAACAACACGTGTGTAAAGTGAGGCAAAATCGCTATAAAGATTTACACATTTCATATCTTCTTAAAGCAAAACTAATAGATAGTTATATATAGTCTTATAAACATTGCTATTTAAAAAATCTTAATTAGGTCAATAGTAAAGCTCTTCTTTATATACAAGGAATAATTAGGAAGGTATACAATTTATTATGTGATGAACATTTTAAAAGAAAAGTAAATTATTGGAGATGCCCTAAATTATTTCGCGTATTAGCTCTGCTTGATATAGCGATAGGTTTGCATATGTTTTTCATTGATCTCACATACAGCATTTTGTAAATTTACTCAAAATGATCATAGTAGTTGTTTCTTTGCTAAAGAAAGTTACTATTTATTCTCTTATCCTAAACTATATTTAACTATAAGGTATGGTAAATTCCACCTACCTATCACGCCTCTTCTTCTTGCCGCAGCAGCCCCCCATGGTGCTGGCTTGATCGCTTCGGTTAGAAAAGATCGCTTTCAAAGATCACTCGGATCTCAAGATCGCTCACACAGTTATCAAGACCGCTTCGGTCACAGAAGATCGCTTAGATCACAATAGATCGCTCTGATCACAAAAGATCACTTCAAAGTTCGCTCAGATGAGTTAAGATCGCTTTCGTAGATCGCCTTGATCGCTTTGGTTGCTCGCTAGTTGCTTGAGTTGCTTGATAGATAGCTTTTGTTGCTAAAGTGAGAAAGTCTTTGTTGCGGCGGCCTCAATGGAAGTCCAGAGGGAAGCGGGGTGGATTTAAAAAATAGAATTTGGAAACTTTTATAAATTTATACATCTATGTAGGAATATATCACTAATTTGTAATAATATATGGGGTATATCTAGAGGAGAACTTGGTAAGGGAAGGGCTAGGCAGATAAGGAATAATATATGCAATATTGTCATCATATATTAAGGTTTAGTTTTTGTGTGTGTGTGTGCGTGGGGGGGGGGGGGGGGGGGGGGGGGCATTTACATATATCTAAAATACCATAAAAAGAGCAAATATCTCTCTATATAAATGTATACAAATAAACAATAATCATTCCACCTAACTGATAACTGCTTATATTTGTCAAATAAATTTGACATAAAATACGGTATTATGTATGTACTGTTAAACCTGTCTATAGCGCCCCCTCTAAATAGCACCTCCCTCTCTATAGTGCCCGATTTTAAATACGTAGTAAAATGCGATTTACATTAAAAGTGACCTGTCTATAGCATCCCCTCTCTATAGCACCCTATTTTGGTGAGTCCCAAGAGGGGGCGCTATAGACAGGTTTAACTCTATTATGTGAGAGTATGTGTGTATGCTTGAGGAATATTCCACAATAAATAGGTTAAATGATTATATAATAACGAGGCGTTTATATATCTTGTATTTATTTAAAACACACTTTAAAAAACTCCTTTTTAAAATAAAGTGTGTTTTAATTAAATCCTATTATATTAAATTCTTAATCCATATTAAATGCATGTATGTATGACTGAACCAATTAATAATATTTACTAGTCATTTTTGTTTTTAATGAATATTTAAAACTCAAATTTTTGATCGAGAATAATATTATAATTTAAGTCTCTTCATCAGTTTAAAGTATGTATTATTATAGTTAAATTATATTATTCCTAATTTTTTTTTACACCCATTTTTCATGTACAAAAAAAAAAAAAAATTACGAAAACCTAAGCTCTAAAATAAACGACAAAAAAAAAAATTCTAAACCAAACATAACGAAAGATAAAATATATATAATATATTGGGCTACAATAATCATCAAACGAAATAAAGAAATTCCAATGTAAAGATGCTTTAAAACAGTGAGCGAAAAATATATAAAGGAAGACAGCAGAGCATTTACAAAAGTTTCCTGTTATGTAACATTTACCACTACTTTTCATTATGCAATAAGCCACACCTATTAAACAATCTACACAAAGTTTTCAAAAAGCAAACAACAAAGACAAAAAAAATAATAAAGCAGACGAATAGAGGAAAAAGGAATCACCGCCCGGGACACGCACGCGCATACATTAGATGAAAAAAACTAACCATCTCAACAAAAACTAGTGACGTCATGTTGACAACTAGTTCTGGTTAGGTCAGGTAGATGGCGCAACCCGCCTACCATACTAACTTTTAAACTGACATCTTGCAATCTATTGAGTGGCCAATTTTAGCTCTGTGCTTGGCCTTTCTACTGGCTCTTCATTAGGCTTTCCGCTTCCGTCTTGGATTAACAACAGGTAGGCTTAACTAGTACTATATATTGTAAATTTGAGTACTGAAAACTTGTCATTTTTATATCATCTAGACTTGTAATGTCTGGCGGCCGTCTAGAAATCGTCTTGAACTTTTCAAATTATAGTTCGTTTTTATATAATGCAACATTTTTTTTACCATAATATATATTAATATTATCTTAATATCAAAAGTCAAATATGGTTCTACTTTTTTACTGAATATAATAAATTATAAATATATATATATTTTAAACACATAAACAGATGAAATATTAATGTATTTTATAAAACTCTCTCTTTACAAATTAATATAAATTATATATAAACGAAATATCTATTTTACCACTCATTTTTTAAAACTTATCAAAATGCATTTTTATATCTTATTGTTTTGAATATTAAATTCTTTCGAGAATTATACCAGCAATTATGCTCGAGTCTTCTAAAATATATGGGACTATGATGAATAAAATTCGAATATTTCTCGTAATGTGAAATGAAAGTCTAAATAGAATAGATACTTAAAAAAAATTCAATATGATGAGAATTTTTAATAAAATATTTTTGATTTGTAAGGATATATTGATAGTAACATATAAATAATTTAAGCCACTATTCAAATAGCTAATTTTAGGAATTTACAGAATACATATTTTTTTGGGCCTTACACATGACTTATAAACTTTTATATGCCCTTTTTCATGTTTGCAAAATAATATTTATAATATTTTGATTTTAAATATTATTTTAACTAACCATTATTAAAATAATTTTTATAAAATTTATCCTATTTCTATTCACAACACTCTATCAACAAGCTTAGTTTGAATTTAATAGAAAAAGTGTTTTCAATATAGTTTAACTTATGATATAATAAGACTTCTCAATCATAGTCTGCTTTCTCATTGTAATCTCTATATAATTTGGCGCAGACGAACATTTCAATGGGTATATATAGTAAGATCTTTATCGATATCGAATCTATTGATGGTATTGCCTGAAATATTAATAGAAACTTCTTGATATATATGTAGATTATTTATCATTTACAAGACACTTTTTCAGAAAAATATGCAACGTTTGTGCATATTGAAACTTTCTTTTAATAAAATTCCCAAAAGAGCGTTGTTCGGAAGTTGAGTTCCTCCCTTAAATACCAGCCACGTTATAATTCTTCAATCTAGAAAATATCCCCAGAAAAAATTTGTTGCAAGGTTCAACAAGATGAATTTCACATTCCATCCATAACTCAGAACTATGCCGTATATAGAATAATCAATTTCTCCACCATTAAACGGTTCCGTTTGTCAGATGCTACGAAAAAAAAACCGGCATAGAATTCCCTAGATTATAAAAGAGATTGAGGCACTTTGCCAACACACAGGTTAGTTGCTGCCTCAGCCCAACATAATCCACAGGTTGCCTGTTCTATCTCTCTTAACACCAGTAGTCATGTTCGGAAAAGCTTGCGTCTTTGCAATCAATAAAAAGACGCGTGCAACGCATAAAAACTTATTCTTTTTTGTTTATCCCTAGTACACGTGGTCCAGGCCATGATAATCATGGTGGGTAGAAGTAGGCGACTGCTTCTACTATAAGTGCACCACATGTCTACACATGTGAAAAGCATTTCGACTTTGCACTTACAAATGTGCCAGAGCCCCGTTTGGTTGCTTGCACCTGCTGGTGGGGTTGGAATTTTGCAATAATCGGGGGCCAGTGGAGTATTTTTTTAATCAGAAAAAAAGGTGCCCAATGCGGGAATCGAACCCGGGTCGTAGCGGTCGAAAACCAATGGTTTAGAACATCATTCCACCTCCCCCCCCATTTATATCAAAACATTGATTATAAGACTCCTTAGAATTTGGTAGTAGAGCTTTGCTGAAGAAGTGGGTGCTTCCTTTGGATCTTTTCCTATCTCTCACCCCAGGCGATTTTGACTGAAGAATTACAATTTTAGCGTTAATCTCATTTTTCTTACGACTAAAAGTATTTTTACTAATACCTCAGAATTTCATAGATTAAAAATTTGATAGTTTTCTAATTTATAAATTTGTATTCTATATTATAAAACTATTTTATAATTTATGTAATCTTTATACAAGGGGATAAGAAACAACAACATTTTATAATTGTTTTTAATCTTGAAAACAAAAGAAAATAAACTCTAAGATAAAGATAATTTCGATATATGGAAGGTAAGAAATATATAGATGTTCGATTGTATATCTTAGACTTGAGATGAACCTTATAGAAAAGTTGTGTTAGAATGGTCAAAAACAGATTTATATATTCCACCTCCTTACATGGAATAGGTGTCAGCAGGGGGTCGTCCCGAGGGTTGTATTCGCCCTCTCGCAGCATCCTCTTGGTAACCCTTGATTTATTAGAATGCCTAAATATAGGGGAAATATGGTTTCCCAGTACCTGCAGAAATCAGCTCACGGACTCTCTATTCTGCTTTATATGAAAAGAATCAATTATTTTATTAGACAATAGAAGTGTACTTGTTCTCTACGATTTTCATTTTTTTAATCAACCAGGCGCGATATTGGAATATTTTCGTCTATTACAGAGGAAACAAACAAATTAGATCTTAGAATCAAATATTTAAAAATTTAAATGTCTTATTTGACAGAGTTCATAAAATATATATAAACAAAGTGGCAGATGTAAGAGAGTTAAATGATTTAGATCAGGGAACAATCGATGTCTCACTTCTGTAAAGTTCGGACAGTCGTAGATAAGGTGAATATCAGTTTGTTAAGTTTCTCCGCAGTAACAATGGGACAGTAGAAATTCTATTCGTTAACTCTCCTATTGGAAATGGCTCCAATAAAACCTTCCAAAACATGTTTCCGAGGCAAATCTAACACTAGAATAAATTAGTATTTACAAGTTGGGAATGACAATGATTAGCAATCACGCGAATTTGCCACCTGCACGCACGTACTCAAGGAACTATTTAAATCCTGCTTTCCTATCTGTGGTTCAGCCTTCTTAGGCGTAACACGATGTTGGCAGGTTCCTATACACCAAAGAATGGATGTCACTAGCCTTAGAAATGATTTTTATAAACCCGTAACTTATTATCCCTTAGCAAATTCAAAGTGGCTATTACATAGAAAGATGTAATTTGATGAGCTGTGGTTCTCACCCTACTTCGCCATAACACGGTGTTGTTAGGTCTCGATACACACACAGGATGTCACTAGACTTAGAAATAATTTTTACAAACCCGTAACTTATTATCCCCATAGAAAATTTATAGTGTCTATTAAATATAAATATGCAATTTGATGAGCTGTGGTTCAGCCTACTTCGCCATAACACGGTGTTGACTTAGAAATAATTTTTACAAACCCGTAACTTATTATCCCTTAGCAAATTAAAGTGGATATTATATAGAAATATGCAATTTGATGAGCTGATTTCGTTTTATAATCAATTTGGACTTAGCTGAATACTTTCGATATCCATTTTTGTGTGTAAACCTTATAAAACTAAACCCCCTTTCACAAACTTGCATTACATATGCTGTTAGTAATTTGTATATACATAGAAGGTTAAATTTCCATATTGTATATATTTATATTTGTGAAGAAGAACGAATTAGTGAATAAAAGAAGTTGAATCTTTTTAAATTTGTCATGTTCTTCTTTGCATCCGAGTAGACGCTATAAAAGGAATTAGATGTTCTTCGATAAAGGGGGCTGCCTTCATTCTGCAAAGTGTGTAAATCAACATTGACACCTGTATTAATGGTACCTTGGCAATGGTATTTGATTGGGTTAAGTAATTTACACAGATAATACAAAAAGTCTGTCCAATCTTTTCCCAAGCTAGTCAAATATTCACAAATTTGTTCAAGCTTAGGAAGAAAGGATTAAGTTTCGTGTTTTGTGAATATAAAACTTTCCGCATCCATATACATTATTCCCATCGTTTTTCCCATGACTTGAAGCATTTATAAAAACCTTTCTAGTCGGCTTTAATGGCGTTTCTAGAGTCAATATATTTCCTTTTTAAGCCCCAAAGTCTGGGAAAGAAGCAAGTCACTGAAGAAGTGCAATTATAGTTTTAAAAAACATCAGCAAAGCGTAGTGAAGCGTGGCTGAGCGTTGGCATGGCAGAAAAGCATTTTTAAGAGAAAAGGAAATACACAATTCTCCTTCTTTGAATATTGTAGCAAAGTATTTATTATATTTTATATACATATTATTAATGTTTTGATATTTATATTATTTATATTTTGCTACTCTGGAAACTTCCCTCATTGCTTAACTTGTATCTTATAAATGTTGATTTGTGCCTTAAATTGCTATGTTATACTGAAGTTTGTCTTTCCTCTGATTTCCTACGTTACAATATATTTATCCCATCCCTGGGCCCTTTTCACCGCTTATCATTACTCTTCACAATTTATCCTTTCATACCTCATCCTTAAGGTTAGAAATAATCGTTATTTCTCCTTAAAAAAAATTTCGATTTTTCGTTCAAAAGAAACACAAGCGGGATTATTTTTAAATGTCGTTTTACAATATATTTAAATTTAAGGATTTTCAAATCACGATTTCTTTGACGATGTCTCTCTCTTGACTTTTTTTCACATTAAAATTTGAGATTTTAAATTGTTAATTGGTTTCCTGTTCACAGAAATAAACGTTCACAATACTTATTATACATTATAAAGGACTGCGGCGTATGATTATAAAGCAACACTTAAAGCCTCCCCGCATAAGTTTCTTTTTTTGTGAAAAATCAATATTAATTTCAAAGAGAAATATGTACTATTTCTAACTTTTTGGATGACGTATGAAAAGGTTGAATATATGAAGAGTAATGGTCTATATATGATTGGATGACGTATGAAAGGGTGAAAATATGAAGAGTAATGGCGAACGGAAAAATAAAAGTGTCCAGGGGCGGGAAGGGGCAGAAGGTTGTGGGTTCGATTCCCGCCCCTGGACACTTTTATTTTTCCGTTCGCCATTACTCTTCATATTTTCACCCTTTCATACGTCATCCAATCATATATAGACCATTACTCTTCATATATTCAACCTTTTCATACGTCATCCAAAAAGTTAGAAATAGTACATATTTCTCTTTGAAATTAATATTGATTTTTCACAAAAAAGAAACTTATGCGGGGAGGCTTTAAGTGTTGCTTTATAATCATACGCCGCAGTCCTTTATAATGTATTATAAGTTACTTTAAGTATTAGTTACGAACGGAAAAATACGTCCAGGGTAGCCTAGTGGACATGGCACCTGCCCGGTAAGCAGAAGGTTGTGGGTTCGATTCCCGACCCTGGACACTTTTATTTTTCCGTTCGCCATTACTCTTCATATTTTCACCCTTTCATACGTCATCCAATCATATATAGACCATTACTCTTAATATATTCAACCTTTTCATACGTCATCCAAAAAGTTAGAAATAGTACATATTTCTCTTTGAAATTAATATTGATTTTTCACAAAAAAAGAAACTTATGCGGGGAGGCTTTAAGTGTTGCTTTACAATACTTATTGTTTTCTCTAGTGACAACCATTTTATATGGTAAAAATAATTCAAATCTAATGGATAGTTTTAACTATTCAAATTCGAAGACAGACTTAAACAAATCAAAAGTTTATCTGGCGGCCATACCAAGTTTATAAATTCTAAAAAGTCATAGCAATTAACTCTTGTGAAAAAAAAAATACTTAGGACGAGTGAATAACACCCTCGATTCCCGAGAACCATGAACAGGGATTGAATCCCGCGTTAAAACTTTGTTTAATATGTGAATAACCTTCACATATTATTCATTGTAGCAAATATCATAAACTAGATTGCTCTTTTTGAGCGGTACCTAATAAAGTGATTTTGGAACAAGAACAAGAAAATGGATTAATGCTTATATCATTATATATATTTCGCACACCTATATCATAAAATATAAATTAATTAAAATGGATCTTTCCTAATCGTGCAATCAAAAGTTTCAATCAACTAATCGTTGATTTTTAATTATTCCAGATTTGGCCAAATACCCTCTCTTGAACAATCAAGGGTATTTGGCTGATTATGGCCATGTATACATTATATACATTTAGAACATAATCCTTTGCTAGCAATTTTAGATAAAAAAGTAAACGCCTGAGTATCTTTTTATTAAACGTTTTTCGAGCTTTCGGGATAACGCCTTTCTACAGGAAAATTGATACAAAATGAAACTCAACTATACTTCAAGTTCCAAATAACTTTATTAGGTGCCGCTCAAAAAGAGCAACCTCATATTTACAATATACTGTGGGGGATGTACAGGGTTTGTTCATTTACAATTATAATTTATATTGATGTTGTTGGGTCCTCAGGTCTTTGGGGATATTGTTCTTGAGTAACTATACTATGGCAAGTTATATGTACATTATAAAATTTACATAATATCAATTGTGTTTTAACCTATTTTTGAATTGATATATTTACATACTAGAGCAAATTTGGTATTTAACATAGGTAAATTAGGAGCAAATAGTGTCTATGAACTAGGGTATAATATTGTGGTAAATTTCCGGAATATGTCTGTTTAAACTGTTGAATTTTATGGAGGCCAAGTAAATTTTATAATGTACATAACTTGCCATAGCATAGTTTCAGTTTGTATCAATTTTCCTTTAGAAGGGCGTTATCCCGAAAGCTCGAAAAACGTTTAATAAACGATACTCATCCTTACACGTTTTCTTTATCTAAAAACATTATATACATGAATTTATAAAAGTATAGAGTTGATATTACTACAAATTTTCGTACTATTTATTAAGTTGTAGAACGACGTTTGACAATTTTACCGCAAATGTTTCTTTTGAACGAAATAGTCGTTATTTCTCCTTAAAATAAAATTACGATTTTTCGTTCAAAAGAAACATTTGCGGTAAAATTGTCAAACATCGTTCTACAATCATAAGCCACATCATATTGTATTATTTATTAAGTTGTATTTCAAAAAGACGATATTTTGTTGGTTGTTTCATACCAGTGTAATAGCCATGATAATAATGGTATAATTTAGATGTAAGAATCTCCATATGTTTATTAATGAAATTTAAGATATTGTATTCCTTAGATGTATTAACTTGATTTCAAAAGACGCATGTTCACATACTACTTTATTTACGATAGTTCTTAAAATTAAAGATACTTCGGCTAGTAAATCTTTTTATCACCTTGACGTTTCGACAAGAATATTTTGTTCTTACCTGATTTATAATATTATAAAGTAAATAAAGCTTCCAGGGTTAAGTTTCTTGTTCAAGTCCGAAAGCTTGAAAAAACAAATTGAACAAGAAACTTAACTCTGGAAGCTTTATTTACTTTATAATATAAGAATATTTTGCCCTCGTCAGGAGCAAACAAAAATTAAAACATTTGGCAAGGCGTTAAAAAATATTCTAAGGTTCCAAGGGCATTCTCACGCGATATTTCAAATTTTGTACAACATCTAATTAATAAATTAAATTGAAAATTAAATTTAAATTTTAAAATTAAAATTAATTTGAAATATGGCGTGAGAATGCCCTTGGAACTTTAAAATGATTTTTAATGCCTTGCCAAATGTTTTAACTTTTGTTTGCTTCTGACGAGGACAAAATATTTTTGTCGAGGTAATAAAAAGATTTACTGGCCGGAGTATCTTTATTTTCAAGAACTATGAATGCCGGCCAGACAGCCTCTATCTTTACGGTTATTCACGATATTATGACGAGCATACTACTAGCACATCTACTAATGAAATTTATTAATATTTCAATGAACACAATTGTGATTTTTACATAAACATAGCGAGAAATTATGAAAAAGGCATCTCCTTATCAAAACGGTGTTTACCTTACAACTCTGAACACTCGGATTTTTCTGGAAAATCCCTTAAAGATTTCTTGAAAAAAACCATGGTCCACCTGTGCTGTGTGAGCAGAAGAGCTTAAATTGACTGTTCCATTATATGTATGTTCCATATGTAAATACCTGTTTTTTTCCTCTTTTCGCTCTCCACTTCTTTTCCATCCATATTTCCAAATCCATATTCTTATTTTCCATAGGATCATTCAAATAATAATCTGTATATATTTATCATGTGTATATAATCTTTCTCCATTTTTACCCCTTTGTATATTTCCCACTTTCATAGGTTTCCCCGTCTTGTAACCCCAAGGAGAATCCTCTGTAAGACCAGTGTGTCTTAATAAAGGTTTTGTGTGTGTGAGTGCATCTCCTTATCGTGCAACTGAAGGTTGCTGATGACTTGCGCAAGAAATGTTGAGAGTAATTATGCTTTTTAAACAACGAGCACTTCTTCTGTCAAATAAATAGAGCCATTTATGACAACCTTTACCTTCCTCTTATATTTTAAACTTGACTTCTTGAAGATATGTAAATTATAAAGAGAAAACACAACATTTCAAATGAATTCATTCCTTTCTTTAAAATAAATTTAGCAAGAGAATTAATAATTGTATTTATTTTAAATATACTCATAGACAAAACATAAGGAAGTTGTAGCTTTTAGCCTGTTTATCGGGATTCAGACAATTACTCTAAAATATATTTGATATACAGTGACCTTTATTGAAGACACACAAAATAACCAAGTGTGAACAAAATTGCCTCTGTATCCTTGAAAAAACAACAACAAAAACAAAAAAACACCACAGGCGAAAACAAAGACTTTCCACTTCCTTAAGTTTTGTTTGAGTGCAAAACAATTGCTCACCTATTTATTCTCTAAATAATATAATCAATATATTTCGATATATAATAATAAATGTGAGAAAGCTGGTTAGCTTTTCTTGATTAATCAAGAATGGGTATATGGCCGATTCTGGAATAATTAAAAATAAACGAATAGTTCATATTTATTCCGATAGATGGAGCACGCCATCAGAAACCTTTAGTTACCTGATAAGGAGATGCCCTTTTTATTTTTTGATATAATAAAAAGTTTATAAGAACGAAGGAGAACATTAGATAAAACACAAGGTTTCAAACCCCACACTTCTACAGGTATAACTCTAATGGAAGTCATGATATAGCCGATCTTATATATATGACATATTTTATTTGCATATATCCAAATATAATGAGACACTTATTTTAAAACGTAAGGCTATATGTAAAATAGAATATTTACAAATAAGCTAAAATAACAGTGTTTTATCTCTATAATGAAATAAACATTTCACCATTGTGAAAAAATAGTACAAACGTGAAATTGTATATATATATAGTGGTGGATAAATTAAGAAAAACGTTTTAGCTTCAC
>CP092873.1:32061944-32113377 GCA_030710605.1 Cordylochernes scorpioides | reverse complement strand
AACAATGTACATATTGCTTGTCTTCAGGAGACAAAATTGAATCAGAATCTGAGATTCAATATCACAAAGTTTATACAACACTACGAAAGATAGACCGGGAAAATTTGGAGGAGGAATTGCCGTTTTGATTAAAACTCTAGAAATCAAATTTAATGAAATCGTCTATAATCAGAGTAAGCCTACAGAAAGCAAGACAGAAGCTCAGGCAATAGAAATCTATCTTCCAGATAAAACAATACCAAACCTAAATGTTTATCACCCCGATAATACTAGCTTCAATACAGGCCTGTTAGAGACATTAAGTGAAGCGTCTTCGGATATCACAATCATACTGGGTGATTTTAACTCCAAAAGTCCAACTTGGGATCACCTGTCCAGGATAACATAGGTCAGCAGGTTGAGGACATGCTAACCGACCTCTACCTTACAACGTTAAATAACGAAAAGAACACCTATCTATCCAAGTCCACAGGAACAGAATCCGCAATATGCATCACAGCACTGACTTCACTGACAGAAAAACTTGGAAAAATTCTCTTCGAAGCTATCCAAAGCTGAAAAAGCATCGATACCTAGAGGTAGACGTATAGACCTGTGAAAACCTTATTGGAAGGACCACAACATCGAGGCAATGATTGCAGAGAGAGACAATATCAATGAACTTCTTAAAACAAATAAAACAAAATAAAGCATAAAGGAACTCATTGAAATTAGTCACAAAATAGAACAAAAATTTGGATATTCAAAAACAAGAGAGAAAAATGGCAGAATTCTGCCAAAAAATGGATCCAAGAAAGGACAGCCAACACTGGAATATAATTAGATTGTTATAAAACAATTAAAATCAACACTAATCCTCCAAAACTCTAACCGATATGAAGAGAACAGCGAGAAAAAAAACAAACATTGGCTGACATAATTGCTGAATATCTTTCAAGCACTTCCAGACTCAGCTATACGAATGAAGACAGGACTCTAAAAAATAAAATAAACAAGTTTGTTAAACAAGCAAGAAATTACCATCAACAAGATATTTTCTCGAGAGACTTCACACTTAATGAGCTATACTCATCAATAGGAAAGTTAAATCCAAGAGATCACCAGGAAATGATCTAATCTTTAGTGAAATGATTAAACACTTAGGAGACAAAGCTAAAAATCAACTCCTACGAACACAAAACATTTCTTGGCAAACTGGTAAACTACCGAAGAATTGGAAGATATCAATTATAGTGCCAATACAGAAACCAAACAAAGATGCCAAGGAATGCAAGAACTATCTGCCAATTGTTCTCACCAGCATACTTTGTAAAATAACAGAACGAATTATCCACTATAGGCTCATAGTCTGGCTCACTAACAATAATAAAATAAACTTCTATCAAATTGCCTATAGATCCAGACATTGTACAGCTGATCAACTGTTCTACTTCTGCCAATCAATAATATATTCTTTCCAGAAATACCAAAAAAGAAGACAACGGCCGTATTCCTGGATATGAACTCAGCTTTTGATCGAGTGTGGAGGGAGAAATTACTTGAAAGGCTGCACAACATTGTAGTAAGAGGAACAGCCTTAATCTGGATTGCAGACTTCTTAAGGGGAGAAGGATAAAGGTTCGGGTTAATGGAGCAATTTCCAAGGACAGAAGAACATGGGCTGGTGTACCTCAGGGTACTGTGCTCAGTTTTCTACTCTCCCTACTATATATTAACGACATCCATCCTTACCTCACTGAAAACACAAAGGTTGCCAGTTATGCAGATGATATAGCCATATGGCACACAAGTAGCAGTATAGAATAATCAGAAAAATACTGAACACATCAATGAGAGGACTGGAGAAGTGGGCAATGGAACTTAAAATGACCATAAACCCAATAAAAACAAACCTATGCGTCTTCTCCAATGACAGGAAAAACAGGCATAAATTTAATCCCAAAATAAGCATAAACAACCAAATAATTGATAAAATCAGAAATCCAAAATACCTAGGTGTGATCCTTGATGAGGACGTGTGATTTACAGAACACATAATTAGCACCTCAAATAGAGCTACCAGAAAACTAAATAATCTGAAAAGGTTATGTGGAACAAATTTGGGAGCAAAACCCAAAACCCTCAAAACAACATATACCACCTTAATAAGGCCAATAATGGAGTATGCAACAACTGTCTGGGCTCCCTCAAGCTCATCACTAAAAGGAAGACTAGACAGTGTTCAAGCAAAACGGCCAAAATAATCACTGGTGCTGTTTCTTCCATTAACAATGAGAAAATTCAAAGAGAATGTGACCTAGACCTACTCTAAAGCAGAAGACAATTAAAAACAATAAAATTCACAAATAGCTTAGAAAGTAAAAAAAAACGAACACATATCCCATAGAACCTATTTAAACTCGACACAAAAAGAAAGACTTAAAAGATCTTCAACACTTCAGTACGACAACAATATTAGAAAAGGCATGAACATGAAACACAGTGACTTTCAAATTCAAGAACCAACATTTCCTACCCCATTACCATCAAATATTATCATCAATCTCAAGCTGAATGAACCTGCAATAAAAAAGAGAACAAAATCATACTTAAAAAGAAAGGACTTGACACAATTGACTTATATGATCAGAGAAATTATTTATTAGCATACTCAGATGGAGTATCAGACCTTACCCTGAGTAATGGAGGGGCCGGAATTAACATAATACTCCAAGATGGAACACACATCAAAATCAATAAAGGAGCAGGAAAGATTTCGTCAAACTTCACTTGTGAACTGACAGCTATCTGGAAAGCCCTTGATGTATGCCTGAACCAACCATCCCTGCATCAAGCAGAAGGAATCATAATATACAGCGACTCCAGATCCGTTCTAGAAGCAATTCAGAAGGGCAATACTAGAATCACACAGAAAATACACTCATTACTTACCCAACTGGAAACATTGGATACGAACTGCATTCTACAATGGATTCCTGCCCATGTTGGGATCGATGGTAATGAAATGGCAGATGAATTGGCAAAGGAAGCCAGAAAGCTGAGCCAAAGGAAAGAACAAATTTCAGTATTTGACGCTAATGCTTTGGCAAAATACAAGATGATCAACCAAAAAATAAGAAAATATCAAATATGTGAAATAAACTGAGAGAGAAAACTGACAAAAACTATAACAAGACTTAGAACAAAACACTATAAAGGAATGACAATACATCCAGATGGAACAAGAACTCATAAAGCATGCAACAACTGTCCTGGTGTGGAACTAACACCTACTCACATAATCTCATGCCCAGCAATGGCCGCGGCCTTGCAGAAAATTGACTTAGACCCAGAGCAGCAGCTTTACACACCCAAGATAGTGGATATTGCTGGTTTTATGATGGAGATGCATGGAGACATCTGAGACTCTTCTTTGGACACGACAACAACAACAACAATACATCCAGATGGCACAAGAACCTATAGGACATGTAACAATTGTCCTGGTTTGGAAATAACACCTACCAACATATTCTCATGCCCGCAGCCTTGCAGAAAATTGACATAGACCCAGAGGAGCAGCTTTACACACCCAAGGTAGTGGACATTGTTGCTGCTGCTGTGATAGAGATGCATGGAGACATCTGAGGCTCTTTATTGGGCACGACAAAAACAACAACGGCATTCCAGAGTAAAATAAATCATCAGAGATATATTAATATTTTTCAAATGAATTAAAATAAATATAATCGATACTGAGAGAGAGTTGAATTAAAAAAATAGAAATTTATTATCTTCGAAATTTAAATAGCTGAGAGGATACCAGCAAACCGCATCTAAAATATCATTTTTTTGCTACATGTTTCAATTTTCATATACCTATTTTACATATCTCAGCTTGTATTTGATATTCGTCAACCAATTCTTCTAACCTTTGGCGAAATGGTGTTTTATTAATTTATCATTTGATATTATTAGGGTTCTTTCCTTGTATTCAAAAATGAAAATAATGTGTCGATCAGTTATATTTTTCAATTTATCCAACAATTTGGCCGCTGAATCTCTGATTTGGTAGAGTGCCATCTAGCGAATAAAATTGTAACTAAAATCAATTTCGAATTTTTCATTATTTGCCATAAAAAATCCCATTGGATCCTGAACACAATGGTGTTTACCGCATTACTCTAGCGCAAATATTCGGGGAGTTATTAATTTTTAAAGTTGTGCGGGATTTTGGATCACCCTGTATATTTATTACTAAATACCCCGTTTAGTATAAAATTATAAGAAAATCTGAAACTGCAATGGTATTTGGCATTACCCTATATGCATATCCAACGCTGCTGATTTGATGCGAAAGATAAGTGTATTAAAAACGCTCTAAAAATTGCTCTAGCGCAAATATTCGGGGAGTAATTAATTTTTAAAGTTGTGCGGGACTTTTGGATCACCCTGTATATGCCAATAATATTTCCAAATTGAAAATTAAAGTTATATTTTTTTATAAAAAAAGTCTGATGAGCAGTTCTAAAAGTCGTTTTTGATTTCTATTTAGGCCTCCTAAAAGTGCTGAAACGGTTTGATAAATGTCATTTAGTCTCAATTTCGATTAAGGGGAAACTCCTATTTGTACATCATAGTGTGGGTAAAACTCCGTGAGAGAGAAGGAAACATCCTGATGTGATAGCTACTACAAAATAACACCGAATTGAAGCTTGAATAAACTTCAGGATTAATACCTGTAATGAGGACTGAGACTCATTTGTTCATAGGAGAGAATTCGCTTTGAAAGACGGAAGGGCCAAATCTATTTGGGCAACGGCATAGACGAAATAAGGCATTGGCACACCACTTTTGTTTCAAGCATTTCTGAGCAAAATAATTTAACCAAATTTAATCACATTAGAGAATATTTTTCATATAGCCACCAGAATTCGAATTCTGGATGATGGACTATGACAACAAAAGCAACTATATCAAATAATGGGTCAGTAAATGCTCTGTAAAAATCTACTATACTAGTTAGATGTGTCGTTGAAAGAGAAAATACCTTTTTAGAAGCTATTTGCGATTCGATGCAGATGAAAAGAAGTTAGGTGTTCTTGAAGTCAGCTTTCCAGATAACTGGTCAGGTAATAGTAGCTTCACTTATTGACGAACCTGTTGTCCTCGGCTAAATGGCAGAGGACAGGGAGTTCGTGATAATAGAAGCCCACTCGACCAGGCTATTAGAGAAAATGGTATAAATATTGAGAGTTCAGGAATTCCTCTATTCCTTCATCAGGGGAAGTGACGTTCGTGCGGAAATAACCCGTTCACCTCGGGCAGAAATTTCGCTAAGACAGTAGACATTCAACAGCGACTAGTAGGTCAGTTGGTTTCTTTTTCGTGAGGTAAACTACCTCTTGAAAATGTTTAGTTAACAGATGAAAGGATTGTTGCGATATCAGGAATTCATCCTTCCTGGCTCTCTGATCAGATGAAAATACTTTAAAGAGAGCAGGGTTTCACCAATTATGAAATCCGGGACAGGTAACAGGATTGTTCCTCCGAGAGCCTCTGAATAACTGAGAAGTTGACAGCACTTTTTCTGTGTTGGTTAGAAAGACAGATTTTCAGCATCTTTGAGACAAGAAGACTCCTATCCCCCAGGGTAGCAGGTAAGGTTTTATTCTCGCGAAAAAATACCACGCTACCGAAACCTGTGACAGCACCTTTCGCGATTTCAGGAATTCAGGATTCACTAATTGCAGGACAGTTGACAGCACACTGGTGGGAACCGGGACCTGATCTTTTCGGCACGTAAAACAGGTGATAGAACTTTGAAAGGAAAGTAAACAATTCATCTCAAGAAGTAGAGCAGTTAACATCAATTTCGCCATTTCTCAGAAACATGTGTGGCTCACTATAAGCACAAGGTTTAGCATTCTTCCATGCCAGGATCTTGTTCACCCCAGCTATTAGTACAGGTGATGCTGTCTGTGAGTCCAGAAACTCATCCATTACTCTCAGTAGGACAAGTGACAGTACATTCGCGAGAATAGGTCTACTTCGGTTTGCCGCGATATGACAGAAATTGTCGAGTCTGAAACTCGAAATCCCTTTCATCAGGGCAGCTGGAAGGAGTTCCTCTGATATAGTACCCGATCTAATGAAACTATCCAAGCAGGTGACAGGGCATTTGCGGATATAACAATATATTTAATTCGGTTTGTAGTTCATCTATGGGAAATTTGAGCATTTAGGCGTTTGTTATCCAGGCTAACAGGGCTTGGATTTCCTAAGATTTGTATTTCCTCCATGTTGCTATCAGGTTAGGAGGAGAATATATTTTTCTTTCGACTTTCGCACCTGCAAACAATTATTGTGACTTTCTACACAGGGTTTTCAAATTTTATCTTAATTTACTAACATAATATTACATTTTAAAGACAGAGACAAATGACAATCAACAATATTTGTTTTCTTAGTCAACAGTCCTAAAATTAAATATTATTTTTAAAAAATGACCAATAAAATTATATACACCAGATTACTCCCTGAAATAGGATGTGATTTTGATGCGATCAATTGACTCTAAAATATTAGGATTAAGATATATAAGAATAAAAGAGATTTTCATCGTTAATGACAAGCATCTTCAATAAAAAAAATATTACAGAAATTTCCTGCCAATACCTAAAAAATATGAAATAAAAATGTTTAAGTTTTTTCTAAAGGTATAAATATATATATATGTCTGTGTAAGTAATTATTTTTTCCTATATTTATCTCTAACGTCTATTATTTATTTTCAAATTTAAAATACAACATTATTCATTTCACTAAATTGTTTGAAGATCCATAAGTCAATAACCTTTGTCATATAAATATCTATATTCTTATAAATATATAGGTATATCTTTATAAATACCTTTCAACGAAGATGAATTTGTGGTCCAGTGTTCTAAGTGGAAGGTGCGTTCAGGTATTCTCGGAATCTTCACCCCAAACCAATTTTCATTTTATAGTACCTTCGAAGATGTAGGAACGCAATCATTGAGGTTGAAAGACCAGTGAATAGAATATTCGCAAATTAATAAACTCTCCCAAAGTTGTGAGCGTCCAAGTTACAGAATTTCTTTAATGATAGAAATATGTTCAGCCCGGATGACAAGACGTGACATGAAAACGGGACTCAATTGACGTGGCTACCAGACAGAGTGGTAACATGTTTGCAATTATATGAACCTTGTCATCCCGGTCAGCAGAACATATAAAGGATGTTTGACAATTTCAGTAAACCATTTAGCACAAATAGCAGGAGAATAAATGAGCAGGGAAGAGATAATGATATAAGCGACGGCAAGGGCTCATTCAATTAGAATAGCAATGCATGTTGCAGGACTTGAGAGAATAGAGAAAACCCTTTACAATGTTTGCAGTTCATGAATTGATAGCAAATATTTATCTTTTCAAAACGGTTAGAATTACTGGTGGAAAGACCTTGGTATGGACAGAGATCCATTCACCCCATCTAGCAGATCAGTGAGCGCTACTTTCCGAATGAAAACAATTTATTTTTTTTCGCTCAGCTTCAAAATTGAGAGGCAGTTCTTTCACGTTAATGGGAATTCCTTTTCGAAAAATTGCCACAAACGAAATGTTCGTTTCGGCCAGTAATGTAATTGAATACAATTGCCCGAAAATCCATCTATTCATTTAGCTGGCAGTGAATATAACAATATTTCATGGGAAGTAAGCCAATATTATGAATCAATACAAGAGAAGTATTCTTTCATTCGTTTATGAACTTGCTTTTCATGGTTTGTAACGACATCTGGTATCACTCTTGCTATTAAAAGAACCCATTCTTTCCACTTTGCAGTAAAGGTGGCACCAATATTTCAAGAAACCTGAGCTACCAGATAGGCTGTAGTAATTTAAAGGACTGTAAGAATGTTATCAAGGCTATGAAAGGATCTAGCTAGTTAAGAAGCATTCCATTTTGACTAGAGCAGGTGACAGCGTCATCACCACTCCGGTAACTAGTCCATTTCACCCAGCATTTCTAGATAAAGCAAAGTCATGTGACTTGTATCTTGTCCACGTTCCTATCAAGCCAAATGGGGGAGGGCTTTACCTTTTCGTCGAAAAAACCTGCGAACAAATATTGTGACTTTCGTAACAGGACTCGGGTATGTATACTTTTACTAACATCAAATTACATTTTCTGATAGAAATATTTTGTTAAATAAATTTTACAATACGATATTTCGATGTGACTTCTCATTAAATATATTTAATATATATTATAATATTAGATTATAAAAAGGCATATATTGGATTTAATAAAATATTTATTTTGCCAATATTTCGGCTGGCTGAACGCCAACCTTTATCGAGGCATTACATTTTTGTATACATATTATAATATGTATAGTAAATAGCTATCCCTATCAGGTGATATGTTTTCTCTTTTTTTTTCTATATATAGAATATAAAAGATGAAGAAGCAAATTTACTTTTTAACAAATTTAATGAGATTGAATTAAAAGGAAATTCCTAAATATGTGAATCTCCCCTTTAAAGATATTTTAATCATAAAAACAACCAAAATATATCACATATACTTTTCTTCAAAGTTTATGGATGAAGTTATTTGATTAAGTTTCTTTTTTGTGTATTTCCATCTCAATTTCACCTTTATATTAATAAGTATTAAAATCCCAAATGTGACAATCACATTAAAAAAAAAATCCCATTTAATTATTTGTAGTTGGCGTAAAATTAACTATAATTTCAAGTTTAAAAATTCGTTTAAAAAATCGAATTTCCTATAATATTTAATAGGAATGTTCTTTTCCGAAAATTTGATAGGTGTATTACCAAATTATTTAATGGGATGTTCTGGTAGTTCTAAATTGATTATTTCTATTTATTTGCTTTTTATTTCGAGAATATAAAAGTCTATTACATTATAATACCTATATTCTGGTGATTTGATATACACTGATGGCCAAAGGTTAAGTTACACCTGGTTTTTCTACATACCTTCAAGAATAAGTAACTTAAAATAACAAACAAACGGTCATATATTTATAATGACATGCGTAATAAAATATGCAAATATATAATCGAAAGAAAGAGAACCGTATCATTAGCGATACTAAATGTCATTTCAAACACTCTATCTCAGCATGAAAAATTGAAATATTACGATTATTAATACTATTTTTGTAAATAAATATTCCCTTTTTTCTATTAACTCAGTAATTAGAAAGATACCTTCTCATATAAGGAAACATATTGGGCGATTTTATTTTTCAAAATCTACAATAAAATTATATAGGTAAATCAAGTATAGATAAAACTAATTTTTATGTAATATCTAGTACATATTGACTTTTACCTATTTTCTCAGCATATTCAGATATCAATGGCATGAATGATGATAATCGATGAAATAAGTATTATGGTATGTAGGTAGAAGAAGCAGTTCCAGTTCAATATCCATTTCATTCCAAACTGGTGGATTCAGTAGCGGGGATGAAGGATAAATTTCAGGAAAATATAAACAGAAGATGGTGCTTGGATCACAAAGTAATAATTTTTGCTTATCACTGGCACGGTGATCCACCTACAACATTCATCAGCATTTTAGAAATGGATTAAGTAATTAGAAATGTACTTTCCTTTTGATAAATATATTTTGGTTATATCTTAGGTTTCCTAATGAAGTTTGTGAAGTAACCATTTTCCTCCAAATCTATAATGAATAAATTAAGAAAAAGGAATCTCCTGATCTTACAACTAAAAGTTGCTTATGACTTGCGCCATCTGTTGGAATGGATATCAAATAATCGTTGATATTTTCCTTTTTTTCCAGAATTGACCGAATACCAATCCTTGATCAAGAAAAGCTAACCTCGTACTCGTTTTGGGTTGTTGACCCTCATTGTGCAAACAGTACCTCAACGACGAAAAAAGCTAATATTTGGGGCAACTTTAAAAATATTAAAGCAGGTTTTAAAGCTGAAAGAGAAGGGAAACCTCAAAAAATGTGAAATATAGTATAAAATGTGAAATTGTAATGAAATAAGGTGGATAAATTAAGAAAAATACATCTCATGATTGTGCAACTGAATTGCGCTATATCGGAATAAATATGATCAAATTGTTGCCTTTTAAATTTTGAGAATCCGTAAAATTATTTTTCTTGACTTATCAAGAAAGCTAACCACATATGCAGAAAATTGAGTGAATATTTGAATTCAGTATATGAAATTAGTTCTTTATAATTTTTGTATATTCTCTCCAATAAATATTTTCAAGTAGAAAAAACCTAATATTCTTTTATATTTCAACAGTCTGAGAATAAGCTCTAAAATTCAGTTTTGTCTCCTAATTATTATATAATGGCTTAATAGATGCTCAGATATCATTATTCTTTACTAGTTTTATAGTGAGTGTTTTTAAAAGAGAAACGAAATACCTTTCTTAGAATCTTCTTAGCGAGTTGATGCAGATGTTCTCGTGTTCAAATGAGAAAGCGAAAAGAGGTTAAGAGTTCTTGAAGTTAGCAGCTTTGATACCTGTTCAGGTAACAGTTGTTACACGCATTCATGTAAGCTGAAGTTGTCAGGGCAGGAATTTGGCGAAAATAGTTATCCATTAAAACAGGCTATGAGAAAATCTTTTAGAAATTATCAGAGCTCAGGAACCTAATTCTCTTTTTCTGGCTTGTTGAAGTTCGCTCGGACAAAACTCCTTTACCTCGGCTAGCAAGATAGGTGGCAGAACTTTGGCGAAGAAAAATAGTTTTCTGCGGCAAAAAAGTAAGTTGATTTTATTTTCGTTAGGTATACTACTCGTTAGTACAGTTTATTGGGACATGTGAAGGATTGTTGCGATATGAAGAACTCAAACATCCTTGCTGGCTGATCATATGACAATTCTCTCGCAAAGGCTGGAAGCCATTCTTCACGGCATTCAGAACAGGTAAGGAGTTCATGAGCCTTTTCTTCCTATATAAATGAACAGGTGACAGCACCTTTTCGAGTTCATGGACCCATTTACCTCAATTAGCAAGAATGAAGTTTTCATCACTTCCGTGAGGAGAGGACTCCTATCACCCAGAGAGGGAGGTGAGGTTTTATCACTTCTGAGAGAATAAGACAACGCTATTCAGATAAATGACAGTATTTTTGCGATATCAGAGGTTCAGCATTTGCTGTTAGCAGGGCAGATTCTTTGATATGGACAGCAATCCGATCTTCTTGGTAGGCAAACCAGGCGATATAACTTCAGAATAAAAATAACTTATTCATATCAGAAGGCTGAGCATTTGACAGCACTTTCGAGTGTTCAGGAACACATTAACATTGATAGAAGGAAATGTGTTAGCATTCTCGCGGAACCAGGATCCCGCTCACCCAACTAGAACAGTTCACCACACATTCGCTAGAATAGGACCTATGCAGGAAAATGGCAGTACTTTGGCGATCTAGAACACAACATCCATAGTATCAGGACAGATAAAAACAATTTTGTTAACACAGTACCTGTTTATTCTATCAGTAGAGATGGTGATATATTTGCAAATAGAGCAATACATCTACATCATTGGGTAGTTCAGAAATTGGGAAACATAAAGCTGTACAACAAAAAGCCACTGTGTATCAAATATATTCTTGAGCTATGGTTTGAATCCCAAAATACACTCATGGACAAAACATAATAAAACTGCACCGTTCAGTTTATATCAATAGTCAGACAATACCACTGAAAGCCTTTTTATACATAATTACTTCACGAAGACACAGGAAATAATTAAGTGTGAACAAAATTGCTTCTGTTTCCAAAAAAGAGAAATGACAATATTAAAATATAAAACATTCTTAAGTTTTGTACTTGAGTGTGCCTGCTGCAAGCAACAACTTTGAAATTTGTTTAGAGTGTACATATATTGTTGTATAATAAAAGCACTGTTTTTCAATTATTATTCTTGAGCTTGATAATATTTCTATGAAAAGGAAGCCAAATACCTCTCAACGAAGATTAGGTTCGAACCAGGTAGTTCAGTCGTCCAAGTGGAAAGTGCATTCAGGTGTTCTTAGAATCTTCACCTTTTCCACAGTTGTTAGCAGCCAAGTTGAACCTTTTCTTTAGGATAGTAATACGATAAGCTTGGATAGCAAGACAGATGGCATGGAAACTGAACTAAATCGACGTGGATATCAGGAAAGGTGGTAAAATGTTTGCAAGGATATGAACCCTGTCATATAGTTTAGCGAAACATTTTGAAGTTGTTTGGCTAATTCATAAAACTATCCACCCCAAATATGTGGAAAGGTAGCCTCACCTTTTTGGGTATGAGAAGCTGTTGCGAGGGAAGCGTTTAACCTTGTTATCGGTTCATAAAAAGAGACCTTGCAGATCTGTTGAACACTTCGGGCAGTCAAGGTTGCATGCATTTTGAGTGAACTGCGTTCTGAAAATTACTGCAAAGCAATCCAGACAGCGAATCATTCGCGAGAACATCGATCTCTTTAACCATGCAATCTGTAATGGAAGCTGGAATTTCATGAGGATTGTTTAAACTAAAGCAGTCCGGTAAGCTGGAATTTCACAGGCAGAGGGATCTGTTCAATGCTGCTAACAAACCATGGAACGGGAATTTCAAGAGGACTGATATTTCAGACTTCAAACATGCTGGCAGATTAGGGAATGCGACTTTTGAAAGAATAGCGATCGTATCAACCATGGTAGCATTTTAAGGATTATTGGCGGACGTTCTGATCTGTACAAATCTATTAGTGTTCCAGGGAGTGTAATCTTCACGAAAAAAAGCGATCTTTCAACACTGATATAATTATTTCCGATTTCCGCGAGGTGAACAAATTGTTCCAACCGGCTTCCATTCCAAGAAGTAGAACTTCCTCGTTGAAAACGATTTTTTCAACCGTGTTAGTAGTAAAGTGAGCTGGAACTCTCGAAAAATGACGATTATTTCAAGACTTTTTGCAGTCAAAGTGAATGGATTTCTCAAGTTTGCGATTTATTTAACGATGCTATCAGTCAGGTAGAGAACTTTCACCAGCGGAGCGTTTTTTTAGCCATGATTTCACTAAAGTAAGCTTGCCATTCGTAGGAACTGTGGTCTTTTAACTTTGCTTGAGGTTCAGGGAGCAGGACTTTCTCGATGACTTCGATATTTCATCTATGTCAGCAATCCATGGAAAGGGATATTCAAGAGGTATGACGTCCATAGCTGTCCAGGTACTGGTGCATTCGCATTAACAGCGATTTGGATCAACACTCATTGCCGTTCAAAGAAGAGAACATTCATAATCATCGATTTGATTAGTCCTGCTAGCATTTTATTTTGAGGTATTTTCGCGAGGGAAAGGTTATTTTGAAAGTCTTCAGCCCCACTAACAGGTAAGTTAACGGGACTTTATTAAGGACAGCGCTCTTAAGCTGATGGCCAGTCAGGAAGCGAAATTTCCTTAGCATATGGATCTTTTAAATATTGCTAGCAGTCCAGGAAACGTGATTTTCGGAAACAATGAAATGCACAACTGTATCATCACTCTAATAAGCGGGGCTTTCGCATGGACAGAAATTCTTCAATCCTGTTGATAGTCCAGGGAGCGATACCTTCGCGAGTGTAGAAAAAATTTCACCCAGCTTGAACACCTGGGAACATGACCTTCGCGCATTTAAGGGAATTGGCACTTTCGTCAAGCCAGCAATCTGTTCAAACCTGCCATCAGTTAAGGCAGCAGTACCTTTCCGTGAAGAGAGCCAGCTGTTCAACTCAGAGAGTAGTACAGGTTCGAATGCTTTGCCATATTAGGTACCCTCTTCACCCCGCAGGTATTACAGGCTTCAGAAATTTTGGCAGAAAAGTAACTTTCTCAAACGGCTTGAAGACGAATCTAGTACAGGAGTGTGTTCAGAAAATAGATACTTATTATTCCGCTTAAAAGAATATTCGACAGTATTTTGAGACTTGATCCAATACTTTCAGAGAGAAGCTAAGTATACTGTTCATGTATGATTAGGGATGAAAGACAGATTTTGAGAGGACAGTAATCTATTAAAACAAGATATCATAAAAGCTGTTATATATTCTGATAGCTCAAATACTCATATTTTCTTCATCAAGCTTGACGAAGTAAGGGCGGGCAAAACGCGTTCACCTCGGCTAGCAAGATAGGTGGCAGAACTATGGGAATAAAAACCATTTTTCTGCGGCTAGAAAGTCATTTGCTTTCATTTTTATGAGGTTAGCTATCCATTTGTACAGTTAAGTTAGACAAGTGAAAGGATTGTAGCGATTTGAAGAAATCATCCTTCCTGGCTGGCTGATAGATGACAATACCTTCGCGAAGGCAGGAACCCATTCATAATGGCATTCAGTACAGGTAAAGGGACGGTTGAGAGTTTTCAGGAGATTATTCTTTCTATATGGCAGTAGGGTTGACAGCACCTTTTCGAGGAGATGGACCCGTTCAACTCGATTAGCAAAACATTTCATCATGTCCGTTAGGAGAGAAATCCTATCACCCGGGGGAGCAGGTAAGTTTTTATGACTTCTGAGGGATTCTCAGACCTATTACAGTATTCTTTTAGATATATTGATTTAGGCATTTACTGTTAAAAGGACAGATTACAGCACATTAATATGGACAGGAATTCTGTCTTCTTGGTAGACAAAACAGGTGATAGAACTACGGAAGAACATTCATATCAGGAGGCTGAACATTTGACTTCACTTTAAATAGTTCAGGAGCACGCTGAGCTTGATAGAAGTGTTAATATTCTCGCGAAATTAGGGTCCCGTTCACCATACATAGAAGTAGAGGCGAAGCTTTTGGTAAACTCAGTAACTCGTTCATTCCCTTCAGCAGGACAGTTTACATCACATTCGCCAGAATTAGAGCAGGAAAATGGCAGTACTTTGGTGATTCTAAAACAACATTTATAGTATCAGGACAAAGAAAAGCAATTTAGCTAACACAGTACCCGTTTTATTTATTCTATCAGTAGTGGTGGCAAAAGAGAACGCGATACATCTAAATCATTGGGTAGATCAGAAATTGGGAAAACCTAAAGCTCTATTTGAACATGTCATCTATAAATTAAATTTCCAAATATTTATAATATATTCATTTTATCACGTCAAATATTGCTAAAAATATTATCCTAAAAGGCTTGTTGTATAAAATGTCCAAGGTTTAGACGTATTAAAATAAATAGTGGAATTTCATTTGTTAAGTTTGACAGAGATGTTAATATTTTGTAACATTATTTTTTGAAAAAAATATTACACACTTTCTCTCTCTCACTTAATCTTAGATCAATATGGCAAGAATTCGAAATGAGGTTTTAAAAATCCATAAATATTTTGAATGATATCAAAAGTGTGATATTTATATTATATTATATTTATATTATTAAATATTCGGTTATTTATACTTTGTTTGGTCAATGTAAATAATGAAATAAGGTTATTTAAATAAGCAATCAATGTGAGAATCAGGAAGTAATATGTTTATAAATATAATGGTTTTACATTCTTAAATAGACTAATCTAACTTGCTTTACAATTTGTTTTTGCCGAGCATAGTAACGGAGATGAATCAGAAAAGTTATTAAGTGATGATCGAGTCAAAGACTGAATACTTTTCGTTTTCTCATAGGCCACTGATTGTTAATGGTGTTTTCCAACAAAGAAAATGGTCAAAAGGTCCGGAGAACGCATCGCTGATTCCTTCATGAACGGTTTTTCAGTTATTTTTTCAGTCCTAAATCTAATATCGATGACAATATAGTGATTCTTATATTATCGATTGGCCCCAAGGAATTATTTGAATATAAAAAAAATAAAATTCAGATTATAATTCTTTTATTTAGAGATTCTGCAAGCTTTAGAGCAAGATTTCGCTCTTCAATGGGCAAATAGCATAATTCCTCAATTTATATGATAGCACGTTCCACATGTCTCAATTAAAGCATTCAGAGGCATAATTACATTATGCCCCTATGGATATAGATACAATAAATACTAACTGCAAATTACGTGGTCGTGGGGACATCACTTAAAATGGGAAGTCTGGAAATCTTTTGAACATAAAGCCTGTGTAAATCTAGTATCTTTATAAAAAACTAGCGGATGTGCCCGGCTTCGCCCGGGTTTTACCCGAGTAAAGGTTTGTATAACGAACATTTGTTAAAACAATTCTCTATAAACATATAAAAAAAAGATATATTTTGATGATTTGAAACTCGTAAATTTGAATCTCTCGATAAAGTGATCATTTTTTCCCGGTCCCTTGTGCCGTGTCATCCTGAATTTTGTATTTCCTAATTTTCTATATTACAAAATAATCGTTTTATCTAGTGAACATATTTTCCCGGTCCCTTGAAAAATACTCGATAAGTTGAATAAAATCATGGTCGTGAATCTCTCGATAAAGTGATAATTTTTTCCCGGTCCCTGTGTGCCGTGTCATCCCGAATTTTGTATTTCCTCGATAAAGTGAACATTTTTTACCGTTCCCTGTGAGCCGTGTCATCCTGAATTTTGTCTTTTCTAATTCTATACATTACAAAATCATCGACACGGGATATCATTTAATGTTGTCTAAAGGGGGTTAAGAGAGCAGTCTCTTTCAAATGAAAAATGCTTTAATTAAGCAGATGTTTAAAGTATAATATATGAGAGAGGCAAACTTACAGGTTGTCGACGCTGTAAAATCCCCAGAGAGAGTGTTTTTGTAGCATCATGCTGTGACTCACACGATGGCCCAAGGTCATCAGGAGCAGCAAACTAAGCCTATCTCCGTTTCAATGGTGGCGCTGCTTGCGAGTTAAATATACAAATCTGCAAATAACTCTAAGGATATTCAAGATATTCAATAAATTATTTTTCGTAAACCTTTCCGGGGAAACACCTAATAATATCCTAAAATTTCACGGCGATTGGATGTATGGTTTTTGAATCCATAGAGGACACACACACACACAGACAGACAGACCTTCAATTTTATATATATAGACTAGCGGATGTGCCCGGCTTCGCCCGGGTTTTACCCGAGTAAAGGTTTGTATAACGAACATTTGTTAAAACAATTCTCTATAAACATATAAAAAAAGAAAGATATATTTTGATGATTTGAAACTCGTAAATTTGAATCTCTCGATAAAGTGATCATTTTTTCCCGGTCCCTTGTGCCGTGTCATCCTGAATTTTGTATTTCCTAATTTTCTATATTACAAAATAATCGTTTTATAAAGTGAACATATTTTCCCGGTCCCTTGAAAAATACTCGATAAGTTGAATAAAATCATGGTCGTGAATCTCTCGATAAGGTGATAATTTTTTCCCGGTCCCTGTGTGCCGTGTCATCCCGAATTTTGTATTTCCTCGATAAAGTGAACATTTTTTACCGTTCCCTGTGAGCCGTGTCATCCTGAATTTTGTCTTTCCTAATTCTATACATTACAAAATCATCGACACGGGAGATCATTTAATGTTGTCTAAAGGGGGTTAAGAGAGCAGTCTCTTTCAAATGAAAAATGCTTTAATTAAGCAGATGTTTAAAGTATAATATATGAGAGAGGCAATCTTACAGGTTGTCGACGCTGTAAAATCCCCAGAGAGAGTGTTTTTGTAGCATCATGCTGTGACTCACACAATGACCCTGGCCGACTGTTTTACATATGGTGTTATCTTAAAATTGCTTGTTTTGAATATTTTTTCAGATTGAGTTGAATGAATTGCTGAATTTTTTTTTGTATTTATATATAAATAAAATTAACTCTGTTGGATTTTTTTGTATTTTATCGATAACAGCAAAGTTATGTAATTTAAAGTTAGGAAAAATATTTTGATGTTAAGCATAACCTGCTCCATCTCGTTTTACATAAATGTTGAAAATTTGGTCGAAATTGATGCATTGTAACGAAAGTTTTTAGCGAACACCACTTATAAAATTTCCATTTATATAGAAGATATAATATAAATGAGTTTTTTTTTTTTTTTTTTTAATTGTTTTAAAAAAATGCATCGGCCGGGAATCGAACCCTGGCCGCCCGCGTGGCAGGCGAGCATTCTACCACTGAACCACCGATGCTTTAAAAAAATCAAATTCATTTATCGTCGCGACCAGTGCTGCGCCCTAACGGTAAAAGACTGGAACTAACGCTTTTTGGTTTTTTATTTAAAAAAAAAAGCACATTAACTTTTTTAGTTTTTTGAATAGCCTATATGTTAAACGAAATCTTCAGCTACCTACATGCGAAATTCCATAATGATTGAATCAGTAGATTTTGCGTGATGCGATAACAAACAACGATTTCGCATTTCATTTTTATATATATTAGGATGTTACCATTTGGGAAAGTTTCCCGAAATTAGGTATAGTATGAAATGTTATAATTTGACTCTAAAATATTCGGATTGTGTATCCACTATATATATAATAAATGCAAAATGTTTCAATTATTAATAAACTTTTGTTTAAGCAGGTATTTTTATATAAATATAGATATAATATATAATATTTAAAAATTAATATATACATTTTAATGGATTGAAGGAAGATATAAAATATTTTTCCAATTTATAATATTTTAGTTGAAAGAAATGTATTTTTCTCAAACTCTAGATTACCTGGTAATATAATTTGTAAATAGAAATGTTAATCGTTTCATGAAGTGAATAGTAATTAAGAATAATAAAAAATAATATTACAGAGTTTCCTTTCCTATACTTAAATAAGATGAAATAAAAGTTTTGAAGTGTTGTGTTTAAAATGTAAATAGTTATAAAACGAAGAGAAAATTTTTTTTATTAAAATGCGTACCCGTCGAAGGGCGTGAAGCCCGAAAGCTTGTAGCCCATGCATTTTAATAAAAAAAAAAAAATCTCTTCGTTTTATAACTATTTACAATTCTATAAGAGAAATTTTCATGATTCATGTGTTTAAAATGTATATATATTTATCTATATATATCATATCAAAAATATGAAACAGTCTTAAGTTTTGTTAATGAGTGTACATTCTGAAGGCAACAACTTCCTTAAATTTTGTCAGTGATTATACATATATATATATTTCTTAATAAAACCCCAGTTCATAGTTTACTAAGCTTTTTGGTGGGATATAACTATATGAAAGGGAAGCCAAACACCTTTCATCGAAGATGATTCCAAGTCGTTCAGTGTTAAAAGTGGAAGGTGCATTCAGGTATTTTCGGAATTTTCACTCCAACCAATTGACCATTGTATAGTACATTCGAAAACATAGGAACCCAATCACCGAGGTTAGAAGACCAGGTGATAGAACGTTTGCAAGTTCAGGAATTCTCCCACAGTTGTGAGCAGCCAAGTGTGTGACAGCATTTTCTTGAGAATTTAAATATTTTCAGCCCGAATAGAAAAACAGGTGACATGGAAACGGGACTGAAGCTGCTTGGCTATCAGGAAAGGAGGCAACATTTTTGCAAAGATGCGAACCCTGTTCTTCTGGTGAGATGAAGATTTGAATACTATTTGTCTATTTCAGGAATCCATCCAGCCCAATGAGCAGAAGAGGTCGCCTGATTTCATTGAAGACTAGAATCCATCCAACCCAGTGAACAGTGGAGCGATAATGATATTAGCGATGGCAGGGGTTCGTTCAAAAAGAATTCCAATGCATCTTGCATAATTTTATAAAATGCAGATTACTGTTCACATTGCTTGATGTGATTATCCAGCCCAAATAGCAGAATAGGTAGTGAACAGCGAATAAATATTGATAAAAGCAACGACCGGATCTCGTTCAATAAGAATAGCAATGCATGTTGCAGAACTTTAGAGAATACAGACGGAGTTATTGACCTTTTCAACATGGTTAGAACTTCCAGCGGCAAGACCTTATTATGGAAAGGTATCCTTTTACTCGATATAGCGACTTTCGGAAAGACAAAGAACTGTGCAACCCCGTCTCAACAAGGTAGCTTGCCATTTTCGAAGGCAGCGTTTTAATATACCAAGTTAGCAGTCCAGGGAATGCAGCTTTGCAAGGAGAACGAACATTAGAAACCAAGTTGCACTTCATTATATATCGCGAAGTATGCGATTAGTCCAACATTGCTAGCCGTTGAAGGAGCTGGGCTTTAACGAGAACAACGACATTTCATTCCAGCCTCCAATCGCGAAGTAAGCGCTCTGTTCAGCCTCGATTAAAGTTCGGATAACGAGGCCTTTGGAGGACAACGATTTATTTCACCATGCTGGTATACCAACGAGTCTGTTTTTCATAAGAACTGCGATCTATTCAACCCTGCTAGCATTTAAGGCTTCGGGACTTTTGCGGATGAAATGAATTATTTAAACCTAATATCATTTTGAAAAGCTGTATTTTCGCGAGCTCAGCGTCATATTTAAACCTAGTAGTAGTCCAGGGAACAGGTTTACAGTTCGGAGAATAGTAATATCTGGTCAGCCCTTCTTGAAGTCCAAGAAGCCTGATTTTCATGTGGAGTGCGAACTGGTCAACACTAAGCATTCAAGGTTTGGTGAATTTAGCGAGTAAAGCGATCTCTTCAACCAGACTAGCAGTTTGAATAACTGTATATCTCTCGAGTTCCAGGTAACCAGCTTACAATTCGGCGAGGGATCTTTACGAGGAAAGCCATCTTTTTAATCCTGTTAGCAGTTCAGATAGAGGGCCTTTATCGAAGTCAGTTGTCTGGTCAGAAATTCTTGCAGTCCAAAGAGTCTGATCTCCGTGTGGGCTACAATCTGGTCAACCCTGTTAGTATTTAAGGTTTAGTGACTTTAGAGAATAAAGCGATCTGTTTAACCAGATTAGCAGTCTGAATGGCTGTATATCCTCGAGGTCCAGGGAACCAGCTTACATTTTTCGGCGAGGGACATTTCGAGGAAAGCTATATATTTGACCCTGTTAGCAGTTCGGAGAGAGAGATATTAGCGAATTCAGTGATCTGGTCAGCCCTTCTTGCAGACCAAGGAGCCTGATCTTCGTGTGGACTGCGATTTGGTCAACCCTGCTAGCATTTAAAGTTGCGTGACTTTGGCGAGGGAAGTATTTTGTTCAACCATACTAGCAGTTTAAATAATTGTTTCCTCGAGGTCCAGGGAATGAGAGTACATTTTTGCGAGGGACATTTACGAAAATGTCAATCTATTCAACTCTCTTATCAGTTGAGAGAGGGACATTAACGTGGTCAGTGATCTGATAAAACCCTTCTCACAGTGAAGAAAGCGTTCATTTTAGGATGATAGCGATACCTTCATTCTGATAGTAGTCTAGGCAGTGTTTCGCGAGGACATCGATCTCTTCAACTATGTTAGCAAGAAAGGAAGCTGGACATTCATGAGAATTGCGAACTGTTTAAAGTGCTAGCAGTCCAGGAAGCGGGGTTTCGTAAACACAGCGATCTTTTCAACTCTGCAAACAATCCATGGTTTGGAAATTTCGAGATTCTACGACTTTGTCAGACATAATGATAGTTCAAGAAGTATGGCTTTCTCGAGAAAAGCGATATGATGAATCCTTTTAGCATTTTAAGGTGTGAATTTTTCGGGTCGGAACTATTAGCATTCCAGGGAGTGGGATCGCCGCGAGAAAAACGATTTTTCAATCCTACTGTGATTCCAGGGAGCTAGACTTCTGCAAGGTTAGTGAACTTTACTGCACTGTTAGTGTCCAGTTGACAGGATTTCTGCGAGGTCAAAAATCTGTTTCACTCTGCCCTCCTTCCAAGAACTGAAATTTCTCTAAGACAACGATCTCATAAACTATGTCAGCAGTGAAGGGAGCTGCACCTTTCCGAAAAAAACAAGTGATATTTCTAACTTGGTTTGCAGTTTGAGTAGATGTTTTCGCAAGAAGAGCGATCTTTTAAACACTGCTCTCAGGCAGGTAGCGGGAGGTTTACCAGGATATCGATCTGTTTACTCATGATAGCATTGCATGGAGATGCTTTTTCGCGAGGCCGGAGATATTTCATCTCTGCTACCTGTTTGGGAAGCAAGATTTCCACAAAGACTGCGTTATATTCATCCATGATAGCAATCCAGGAAGCGCGACATTTTCGGAAATAAGGATCTTTCAACTAAGCTAGCAGTTCAAGGAACAGGACATTCGAGAGGTGAGGAATCTGTTGAACCCTCATAGCTGTCCAGCTAACGACACTTTCACGTGAACAGCGATTGGTTCAACCTTCATTGCTGCTTAGAGATCAGAACATTCGCAGAGTTAGAGACCTAATCAAACCATGCTAGCAGTGCGGTACTTTTGCGAGTACAGTGATATGTTGTACTCTGCTTAGGGAACGAAGTCGGCATTCCGAAAAGTTAAACTTTTCTCAAACCAGCTCAATGAAACGGGACACTCCTTGTACAGCGTTCTGGGGAGGGAACCTTCCTGAAAACAGCATTCTTTTCAACCGTGCTAGCTGTGTTAAATAAATATAACTTTCTCAAAGACAAGGAGCGAGTCATTTGCGAAAACAGCAAACTCTTCAACCTTTTAATCATAAGAAGCGATACTTTCGCAAGGACAGCGAACCTTCAATCCCGCTTGACTCCATTGAACGGGACCTTTGCGCAGTTCAGGGAGTCGCACTTTTGCGAAGCCAGAGATGTGTTCAAACCTGCCATCGGTTCAGGCAGCGGCACTTTCTGAAAGAAATGTAGATGTTTAACCTTGAGCTCTATCCAATCCTTTAATAGAGAAGCGGGAATATTATACAATGAAGATGTTAATTTATGATGTATTCTCAGGTAAGGAAGAAATCCAAAGGCGATCAAGTATTCTCAAAATTCGTCATTTCATCTGCATTTTTAGGTGGTAGAAATTTTGAAAAGACAGGAAGCCATTTTCTCTGTTTAGAATAACAGTTGACAGTACTTTATCTTTTTATGTAAGAATATTTCCCATATATCAGAAGAGGTTATAGCATTTCCAAAGAACCTTATGGATACTCTAGTTTGCAATAAATGTGGAAACCCTTTTGCTAGGAATATTATTTGTTCATTCAGCTTCAAGGATAAGGCTGCATTTATTGAAGATTGCACCTTCACCTTGGCTCTAACAGTAGCAGTTTCAAGCATATTGACGAGAAATATATCTGTTAATGTTGCCAAGAAGATCGATTGTGAGAAATTGCCCGGACAGCCATCCATTTAATTCTTCCAGGAACTTGGTATTTGGTTAGAAACGGATTCTGGCAGCATTTTCGATGACAGGAACAAATGATGATGATGATAAGGATATATTATTCTAGGGTTATAAGAAGCTGCTTCAGTTCAATATTCATTCCATTCCGAACTGGTGGGTCCAGTAGCGGGAAATGTGAGGATATATATTACGAAATATAAACTGATGATTGTGCTTGGATGACAAAGGGAGACTGTTGGCTCATCATTAGCACGGGGATCCACCTGCAACATTCATCAGCATTCAAATAATAAATTAAGTCATTAGAAAAATATTAAGAATTTAGAGAAAGCGTAACTATGAAAGTTGAGTATATAATTTCAGTTTATTTCATCATTAAAAATAAAAGTAACTTATGTGTCAGCTTCTTATTCGACCATAAACACTTTGATTGAATAATTCCGTTAACTAAATGATTATATTTGAAAAGATTCGTCGTGTTTTCTGTCCACAAATATGGTAATTAATATGTCACATACGTACAGAGCATTAAGACATATAACATTTGGAATATTTTATTAACTATTAACTATATCTTCGAATATATTTTTATTCTCCAAATATCAGTTGTTATATTTATTTTCAATTCAATCGTCGATTTTTGCAACATTTTATTGTATTGTATTGCAAATTTTATATATTCTACATATTCATCCCCATCAAATTTATTTGTTTTTAAAACATGTGCGTTTGTATTTTATTGAGATAATTTCATTTTTCTAATAGTAGATATTTCGTATTTTTCTAATTAAAAATTTAATTAATTTTTGCTTATAATCAGAATTATTTCTCTGTAGAAATTTTCCTTGGGGATCTTCTCAGGATGCTCGGGATTTATCCATTTTCATATCTGTCCGAATGTATAAACTTTGCTTAGAAAACCTTACTTGAAATGCTGCTACTAAGAATTCAGAATATACCAATTGCAATTTTTAAGCTACCATTATGCTCTTAATGTTTCTTCACAGTCTTTTCGGGTGAACCCGGGAAGTTGCCTTGATCACTCGGCTAGTTATATATATATATAAACCTACATATAAAAATATATATGATGCACTAGCGCGCCATCTGTTATCAAAATTCAAAACTATTTTAAAGGCGTAAGATTCTTTTTGATATTAAACAATTTCTACTGCCCTTACTGCAATGGAAAAAATTAATGAGAGGGCCTGGCTCATCAGTGGCGAACCCTCTCAGCGGTTTCGCCAGTTTAATCTACCATACCGCTGTAATATTGCATTTTTGGAACTTCCTTTTATAGTGAAACTGCTGGTAGACTCTTTGAATGGGTATTTTAGAAGAACTATGGACATAAGCTTTGAGGACAGTAGAATTACATACATTTATAAATATTTAATATTTGTAAATTTTATATTTATAATTTAATAATAAAAATATAGTTTCTGTAAAACTTTAATTCAAAAATTTACTAAAAAGGAGAAAATTAACAAATCAACTTTTGTCTTTCAAAAATTAAATTTATATAATTCAGAATAAGGGAGGTGGGTAATTTATCATACGTATATTGTAGTAAGAGGTAAGAAATTCAGACACACATGAAAACTTGTTATCAGTTGTTCTAAATTAAATCACATTAAGTTCTAAATAATTAGAATTTGTCCTCCTACTCTTTTATTTTGACTCCTATATATCTAATTGTTCAATGGCAGAAAATGGAATATTTATTCTCTCTGTTTAGTGCATTATGATGAAAGTTTTGAAGAACTGATTTTATTTATTATTTATCAAATAATAACTCTCTATAACACACCAACCTATAGAACCCATTGTCTAAATTCATTCTCCGCCATTTTCAACTCCATAGATTTCTGACTAAGCAAATTTGGCATTAAGATATATTTCTAGACACAGGTAACAAATTTCGTCACGCAATCACTAATAAGGCAACATAGGAACCCTTGAAGAAATGCAATTCTACTCAGTCTCTTGTAGGTACGCGAGCATCAGAGATGTGTCAAATCAAGACAGCCATTCACTGAGATTCCAACATACACAGATGGCCTGTCACTAATTTATATTTATTCAAACACACACAGGCAAATTCCTTTCCTTCAAATATTATAATAAACACCGAGAAATAATTCTATAATTATTTATTACAGAAAAACGTAATAGTATTAAAAAACTAATATATATCCCTTATCAATACATTAAAATACGATGTGTGTTCAAAAAGTATCGCGACCTTTGTGTTTTTTCTCAAAAATTATTTATTTATTCATGAATACCTATTTTGTCTCCTTCAAAGTAATTCCCATGAGATATTATACACTTGTGCCAACGGTTTTTCCAATCTTCAAAGCACTTCAAAAAATCATTTTTAAAAATCTTTTTCAGCTCCTCCTTCAATGCCGTCTTTATCTCGTCAAGCGTAGCGTAACGTCGTCCTTTCATGGGCCTCTTCAGTTTAGGGAACAATAAAAAGTCACAGATGGCCAGATCTGGGGAATACGGTGGCTGCGGCATCATTAGTGTGTTGTTTTTGGCCAAGAAGTCGGGCACAAGCAACTATGTGTGAGCAGGGGCCTTATCGTGGTGCAAAAGCCAATTTTAGTTCTTCCACAAATCTGGGCGTTTCTGGCGGATTGCTTCGCGCAAATTGCACATAACATGCAGGTAATATTCCTTATTGACTGTTCTACCCTGTGGCAAGTACTCATGATGCACCACGCCCCTGCAATCGAAGAAAACTGTCAGCAAAACCTTCACATTCAACCGAACTTGGCGCGCTTTTTTCGGTCTTGGTTCGTGCGGCAGCTTCCATTGAGATGATTGAGCTTTGGTTTCCACGTCATAACCATAAACCCACGCTTCGTCACCAGTTATGACCCTCTGGAGAAAATTTGGGTTGTCGCGGACAGAGTCCAACATCTCATTAGCAATGTTCATGCGATGCTGTTTTTGGTCGCAATTGAGCAATTCTGGTACGAATTTCGCGGCGACCCGTCTCATGCCCAAATCATTGATAAAAATCGAATGGCACGAGCCAATCAATATGTTTAGGTCCTCAGCAACTTCTCTAACGGTGAATCGATGATTGGCCAATATCATTTTCTACACTTCATTAATTTTTTCGTCTGTTTTTGAAATGCTCGGGCGTCCGGCACGCTCTTCGTCGTTCACATCTTCTCGGCCTTCTGAGAACATTTTGTACCACCGATAAACGTTGCTTCGGTCCAAGGTAGCTTCTCCGTATGCCACAGTCAACATTCGGAATGCATCCGCGCACTTAATTTCGTTTTTCACACAAAATTTGATACAGGTTCTTTGATCCATTTGTTTCAATAGGTAAAAATCGAAGACGATCCAAAACACCTGCAAGCAAAGCAGCTGTCAACAATTAACTGAACATTCAAAATGGCCGAGCTTGTCGGCATAAGTGAGAGAGATGAGTACCAACATAAAGCCACAAAAAGATCGAAATTCGAATATACGTAACCCGCGAAAATTCAAAATTCGCGATACCTTTTAAACACACCTCGTACATATCGATTCATAATTTACGCAAAATTCATAAAATAATTATTTTTATAATTTAAAAAAAAAAGAGAAAATCATTTTAAATCTATAGATAATAAAAATGCATTTAAAAACCTTCATAGAATATGTTTATACCAAAATGTAATGCTTTGACAAAGTTTGTTTTTCAGGCAACTGAAATATTGGCCAATAAATATTTTTATTCAATCCAATATAAGTGTTTTATTATCTAATTATTTCATCTACATCATTGTATTTTTAATTCTAAGCTTGTTTGTTAATAGCCTATTCTGAATATGAAATTAAATTTACACATCTTGTCCTGAATAATTTGAATATATGCAAAAGATATGTATATTTATGGAATCGATTATATTCTTAACCTCCATTGGAGTTACACCTGCCGAATAACTGCATGGTTTGAGAGAATTCTTGAAGTTATAATAAAAATAAAATTGTTTGATCTTCCCACTAAACATTTAGCCATATATCTAAGAATAATATTTTCACCTAGGTCTAGAAAGTTATCAAAATTTATTTTATTGTCAGATTTTCTTAGTCGCAAATCATTGACGTTAAAAAATGGTGGAGTATGAAATTAAGTCAGTAATTTCTATAGGCTCAGGTGTTGAAGAGAAAAAGAATTATGGTTTATTAAATAATAAATTAAATTAAAGTTTCGTTAAAATGCTCTAAATGGAGAAGATGAATATTCCATCTTCCGCCCTTGAACAATAAGATCTATGGGAGTCAAAATAAATGATGAGAATGATTATTCAATCCAATATATGCCTTTTTATGATCTGAATATTTAAATATTAATTGTTCTTTTTCCATATAACTAAGGGATAATATTAATAGGTTTAATAATACTGACCTCATAGGAATCGCTTGATAGGGCCCTCGCTTTTTGTACCCATTCAGGAATGCAGAATTCGTCTGTACATCTCCTGGGCTAGCGAGGGCGCCGGGGGTCCTCATCTCTCGGATGGGGCCTAGATACAATGCTCTATAGAACTATTAATTTTATATATATTATACTACTTTAAACTATAATTTTAAATGTATTATTCTTATTATTTTCAATTCAACATGTGAAAAATTACAATTTGCTTTGATTAATTAAAATATATAAGTTATATTTTGACCAAATTTGCGAATATTCATAGAGTAATTCACATTTATTAAACGAATAGAAAGGTTATGAATTATATTGATATTTATAATTATTTTCTAATTATAAAACGAACATCTGAGAGAGATTAGAAGTCATATCAGTATAAAATGAAAATAAAATGTGAATACATACACAAAGATAGTATAAGTAGTTATTATATGTAATAATAAATTATAAACACGCACGCAACTGCGTTCAATACAGTATTAGAGCTCTTTAAAAAGAAGTCTGATAGATTTAGTTGGCGAAACCGCAAGAGGGTTCACCACTGATGAGCCAAGCCCTATTTTTTGTAGCAGTAAGGACAGTAGAAGTTAGCTTCGTTTCTGAAAGAAACATTCGTGCTTTAATTATATATATATTATAAATAAAATATTTTCTGCCGGTTTTGATTATCTTTAAGATTTTGCTATGCTAATGCAGGCGTGGTTAAAATCTTGAGAGTATAATAATAAAAATAGTTTTGATCATAAATTGCTTTAATTGATCTAGAGGAATATATAAAAAACAATTTGATTAAAGTACTGCCTAGCTTATGGCGTAAGAATAAAAAAAATTAAAAACTTATAAACATAATTTACAAAAATATAAGAGCCGGCCCCATCGGGAAATATTTATTTATTTATTTCATCTCAATTTGCAGGTGTTACATTCGAGCACATCTCGCGAGTCACCTTGTCCAGATTATTTACACATGACGAGTTGTATATATTTCTATTGTCCTTAATTCTTTTGCCATTGGTATGCTAAAATACCTTATCTAATATATAGTGATTCATTATCACATATTAGAGCCCAAATAATCGGTCAGGTGGATTAAATTGGGAAAGCGCTAGGAGAGTTCATCACTAATGAGCCAAGTCTTCCCAATATTTTTCATTGCAGTATGGACAGTAAAGGTTGGTTTTGTTTATAAAAATCAACATTTTTCTGCTTTATAGTAATTTATTTACATAACAAATGCTGAATAAGACATACATTGGAAACAATAATCCCTTAAATATATATATGGTAGCAAGATATTTACCTTTTACTTGTGCTTGGGTCGGCAGGCACAGCAACAGAAGAGCCTAAAGACTATTTTTAAAGCGCGCTTGAATCTGCCCTTTTTCCTGGAATTCACAGATGTTCTTTAAGTTTAACAGATAATTTAACGATATATTTTAAATATATGTTTCATATATGTGCTTCCTTATATATCGGAAACTGCAAAACCTACTTTGAACCTACTTATTATATCTTATATTTACAAATTCATGAAGAATAACGATTCAATGAAACAAACGCATTAGAGAATTTCATATTTTATTTATTTTCAAAATATTCCACGGGAGAATGGTTTATTTCAAAGATATAAATAACCGTGTAAACTCATGTTCATTATCGGCGAGAAGAAACATGTTCTAGGAGTCTCACTCTTAGAGAAAATGGATACAATTTACATAGATTTGATATATTTTGAGAATTATAGATATACCTCTCTCTTTATTCTATATGATTTCCCTTACAACAATTCGATAAAAGCATTTAAGAGAACATATTTGAATGATTTAAATTTATTTAATCTCTAGCATTGGTTCTTACACTCATAGTTTTTTTCTTAAAATGTGAGATTGTCATTATATATATATATATATATATATATATAATAGTATTCTACTATTGGTACATTAAAGAAACAAATTTATGTATTTCTATTTATATTAAACCAAAGACTAAATAAATATTGAAATAATTTATTCTTATTTCACACACACAAATATTTTACCTTTCAAATATTAATAAATTAATGTAGAAAATTAGTATATTCAAACACATGATATAAATGCGAGTGCTAGATTTAAAATAGCATTTTCTCAATTCACACTATCAAGTTTCAAATAAAATTATGATGTGTCATACAGGGTAAAAGTTAGTTAATTAATTTGATAAATATACAATTTTATTTGAAAGAAAATGGATATTATGGCAAAGTTAGAAATGAGTTAAGAAGAGCTGAGATGACCATTCGCGAAATTGGAGATACACAAAGTAGTAATATTTCTAAAGTTATAATATAACAATGATAAGGGGAATAAAAGAGAAAAAATATTTTTTTTTTCAAAATCGAGGCTGCAAACTACAAGTCACTGTGCTCGTATTAGGACCGTGACCTAAAGAGTGATATTCATAATGTACAGGGTTTCTATAAAAATAATCAATTTATATTAACTTCTTGACACTTAATTGAATGAATGTCTATCCTGTCTGTCTTTTTCACCACAATTGTTCATAAATTTATTCTATAAACAACCAAATAAACATTTGAATGACAAGATAAAATATTTAACGTTTAATATGATATAGATGAAAATGGAAATATATCAATTATAAGGTAATTGGGATTAAAGAGGATACTATAAGGACCACTTACCGAGGAGCCGGCTCCACCTCTTCCACAGGTTCCTCATGTAAATCAGTTGGTGGAGAGGAATGGATTCTCGGGATCTCCGGAATCTCTGGTCTGAAGATTTCCCTGATAGGCTGCCGGTATGTAGTAATATGGGTGGGCACCTTGGTTATTTTTGCAGGCTGTTTGACTCCCAGCGCGAGGATTAGATTGTCTCTAGGTACCATAAATCCTGCCAGCTGCCAGGCTAGGTCGCTGACCCGCCATAAATCTTCTGACTTTTAAAAAAAATAACTGCACAATAAAAAAAAATATTTGAAAATTTTATAAACTCAAATTTGCCATAATTTCTTTTTTGAATGATAAATATATGAAATTTATTTCCAAAGTCTCTTATGGAATAAAAATTGGATTAGGGTTCGGCTTAAAAGTATCGAACATTTCCAGCGGTTTCGCTATATTCGCTGAGAAGTTTCACCACTAATGTACAATACCATTTCTCTTTCAATTTTTATTGAAACAAAGAAAATGGCTGTAGAAATAAATTTAATTATATATGTTTTCTGTGATAGAGGTTATTAAGTTGATGATGCTATTTCAAAGAATCATTCACATGTTTTATCACTATTGGAAGTAAAATTGTTCATAATCAACTTTTAATCTATACAAATTCTGTTGGTATATTTCGATTTTTTATATACCATTGTATAATAATTATTTAATTCGAAACTTGCTGAAATGACCACCAAATAGCCACTATAAATATATTTTACTGAATTAATTTATTGCATGTTAAAATATTTTATTTATATTCGCTTTCTATTTTGAAATCTCTGATCATTAAGATTATTTTAAATATGTGTTTTCTCTCAAATGATAAATCAATTATTTTTACCTAAATGAACAATATTGCCCTACGCATTCTATCCTAATGATCTAATTATATCAAAGTTTCAATTATATTAAATGCATCCAACACGGTATCAAATCGAAGATAAAGTAATGAGATAGTTATTTATGATAAAATTGTGAAAAAAGTTTTAAAATTATAAATACTTTCTCACCATTAGTTTCTTTAAAAAACACTCATTGTAAGAAAGTATTTATAATTTTAAAACAGTAATGAGATGTTTGCCCCAATTCTCCAATTTCTCAGATGTGTCACTTGTCTAAAGTTCATTTTTGTTGATCATAAAGCTCTCTCAGATAATGCAGTGCTAAGTCAATGGTTCCTTATACAGGCAAAATATTCGGAAGCAATTTGCAGGAAATTCCGATGGAAGAATGTTACACATGTTGGATTATTAAATACCCTATTAACTCTCATTTGTTTGATATATTTAGTATCATTTTGTGTTATTTGAGATAATATAAAAAATCATATTAATATATATTTAATACTTAAAATGGGTATCAATGAAATAAACTACTTGTGTAATCCTTATTTTCCCTTTTTTCTGATAAAAAAAATTAAATTCATTGGACCAAAATCCACATAAGTCCAACCCCGACTGCAAGTAACCAAATCGGAATATGACAAACTTGTAAATGTAAGAGTCGATTTAATTTTTAGATTTAGATATGTGATGCACTAACAAGAAAGTAATTGTTTACTATTTGTGTGCCTCTGTGTATATTTTTATTGCCACATATAAGGTTAATTATGAAACGAGTATATCTCTGAATTTCCACATAGAATTTATATTCTGAAATAAGTATAGCTCTGAATTGCCACATAGAAGGTACCCTCTGAAACAAGTATATTTAACTCTGGTAACTCTGAATTGACACATATATATAGACTAGACGAATGGCCCGGGCAACGCCCGGGGTTTACCCGAGTGCGAATATATTCTAAAAACGTTGTCTTGGGTGGTCGCTATTGACAGGGTGGTCTGTATAGACAGGTGGATGTATCACACAGCTGATAACAGGGTTGTCTAGAGTGGTCGCTATAGACAGGGTGGTCTGTATAGACAGGTGGATGTATCACACTGCTGATAACAGGGTTGCCTAAGGTGACCGCTAAAGACAGGGTGGTCTGTATAGACAGGTGAATGTAACACACTGATGATAACAGGGTTGCCTGAAGTGACCGCTATAGACAGGGTGGTCTGTATAGACAGGCAGCTGATAACATGGTTGTCTAGAGTGGTTGCTATAGTCAGGGTGGTCTGTATAGACAGGTGTATGTATCACACTGCTGATAACAGGGTTGCCTAGAGTGACCGCTATAGACAGGGTGGTCTGTATAGACAGGTGAATGTAACACACTGATGATAACAGGGTTGTCTAGAGTGGCCGCTATAGACAGGTGTATGTATCACACAGCTGATAACAGGGTTGTCTAGAATGGCCGCTATATACAGGGTGGTCTGTATAGACAGGTGGATGTATAACACAGCTGATAACAGGGTTGCCTAAAGTGACCGCTATAGACAGGGTGGTCTGTATAGACAGGTGGATGTATCACACAGCTGATAACAGGGTTGCCTAGAGTGGCCACTATAGACAGAGTTGTCTGTATAGACAGGTGAATGTAGCACACTGCTGATAACAGGGGTGTCCAGAGTGGCCGCTATAGACAGGGTGGTCTGTATAGACAGGTAGATGTATCACACAGCTGATAACAGGGTTGTCTAGAGTGGCCGCTATAGACAGGTGTATGTATCGCACAGCTGATAACAGGGTTGTCTAGAGGGGGGCAGGGAGGCCACGTGTTCGCTGGCAGCCAATGGGCGCGCATTCTATCCGTGAGCTTCAGACATACAGACAGAATAAGGCAATTATATAAGTAGATATATATATAGATATATATATAGATAATAGGCTAACAGAGTTTATAGTTGTAAAGTTTTAAGCTATCTCCTCCAAAGATACTTAACTATAAAAAGCCATTTTATATCAAATTTTCGTTATCCTTTGCTTTACATGATTGTTTTATTGTTCATATATTAATAGATTTATTTATTTTTAATTTGTTCGATTTTGTAATCGTAGATATTTTGCCTTCAAATGCTATTTATTTTATCTTATTTGTTATTCATTTTCATTGAATTTTATTTTTAGAACACCTTCTTTTGTATAATTACTTTTTACTAATTTCTGATATATATTTCGTATTGTTACTTTTATTTTATTATGATTATAATTTGTAAGTCTTTGTTATAGTTTTTCAATTATATTTAGCTCCATTTTTGTGTCTGGTTTTCTTTTTTGCATTTTCTTTCATAATGTCGTTGGCTTCATTTTTCCCCTTATTAATAGGCTGATTCTGTATTTGTATAATCAATTGTTGATTACTCAATTTGTTACAGTTTTTCATTTGAATCTAGCTGCTTTTTGTGTCTGGTTTTCCTTTCTTTCAGTATCTTTCCTAATATCTCTGGCATTTTTTTCTCATTAATAGGCTGATGCTGTATTTGTATAATCGATTCTTGATTTATTAATTTGTTATAGTTTTTCATTTAAATTTAGCTCCATTTTTGTGTCTGGTTTTCTTTTTTTGCAGTATTTTTTCTAATGTCTTTGGCATCTTTTTTTAAATCATAAATAGGCTGATGCTGTTTTTGTATAAATAATTGTTGATAACTTAATTTTTTAGTTTTTCATTTGAATTTAGCTCCATTTTTGTGTCTGGTTTTCTTTTTTGCATTATCTTTCCTAATGTCTTCGGCATTTTTTTCTCAATAATAGACTGATGCTTTATATGTATAAATAATTTTTGATTTATTAATTTGTTATAGTTTTTCATTTGAATTTAGCTCCATTTTGTGCCTGTTTTTTTTTTTTTTTGCAGTACAACAACAACAACAACAAAAGCCTTCATTTAGGGCGTTCCGCCCCATACAGGATTCGCCATATTTACACGTCAACAAGAGGAGGGGGAAGAGGAAACATTTACAACAAAATAAGGTTTGACTCCCATTCAGTTACCTATTTACAGATAGTTCATCCTCCAGTATCCTTTGCCCTGCATTCCTTCTCATGCGCCCAGCTTCTGTGCAGAACTTAAAGTATCTAACAATCAGTAATTCATCATTCAGAGCTGAAGAGAGAAGTTGACATATGCGATGGTATCTTAATTGACCAGAAGTAGGGCTTGGGAAAATTTCAGTACGTTTTTCTGTTAAGAGAGGGCATTGGAAGAAATAGTGAACCAAATTATCATCCATGAGAGCCTTACAAAGTAAACAGTTCCGGCCATTTTCTTTCCAGAAGTCTTTTCTTTCTTCCCTGAAAAATTGCCACAAAACTTGTGCAACTAGTCTTTTGTTGGGAAGCGAGATATTTAATCGTAGGTACTCCTCTGTCATGAATGATTCACTCAGAAATTTGTAGTGAGCAAAGTGGGTTGAATCAGTGATTTTCATCTGATCGTTTTGAATTAGTTGGTCTGTGGTAGTTCTAATTATGCCCGGCAATTCTTTCTGTATGGCTAAGTAGTCTTCGCAGCCCTTAAGAAAGGAATATCCCTTAGAGTCTAGAATTTTTATTAAATTTTGAGTAAAACTGTTTTCTATTTCCTTTTTCGCGGTGACTTTCCAGAGATAGTTTAAGCAAGCATGTGGTAATCTGTTCGTCTCCATTTTTAAAATCCTGACCCAAAACTTTAATGTGAGTTTTACAGCATTAAGTTCAGTTGATATTCTTCCACATTCTCTTCTGAGGACATATCCTGGTGTGAAGTTTGGTAAGTCTAAGAGACGGCGAAGAAATGCATCTTGGGTATTATTGACAGTCTTCGGCTGATTAATTGCCCACATTGGTGCCGCATATAGTAAAGTAGGAAGAACAATAGTGTCAAGAAGTTTCATCACTGAGGTAAAGGACTTTATTCGCGCCTTTGTAAGGATTCTCCAAAGTGCATTTATTGCATTCAGTGCTTTGTTTCTAAAGTATTGGGAAGCATATTGGGTCGAGATTTTTGTAGTCAGAGGGTAACCCAGATATATATACCTAGCTACTATTGCCAGGGGTTGCTGACCCCAAAACCATGTCTCGGAACGAGCTGTTCTTCCACCGTTTCTAAACACCATTATTTTAGATTTATTTTGGTTTAACGTTAGGCAGTTCTCTTCTAAGTACTTTTTAAGTAAGTTAATCTTCAATTGCAAATTTATTTTCGATTCTCCTAAGATCACTATGTCGTCTGCATACAGTAAAAGGTGTATAGTTCCATAATTCTCAAGATTTATGCCTGACAATTCTGATTCATCGAACAGGTGTACCAGATCGTTTAGGAAGAGAATGAATAAATAAGGTGACAACGGCTCCCCCTGCAATACTCCCGCTTGTATTTTGATAGCCTCCGTGAAGGAACCCCGCCATCTGACTGTTGCCGTCATTTGGGTATAATAGTTCTTAATTAGTTTAATAAATCGGCAACTCAGACCATTTAATGCTAATTTTTTCCAAAGTAGATGGTGCGGCACGGTATCAAAGGCCTTCCTTAGGTCAATGAAGAAGGCATATAACTTTCCCCTTCTACGGCTAAGGGTCATTTGAATTAATGATACGAGCGTGAAAATGTGGTCCTGACAAGAGTAGCCTTTTCTAAAACCAGCCTGATTTTCTGCCAAAATTGACTTTCTCTCCATCCAATCATTCAATCTTGTCTTCAAGATAGATGTAAACAATTTCGATAGGTTAGAAATCAGGGATATTCCTCTGTAATTTGACGGGTTGTCCGGATCTCCATTTTTAAATATTGGGTGGATTATCGTTTTTGTCCATTGTTGAGGAACTTGGGATGTCCCTAAGATTTTATTAAATAAGTTCCTGAGATAAATTGTATGTTCTTCTAACAAATATTTAATCGCTTCGTTAGGAATTTCATCAAGTCCTGTAGCCTTATTTTTACCCAATTTGGAAATTTCCTTGGTGACCTAAGTTAGAGATATTTCACAATCTAATTCGGGGTCAATGTCCAATATCTCAAGTGGTAACTGTACAACTTTTGTAAAATTTGAACCAAGTAACTCCCGGTAGAAGACCTGCCAGTCTGCAGTAGAAATTTCACCTTGTAGGTTATTCCTATATTTAAGTGAATTTTACGTATAATTTAAGATTTTGTTTCATTTCCTTTTTAGCCAAATAACAGTCTTTGTCGAACCATGGCTTAGATTTTATATTTTTTGTTTTTGCCTCCATCCGTGTCCCCGAGCGTAACATTGCTGTTTGAATTAAACCAGTAAAATCCTCAGCCTGAGTATCAATTGTGGAGTCAGCTGGATGTTCGGGAGTTAATTCTTTTAAAGTTTCTATATATGTTGGGATTTTATCTACTGACCAGGAAAATTTAATTTTGGCCTTAGGCTCCATGTAACAATTTTCAGTTTTATTATTAGGGCCGATAAACTTTAAAATTATTGGTAAGTGATCCGAATATGGCATACAACCAATTTCAAAATCTGCTATGTATTCAAGCACCGCAGGTGAGACAATCGCCAGATCTAACACAGAAGAGCCTCTTCCGGAGATGAATGTAAATTTGCCACTTTTATCATTAATGGATCTACCATTTAATATAGTTAAGTGATTTTTATCAAGAAAGTCAATACATATTTCCGCTTTGGCAGATTTTGTTAGGTCACAGGAATTTCGGGTGGTTGAAAAAAGGTTTGAAGTATCTATCAAATTATGGTAACCCCCCAGATTGCCAATACGGACATTCAGGTCGCCGACCAGTATTATTTCAAACCCGTTATATATCTTATTTTCCATCAAATGAAATAGTCGTCCAAGTTTTGTAGCATGCGTATCGTTTGGGGGTAGATATACGAATATTACGCAGATCGCTGGTGAGTCATTGTCTAAACTTGGATTGAGTGTGACTGCAATCCAAGAGGTTTCGATTTCAACATTGTCAATTTGGGGCTGTAGTTGTTTATTTATGCCGAGAATTATACCTCCGGAGCCTCTCCCTTTATCTGATGACTTTACAGCAGGTGATTGGTACATTCCGAAGTTCGCCAGGTTCAAGTCGATATTGAAGTGGCACCAAGTTTCTGTAAGCGCGAACATCTCATATTGTTTCAAATATTCGAACAGTGGAAAGAGAGAATTTATCCTAAAAAAGCCGTTTATATTCCAATACATGAATCGTTCGTTTTTAGCTATGTCAACCATTGGTTTTATTTTTTTGATCCTAATTTTATTATGTTTCAGATTTGTGCCCTTAAGTTGACTTTCTTTAATAGTATGAGTCTTGCTATGTGAAGTATGAGGAGTTTCTGTGAGTTGATATTTGTTTCTAGATTGTACATCTTCATTTGTATGTATTCTATTACCTGTATATTTACATCTATTTACAGAGATCCGCTGGTGTGCCTCTAGCTATATTAGTTCTCCTTTGGCATTCATCACCTGTCCCTCCACTACCATGTAGTTGATGCCGTTTAGGAGAAGTTTATTATCCCTCAACTTCGATCCTATACCTTTCTTGTAAAGTTCCTTTCTCTTTTCTATCAAGATTTTTCTCTGCTCTCTAATCTGGGGGCTGTAATCCCTGCTCATAAAAATATTGGGTATTCGAAGTTTAGATGAGTTCTTTAGGAGACTTATTCTGGACTCGTGATCAGGAACTTCGATCAGAATAGGCGCTTTTGGTCCCCTGCCCAGGCGATGACATTCGGCAATTACCACATCACCAGTAATCTGCATATCTTCCGCCATTAACTTCTTGACCTTTTGTAGCAGCAGTTCCCGACTGTCAGTCTCTGCTGATTCAATGCCATATATTATTAAGTTGTTTTCTCGGGCTCGTCTCTCCAAAGCCTCCGCGCATTCTTCCAGATTCCTTATTTTTAGGGTATTGTGAGAAATTAACCTCGTGTTAGTCGCCAGTGCATCTGTGCACGAGGCCATAGATGTTTCAATTCCCGTCATTCTTCGCTCCCAAACCTCCATCTTCTGCTCAATATTAAGCAACCTTGCATCCATTTTCTCTCCCAATCTGTTCACTTCAGCCGAAAGGTTAATTATCAGTAGCTTTAAATCGTCCATTGGTGCCTGGTCTGGAGTTGAGTGAGGTATATTTGTCAATGTGGCCTGGTCTGGAGTTGAGTGATGTATATTTGTCAATGTGGCCTGTCTTTTCGCCCCTGGATTTAGTTCTATACATCCAATTATCAATAAGGCCATGATCACTTTTAGCCAGTAAGCCATCGAACAGTGCTTCAAAGTTACACCAGCTCTATCCCTGTAATATTTCATCTTATTGAGTTTAGTCTTAAAATCGGCAAATTTTACCGTAAGCTCTATTGGCCTTGTTATGCAAATCACCATGTATAAAACAATCATTAAATATGCAATTTTTGCAATTAATCTCATTTTGTTTCACCGTTAACTTTATTTTACTTTTCAATAAATATATATAGTATTATTTAGAAGATCGAATTTGAGAAATCAACAAGAAAGAAGAAAATATTTTTAGGTCAATATATAATAACTAAGATATAAACAATTTTCAAAAACAAATATTTACCGGAGCTAAGGCGACACGCAGCCGGTCGGATCAGCCTCCTAGCGGCGAATCCTTTTTTTTTTTGCAGTATTACTTTCCTAATGTCTTTGGCATCTTTTTTTTTTTTTTTTTCATTAAAAGGTTGATGCTGTATTTGTATATTCAATTGTTTATTGCTTAATTTGTTATAGTTTTTCATCTGAATTTAGCTCCATTTTTGTGTCTGTGTTTCTTTGCAGTATTTTCATGGAATTATTTTTTTTCATTCAATTTTATCTAACATGATTGGGCTTTCCTTTTTATGACTGTCCTGGCACTCAATTCATAGTTTTCTCTGCTTGGTTCTTATTTTACCTTTTTTTTCAGCGTCTTCTGTCATGCCTGAAGAGACCGTGGAAGACTCACTCCCCAAACCGCTAGGCGTGCTTATATGACTCGCCGAAGAAACAACACTCCTAATCCTATTTCTCCTGTTCCCACTGAATATATCATTGGGGGCCTGGAAATAATCTGTCCTAAATTCTCAACCCTGCATTTTCCTCGGGAACCTGTTGTTGGTAGGTTCTGCTGCCACCAAGATAGAAGTTTCTCTTCCTGCTTTGTCTTCCTTTCCATTTGAAATCCAGGAATTAATGATCTCAAACAGTGTAGAGGATAATTACTTCCAGACTAACATTCGGAGCTACAATATTTCTTTGCCTTTTGCCTCCATGGGTGCGTAGGTTGATGTTTTATTCTGGACGAGGACCTTTTTGTTACCAAATTCATGGACAGATTTATCATTTGACTGGGCCCCTTTATCCTTATGACAACAGAGCCCCATCTTATGCCCAACTTTATATTTTGGTTTCTGGGGCAGCGAATAATATTCGTATAGCTGCATCAAGGCCTTTGGCATGCTATTCTCATAAATTGACTCTATTGGATTCTGTATTTAGGCGTGTGAATCCATATACTTCTGCTTACAGGCAGATGCACCAGGTAGAAAAGGATGAGGAACAGCGGGCTCGCATTGAGAACCGGCAAATGTGTCAGGTTCAGATGCTTATCCAACAAAATCATTGTAGGGATTTCCGCCGATATAATGCGCTAAGTGTAAGTGAAGTTGCGGTCATTTTTGTTGATCAAGATGGCCATGTTCCTTCTAACAGAGATATTGCTGTTTTTCCACTTGATCGCGATTTTGCGCGCATTTCTCCACTTAATCTTAACTGCGACCCAATGACATATCCTCTTTTATTTCCTGTAGGTGATCCTGGATGGACAATAGGGTTCTCATATGAAAAGAATATGCGCACAAGAACTAGAAGCCATGTCATCATGCTTCAGTTCTATAGTTAAAGTTTGGAGTTCGGGGTGGGGTTTTGTGCATTGGACGTATGTGTTCGGTGAATCCCAAAGATTCTGAGCGTCACCACCTGCAGCTTTTACTGCTACATTTATTTATTTATGCTTATGAGGTGATACAGCAACGTCTTTACAATAAGAGAGGAGACAAAATGAATTTGTGTAGCCTATAGCCCCCACCTCTGTAGCCATGGCGCGGTTTTCCCCCTTAGTCCCGCCTGCTACATGTCGCAGGTGCTCGGAGGTTTGAAGATTTGCGAACTGTCAATGATATTGTTTGCTCCACCTTTAAAGAGGCTGCTCAGCGCCGTGGATTATTGGCTGATGATTCTGAGTGGGGTGTGTGCTTGGCTGAGGCGGCTTTGTTCCAAATGCCATGCCAGCTGCGCCAGCTCTCTTTGCGACAATTCTCATCGTCAATAATCCAAACGACTCTGGATCAATGTGAAGCAAATACAAGGGGTATCTTAGTGATTGGGACTTTTCTCGTGGAACTTCTGACACAGCTGCTGAGCAGATGGCTCTCAGAGCCCTTGATATTCAACTAAAAAAATGGCCTCAGTTGCCACCATTATGGATTTCCTGCACCCCTGAACCCACTTTTTGATTCCATAGAGGACACCTTGATGTTAATAAGGAGATGCAAATTGGGACACAAAGGTATACATCCATTACACCAGATCAAAAGTCAATTGTGGACACAATTGTTGATTCTGTCAACACAAATCCACGTTGCTTTTTCATTGATGGGCCTGGTGGTACGGGCAAAACTTATGTTTACAACACTCCAATCCATTGTGTTAGAGCCGTTGGAAAAATTGTCATTCCGCTGGCCTCCACAGGAATAGCGGCTACCCTTTTGTCCGGCGGTCAGACTGTCCATTCCAGGTTTAAACTGCCGATTCCTTTGCTAGAGAATTCTGTATCTTCAAATCAGTCAATAGTTCTGAGGCTGAGCTTGTTCGAAGATCATCCTTAAATTTTTTGGATGAGGCTCCTATGGCCAACTACAGAGCACTTGAAATTGCGCATCGCCTCCTAAGGGACATTATGCATTGTGACTTTGCTTTTGGCCGAAAGGTTGTTGTTCTTGGAGGTGACTTTCCCCAAGTGTCCCGCGGTGCCTCGGGCTTCGAGAGCTGAGATTGTTTCTGCTTGCATTGAACGCAGCAAGCTATGACCATTGTTTCTGATCTTGCGCCTTACTCAGAATATGCGAGCAGGTATTGATGCGCAGAGCTTCTCTCAATGATTGCTTAAGGTGGGTGATGTTGATCTATCTACAGACAAACAGGGCCTCATTTCTCTTCCAGAAAATTGTATATTTCATGGGAGTGACCTGGTGCAAAATATTTAGTTATTTATATGGCGATATTACCGCCCTTAGCAAGTCTGTGATTTTAACGCCAAAAAACACAGTTTCATTAGAGATTAATGGAAAAGTATTGGATTGCTTACCAAACAGGAGACATTGTTTTTTCAGTGTTAACAGTGTGAAGTGTGAGAATTTGGAGGAGCAGAATAACTACCCTACTGAATTTCTCAATAGCCTTATAGCCTCATGTCCTTGAAGCACAAATACTGACAGGAACAAAAGTTGGACACACTGTATTGGTTCCAAAAATATCTTTGGCTCCTTCAAATACCAACCTTCCCTTCATTCGGAAGAGGCGTCAGTTTTCACTAAGGTCGGCTTTTGCCATTACTATAAATGAGGCAAAAGGCCAAACCTTTGCTAGATTGGGTCTTTTGCTACAAGAGCCTGTGTTTACGCATGGACAGCTCCATGTGGCTTTCTCACAGGTACGAACTTTGGATAGCATACGTGTAAGGTTGAACCCACGTATATATGAAACTAGAAATGTTGTTTTTAATGAGGTCCTATGAATGAATTCCTATTGTTAGTTACAAGGTTTTTAAACAATAATCAACTGTTGAAATTTAAATTTGAGAATAGTCGAATTATCGATAGTGTCGAATTACATTTTTTATATGATAGACCGTTGGTCGGATAATCAACACATGGTTTAATATCGTGTGTAGAATTGATGAGGTTATATTGTATATATAAAACTAGAAATGTTATTATAAGGCACAATTTGGATTAAATATTATAAACACAAGGTAATAAGAGTAAATCCAAATGAATAAATAGTGTGTAACGTTTCGGTAATAGCATTTTTATTGAAACGTCACACTATTTTTTTATTTGGATTTCGTCTTTCACCTTGTGTTTAACTAGAAATGTAGTTTTTTAATGTCCTTTAAATGAGTTTATTCTTTTTATATGTCATCTTATCTTCAATATAAGTAAGTAAAGTTTAACCCACATATATGTAAAACTAGAAATGTAGTTTTTAATGAGGTCTTTCAAAATGAATTTATTCCTTTAATATGTCGATATATCTGCAATATACGAGGGGTGTCCCATAAGTCCGTGGCCCGACATATAAAGAAAATGACTAATAAAATGATTATGATTTATTTTCAACATAATCCCCTTTAAGGTCTGTTAGGTAACGGAACGAGAATACTAGGAAGGTCCGCTACCTTCTGATAACAATTCAAAGTGTCCTGTCCAAGTGCTGGAAAAATGGGAGATAAACTCCGTAAAACTATTTATTTCAAAGAAGGAAGGTTAACAATTAAAAGAGTTAAAGTTGAAGGAACCAAAAACAAGGACAGCGGCAATCCCAGTTGCTGTTCGAAGCGCGCAAAGCTCCGTCTTCTTGTGGACTCCTCCGCACCTGATGCTATCCTAGTTTTCTTATAGGAAACGCGCTGTACCTAATTTTTTAATCTGTGGAAGCCGATTTACATAGATCTTTTTCCCAAAGCCTAGTTTGCATAGTCTTCTTTCTTGCAAAATTTGCCTAGGCTTTCTTACATACTCCCCACAAAATTATTGACAAATAATTTTTCCCAAATTAGCATCCAACACTATTTTGGAATCGATTCGAAAATTCTTCCGAAAAATCCAACTCCATTGGGCAAAGACGTTGTACAGGTCTTATTATAATCCCGCCTCCTGTCTTTAATTTGGCAACTCGAACAATGCCATCCTTTCCTGGATACAGTTCTATAATTCTTCCCAATGGCCATTCAGTTCGTTTTCGCAAATCTGACCCAATGACAACAATGTCTCCAATTCGTAAGTTGTGACTTTTCCTCCCTTTGTTCTTATTTATCAGATGAGACAAATACTCGGATCGAAAGCGATTTTTCAGTTCTCGCTCTAAGCTTTTTCTCCAGGCATAACTAAACTGTAGTCGGCCTTTTTCAGTTAAATATCCTTCCGGGAATTTGATATTGCCCTTGTGACGTAAAAACATAGCAGGTGTCAAAGGCCGAGGGTCCTCCATTTCCTCTGAGATATACGTAAGAGGTCTTCCATTCATAATAGATTGAACTTCCTCAAGCATCTTTGCTAGTTGCTCCTTTCTGAGAGTAGCCTTTCCTAAAGTTATTTTCAACAAATTCTTCATAGAGCGAATTAAACGCTCCCACCAACCTCCCCACCAAGCCGCAAAAGGAGGATTAAATCTCCATTTTATAGTTTTACGCAGTCGCTCTCTTGAAGCGTCTTCCAATCAATCTGTTGAAAAAAGTTATCAGTTCCAACAAAATTTCTTCCATTATCACTAAAAATCATTGTTGGACGTCCATATATTCTAATGAAACGCTCTAATGATTGAATAAAGGTTTTGGTGCTGAGAGAATTCACCAAATCCAAATGTACCGCTCGGTAAACACTGCAGGTATAAATGACTATCCAGACCTTGGCTTGACCCTTTAGATACAATGGGCCTCTAAGATCGACTCCAATAATTTCAAAAACATTAGTAGTCATAATTCTTTCTTTAGGTAGAGGTGCCTCTTCCGTTATAACAGACTTCGCTGTAAGTTTTCGACAAGTCACACATTGCCGTACTACCCTCTTTACTGCAATTCTACTCTGTAAAATCCAGTATTTTTCTCTGAGTTAATTCATCAAAAATAAAACTCCAGCATGACAAAATTTCAAATGATATTTTTCAATAAGCTTTTTCACAAGAGGATGTTTTCTCGGAAGTAAAATAGGCGATTTGTAGTCCTTCAAGATCTTCTCGAAAGGTAAGTCTAGTTTTGACTCGCAAAATTCCATCTTCGGAACCTTTAATCTGATATCCCCTCAAGTTATCTGGATTTGAAAAAGCCACAACTTGAGCGCCACGAATCAATTGTAATTCCGCCATCTTTAATTCTTCTGGAAGAAGTCTACCAAAGTGTTTTTCATTATTCCTCAGATTATAAATAAAACGTAAGATCCAACCCATAATTCGCACATATTGAGAGTACGTATAATCATATCTAACCTCTTGGATTACGTTGAAATCTATTAACACTGAATCCTTAATCATCTCTACGCTTGACTCTTTTCTCTCTTTATTGACTTGAATCTCGTCTATCATTTCTGTGGAAATCGGCCACTTGTTTTCCCTTTCATAAAGCCAATTCGGCCCCTCCCACCATCTAGATTGTAGAAGTTGAGACGGCGAACATCCTCTGGATGGCAGATCGGCAGGATTCTTTGTACCTTGAATATGTCTCCAATTGTTTGGAAGGGTAAGTTCTCTAATTTCCCTTATTCGATTTCCCACAAAAGTATTCCATATTTCTTCTCTTTTAATCCAAGCCAAAACCGCTGTGGAATCAGTCCAATAAAATTCCTTTATATCAGTGATGTTTAGAAACTTTTTCACTGTCGAGAGTAACCGGCTACCAATCAAGCAAGCAAGAAGTTCCAGAGAGTCTAGGAATACTGATCTCTTTGACAATCATTTCGCTTTCGCCAGTTTTCTTATTCTTTTTGAGTATTTCTCTTTTCATTGGAGTCACTCGTGTTTTAGCGGACATAAAACTGATCTGTATTTCTTCATTTTCGTATTGATTCTGCCACCACAGGAATCGCATTGCATCTCTATCCTCTTCTCGAACCTCAATAGCCTGAAATGCTCTTCCAATATCAGCCGTAAAACCAATTATTTTTTCTCGAAAGCGCATCAAAAGTTCCATAATTTTTTTAAACACAGTTGCTTCAAGTCCATAAGCAATCGCTGAGTGAAGGATGTTTATCAATTTTGCACGACGCATCAAACACTGGGCGAACTGGCGTAGAAGCACTCTCTATGTAAACATGTCGATGTGGAAGATAATGAACAATTTCAGTAGGCTTAGCATTGTTTACATTTTCAATCAAGCCTTCCCTTTCCCATTCCTTGAATAGTATCCAAATCCCACAGTTGCTAGATAGAAAAATCCTGTCTTGAATCTCCAAACATAGTATTCATGGACATAACTAGCATAGAATTTTCTTCATCAGACCATTCCTTCAAGCTGCCTAATAACGTCCAACCAAAATAGGTAAGCATAGCTGTTAAACCGCAATCCAGTTGCAGCGTTTTTCCAGTCATCAATTTTCCATAAAATCTGCACCAATGAGGAGCTCTATAGGTGGGTTGTCATTTCCAAGATCTGAAACTTTAATTTTTTCTTTGTTCCAACTCTTTAAAAATTAAACTTGTTTTGGGAATTCTTGGAAGGGCTTGACAGATCTTTGACTGATCACGAACAGTGACTTTGCAAACAAAATTTTCATCGTCTGCCTTTAACTGAATATCATATAAATTATGCGTAACAGCCGTTGTTTGTATTCCGCCAAATAAAGCATGATGAACAATATCTTTCGTCACAGGTTTCAGTCCTAATTCTTCCGCTGATGTCTTCAAAATATAAGTATGTTGAGAACCCGAATCAAAAAAGGCGCGCACTAATTCCCTCCCCTTTGGTGCAATAACATTCAACATCAAAGTCTGAAGAGCAACATTCCGCTGACAAACATGGTTGGAACAATCATTATGCTTTTTCAGATCTTCGTTTGGTTTCACCGTAGCATCAAAAGATTCAGAATTTTCGCGATGTGAAACCCGTTGTTTAACCCTTTCTGAATTTTGATTAGTCAATTCTGGTTCAATTCCCAATTGAGCAGCCTCTTTATTATTTCTATCTCCTCGAGTGCACATAATTAAAAAATGAGACGAGCCACAGTTGTAGCACCTAACCCTTGTTCTGCAATATCTAGCAAGATGGCGTCCCTTTAAGCATTTGAAGCAAACCTTCTTTTCACGGATGACTTTTCTTTTTTCTTCTAAAGACATCTTTTTAGCGGCAAAACAATTTTGACTCGCATGCTTTTTCTCACAAAATATACATCCGCCTAATTCTGTTTGTTGTAATCCGGTCACCGTTGGAATATCACTTTTCTTCTTATAAAATCCTTTCCTTCTCTCTTGGTCGGAAGTTTCAGCACTTTGGAAACCGCCTTTAGCTAACTGGATATTCTGTTGAATCAAAATCTCCCTTTCCAAAAAGTCCATCAGTTGATCCAGTCTCGTCTGATGTTCAACATCAAGCTTGATGAACTGAGATCTTCTCTGCCACGCTAGCAATAGTTCGTCAGATAGACACGATTCCACTAAGGGATACAGCCATGTGTCCGGGCTTGCACTTTCCAAATTCAAACTTTTTAAAGAACCAAGATAAGATTGAATTTTATAATATAGTTCATGAAAATATAATTTTTTCTTTCCGCTAGTACTATCGATGACCAACTTGAGCAGTTCTCTCACATATACTTGTAACAACAAATCAGGATTAGCATAACGTCTTCTTAAAGTATCAATCGCCTTAGAATAATTTTCCTCAGTAAGCGGATAAATGGATACGATTTTATAGGCCTCAGTGTCTACACTCAGACTTTGAAGCAAATAATAGAACTTGTCGCTATCCTTTAGTCTGATATAAAGATGAATTTTCTCAAATTGAGCCCAAAAAGTTAACCAATCTATCAAATTACCACTAAACTTCGGTAATTCAATGGTGGGAAGCCTTATTTTCTCTGTAGTATCCAGAAAAGAATCTTGAACTACAACCTTTTTTGCAACTTGTTTTTGAGCATCTTCATAAGCGACAATTGCTTCAATTATGATTTCTTGATAATGTGCACAATCATCCATTTCCTCTCCTAGATCCGCTCCATCATCTTCTGCCAAAATGTCGATTATCTCTTTATCAGACAACAGCAGTACTTTCTGTACATCCTGAATTCTTCTTACTCCAACTGTTGCCTTAAAATAATCCTTGGATTCACTTCCCAAATTAGAAATAATTTCCTTGTGAATTTTTGTAACTTGACTTCTCACGGGGGCTCGCTTCTTGATACATAAACTTAGAGCCATTGTATCCTTTCAACTTCTTGAACTCTATCCTTTTGACTTTAACTCCACTTCACTTTAAACTTTAGCCTCAGCTACACTTCTTTAGACTTTACTTCACTTCAAACTTTAGCTTCACTTTAAACTTCACTTCCAAATATCTCCGATAAACAATAATCCACTTGAGCAGAATCACGTCCGGGGCTCACCAAAAAATGTTAGGTAGCGGAACGAGAATACTAGGAAGGTCCGCTACCTTCTGATAACAATTCAAAGTGTCCTGTCCAAGTGTTGGAAAAAAGGTAGATAAACTCCGTAAAACTATTTATTTCAAAGAAGGAAGGTTAACAATTAAAATAGTTAAAGTTGAAGGAACCAAAAACAAGGACAGCGGCAATCCCAGTTGCTGTCTCGAAGCGCGCAAAGCTCCGTCTTCTTGTGGACTCCTCCGCACCTGATGCTATCCTAGTTTTTTATAGGAAACGCGCTGTACCTAATTTTTAATCTCTGGAAGCCGATTTACATAGATCTTTTTCCCAAAGCCTAGTTTGCATAGTCTTATTTCTTGCAAAATTTGCCTAGGCTTTCTTACAAGGTCTATATATTTTTTCCAGCGATGTTGTAATGCTTTTATGCCCTCCGAAAAGAACGATGTTTCAAATGACTCAAAAAATCAGGTTACAGCATCAATGACCTTTTCATCTGACCTAAAATGAATGCCAGAAAGTGATTTTTTCAAATGAGGAAATAGGTTGAAGTCAGACGGAGCTAGATCTGGTGAATAGGGTGCATGTGGTAAAAATTCAAAGCCAGAATCATAAATAGCAGGCATGGCTTGCAGCGACTGATGACTCAGAGCATTGTCTTGATGGAAAACAATCTTCCTGGACAACATTCCTCTTCTCTTTTCCTTGATAGCTTCTCGTAGTTGCCTCAAAAGATTTGCATAATAATTACCAGTAATGGTTTGACCCTTATTCAGAAAGTCTAGAAGAAGTACACCCTCGCAATCCCAAAAGACAGACACCATAACCTTTCCTGCTGATGGAACTGTCTTGGCTTTCTTGGGGGGAGGGGAACCGGAGTGTCTCCATTGCATGGATTGTTGCTTGGACTCTGGTGTAAAGTGATGGACCCAAGTCTCATCTATGGTAACAAATCTACTGAGAAATTCCTCTGGATTGGCTTCAAATAACGCAAGTTGTCCGAAAATAACTTTCTCCTTACAACCTTTTGATCGGGTGTCAAAAGTTTGGGAACCCAACGGGCAGAAGTTTCCTGAGGCCCAAGTGTTCTCTCACAATCCGATCCACTGTTGTTTTTATAATACCCAAAGTCTCGCCTCTCTCCGACGAACTGTCATTGTTCTGTCCAACATAACCAAAACATGTATCTTGTCGATGTTTTCTTGAGTAACTGACTCAACAGGTCTTCCTGGTCAATCTTCGTTTTCGGTGCTGATCCTCCCATTTTTTACTGTGCTATAGAAAGTAGCATCTTCCCTTAATATATCCACCATATCTTCATAGATTTCCTTCGGCAACATTCCTTTCTTACAAAGATATTTTATTACAGCACGAATCTCGTTTGTTTCCATTTTAGATGATTCCTGTTTCTTGTCCTCTTTCAGAACTCATAACAAAAAACGGTTAGTTGTAGAAACTTAAAAATATACATATCTTTATACAAGGCTTTAAGGTATATATGGTAAAATTTATTAGCTTCAAATATTTCGTTCTCATGGTCGGGCCACAGACTTATGGGACACCCTTCGTAGTTGTGTTGTTCACAATTTTTTTTTTCATTTCAAATATATTTATTTAAACTTTTCACCGATGCCTATAGTTTCTAACCTGAAAATAAATATTTGTAATATTTCTGAGCTGATAAACTATTTTAAATTATTTTTATTTTTGGTATTCCCTTTATTCACTTATTTTACTCATTGTTTTATACATTAATTCTCTTAATTCATGCACTGTGCAGTCATGCACTATGTTGTTAATTATAGGGTTTATAAACAAAATTCAACTTTTGATATTTGAATTTTAAAATAGTCGAATTATGGTTTGTTATATTAAGGGCCATAGGTCGGGACATCAAAACAGGGTCGAATTATCGTGTGTTGAATTAATGAGGTTATATTATATATATATATATATATATAAACTAGAAACGAAATTATAAGGCACAATTTGGATTAAAGATTATAAACACAAGGTAATAAGAGTAAATCCAAATAAATAAATAGTGTGTGACGACCGAAACGTCACACACTATTTTTTTTATTTAGATTTGGTCTTATTTCCTTGTTTTTAACTAGAATTATAGTTTTTAATGTCCTCAAAATCAATTTATTCCTTTTATACGTCATCTTATCTGCAATATAGATGTGATGTCTGCAATTTATTTTTCACTTTAAATATATTTATTCTAACTTTTCATTAATGCTTATAGTTTCTCACCTCAAAATTATTTTGATTTTTGGTAATTTTTTTTACGTAATTTATCACTACTATAAACATTAATTTTTTACATTTGTGAACTGTGCTGTCTAATATGTTAATTTTAAGTTTTGTTGTTGATGATATGATTCCATTTTCATTTTGATATAAAAAAATATAAGATCTGCCTGAATGTATATACTTCACTTAGAAAGTATGTTTAATCACCCCTATACTTGATATGCTGCCTCTACAGAATCAGATTTTACCCATTGCAATTTTAAACCACTATTTATACTCTCAATATCTCAGCGGGCCCTTCGGGTCAAACCCGGGGCGTTGCCCGGGTCACTCGGCTAGTAAAGGGTAAATTTTGAAACGAGTATAGCTCTGAAATGCCACATAGAAGGTACCCTCTGAAACAAACACAGCTCTGAATCGCCACCTAAAGTGCATATTTTGAAACCAGTATAGCTCTGAATTGTAAATAGATGTTACATTCCCAAATGAGTATAGCTCTGTATTGCAACATAGAAGGTACATTCTGAAAATAGTTTAGCTTGGAATTACCACATAGAAGGAGCTCTATTCAAATTATAATCAAATAATAACACTTTTATATAGAGCTCATGATGGCCAACGATATATCGGGACACCAAGAGTACAAATATAAATGACTGTATCTCAGAGCTACCACCTTTAAATTATCTTCGAAAGAGTGTGTGTTGCAATTTGATGTTGCTATGTGAAGGGTAACTTTCACAACAAGTTAACCTCATTGCTTCCATTTTCTTGATAAATTCTAATTTAAAAGAGTATATATTTGGATTATCATTATATATTAAATTTTCTTTTCAGATTAATACATTGGGAATTTTGAGATTAATATGATAGATATACCTTCAGAACGAATGAATCTCGGACAGCCATAGTTCTTATATAAACAAGAATAGCTTAGTTAAGTATAATTACCTTTTGAAACCAATGCAGTCCTATATCTGATTCTTAAAAATTAATATCTTCAAAACAAATAATGATGTTGTTGAGAAACCGAACTTAGACAATTATAAATATTTGTAATTTAGTATCCTCAAATAAAAGTAATTCTGTAACGTGTGTAGATGATTTGGTTAATATTTATAAAAATGAGTATAATTAGATATCTCCATACGAAGGTTATTGAATAAACGAGTGTAGATCTAAATTCAAAATTTAAATGTTGAACCACAAAAGTGGCAGTTTTTGATGTTTTTATTATCAACCCCTTATTTCGACTATTCAGGAGATATTCGCTCTTGAAATATTCCTCTAACTCTAGCGATATAAGTAAATATGGGGATGAAAATATAATTACTCAGATTACACATGTCTACTGTCAATTTTAAAAGGTTTTTGATGTTTGAGCATTTAAAATGATTTTTGGGTAATCCAATGGCGCTGATTACGAATCTGCTCTTAGTTTTTCTGTATGTCATCAAAATCTATAGATGATGACCATAAAGTATATTTCACCAAAATAATATTTTTATAAAGAAAACTGCCAAGTCTTCATGATTGTTTCATAATTTTTACAATTATCACATCTCAAAGTTATTTTAAAACATACGCCATTGACTTCATATAAAAATAAAATTATAACAATTAAAATATA
>CP092873.1:31998214-32061844 GCA_030710605.1 Cordylochernes scorpioides | reverse complement strand
ACATTAAAAATGGAAATAAATATACTAAAATATAGATGATCATGCGGGGGATGTGCCCCGGTGGGTGAGCCCTCTTTCCCAGGCGATGAGCGGTTTTCCTGTAGAAGGGTAGTGATGCCCGAAAGCTTGAGATTACATTGTTAAAAATGAAAAGAAACTTCAGAAACCTGTTGTCTTGTTTATGTGTTATATTAAAGTATATTTTTTGTGAGCAATAGTTACCGAGAAATTATTTGAAAAAGAAAGAATTAATAAAATTAAGGTAAAGAGTTTCTTTTCATTTTGATTTTACAAATTTTCGAGCAAATTTTCTGCTCTTCAATGGGCAAATACTTCTATGTACAATATAAAGATGAACATTATACAAAAATGATTGGAATATATATTATTGACATGTGCTGATACGCAGTATTAACAGTCTGATGCACACTCCCACGATAGCACATGCCAATAACACATTTTAAAATTATTTTTGTACAAAGTTCATCTTTATAATGTATGGAACGCTTCACGATTTTGCGTGTCATCCTTGCGCAGGGGCCATGCTAATCTTCTCTGTATCGTTCCAATTTTAGTATTGTATATAGAAGTATTTGCCCGTTGAAGAGCAGAAATTTGCTTGAAAACTTCCGAAATCAAAATTAAAATAAACTATTTACCTTAATTTTATTTATTTTTTCTTTTTCACAAAAAGTATAATTTTGAAATTTTTTACCTTTCTTCAAATATATTTTATTTAACCTCTCTCTCTCTCCAAATGTATGTTAGACTTTTCTCTATTCAAATGCATTACAATATAAACACGATATAGTTTTAATTTGAAAAAACGTTATATATATAATTAAAAAAAAAAAAAGAGATTAATGTTTAGAGATTCATTAGAATTGTTAAAACACAACGCACTTACAAGATAATCAATAAAATATAACAGGAGAAATAGTAACTTTGAACATATGAATCTAATGTCCGGTTCTCCTCGATTCTATCAGTTATTGTATCTTATTATTAACCAAGTGTATAGATGTAGAATTACGACAAATATATATATATGTGATATTGTGTTGAGATCCTTATCTGTGATTAGGGATCCTGTCGACTCTCTGTAATATTGTGTTGAGGTTTGGTAAGCCTTTTGTAGAATCCAGTCGACTCTCTGTAATAATGTAATAATGTAGTAGTTTTACCCTGTTAGATGAATGCAGTGTGGCATGTTGGCTAGAAGCAGTCGTGCAGTCGTGGTTGTTGAGCGATGGGTGGTAAGGACACACACAAAACGAAGCGACACGTTGTAGAAGGTTCCTTGAATAGATAAAAAGCGAGCCAAAAGCTAAGATGGAGATTGAGAAGGTTTCTTACTGTTTTACATCGTCGATGAGTTGGTGACAACCGGCGACACGCAGATGGGGAACTCTGGAAGTGAACTGTTGCTACGCGGCCTTTTTATACGACCGCTCTGACAAAGAGGATTGGGTCATGCACGTGGCGATGGACACCTGAGACTGGCGCCAGGCTGGCGGCTAACAATCTATCTTTAGAAGTTACTTTGTGGTCTCTCAATCTTGCTTTTAACTTGGCTTTTAATCTATTATATTTTATTTATTCATCCTCAGTACATTACATATGGTGGTGCAAGGAGACATGTCAATTATGCGTATAATTAGTTGTAGTTTATAATTAGTTCTATATACAACATGACAAGCTTGTTATACGTATTACATAATATAGGGTTATTGGTTTAAATTATCATAGATTGGCCCCGTGAGTGAAAGGGTTTATCCGGGTTTTAAGCGGGGTAAAGCCTCTCTAACACAGGTAAGTAATTAGAATTTATTTTAATTAATTAAAACTGTGAGGGAAAAAGGGCTATAACAAGATGTTTATTTGGCTATATCTGAAAATTATAAAAATAAAACTTATGTTTAATTTCAAAGTTATGATATTCATTATAAAAGAGAACTGTAGGTAAAACCTTTGTTTGCTAAAAAAAATAATGATGATGTTCTAAGAGATTGTTGGCGGGCGTTGGAAAGGGTTAGGGGTTGAAGAATATGCAATTGTAAGTGTTGCACAGACAATCAAATACTGAGATCCAGGTGCAAAGCGAGGATATAGACTTGTGCGTCTTCCTTGGCAATGTTTCACCTGTGATCCTGTATAAGGTTACAGTGCTTTGTCACAATTGTAGGGTTATTGGGTTGAAAAGTTGTTGAAGAAAAAGACTTAATATGATTGAAAGGGGTGGTAGAGCCATGCGATAAGTAGAACTGTTGGAGCGACAGTAGGTTGTCTGACTTGACTTGAAATCAAAGGTTGTGGTCCGCTAGAGCTGAAAAAAAAATGAAAATTGAAAAAAGTGAACGCTTTGTGCATGCGTTGGTGTTGTGCTCTGCGGATGATTGAAATAAACTTTTGAAACGTGTTCAGACCAAAAAGTCGAGACTTGTACTTCTGGGGAACTGTGTTTTCAAAGAGTTTGTTGAATTACGAAATCAAAAGAAAAATTGTCAAGCAGTACTGTCGTTTCTCTACGTTGATGTGAAGCAATGGCGGAGAGAAAGATAGTAGTGTAAAGTACATTGAAGTGGTTAGTGAAATAGATTGTTGTAAACGATTGTTGTATGCCCGATAGTTGCTGAAAAATAAACATTGTCATATAATAAAGTTATTTAAACAAAAATATAGTGAATAAAAAGATAAAAATATGATTGCGGATAAAAAAAAAAGTATAAGTGGATAAGATCAAACATGTAATATAAAAAAGATATAATAATGAATTAGTAATATATAAAAGATATAATAATGAATTAGTAAAATATAAAAGATATAATAATGAATGTGAAAAAAAATGCTTATTGAAAGGATTAAATGTTTTGCCATTGTTAAAATAAAGTTGTTAAAATAACGTTGGAATAAAAATTTGATTATAATTGAAAAGTAAAAAAAAAAATAAAAATAAAAATAATTATTCAAGATTTTATACAAAAAAAAATATAATATAATTAAAGGTTTTTAATGATTAGCTAAACAAATGGAGCAAAAAATGTCTCTTTTGAAGAAAAGTTAAAAGAAAACAAAAAATATTCGTTCCTGAAAAAAAAAGAAAGGAACATATTCACACAATGTCTAGGTGTAGGTCCAAGATTATTGGTGTCTTTAGTTTGACCTATGGGGAGGCAATGTGGCCCTATGTCGCTTTGGTCCGGTCTGAGAAGTTGGTCTTTGCCAGATCTTCCCGATTATATTATGTGAGACCAGACGGGGAGCGATCTTGATCCCTAAAAATGATGTAGTGTAGTGGAAGATGGGGACTTTTGGATACATGAAGTGTGTAATGCTTGTCTTAGGCGCTAAAAAGATTGCAGAGCGTTTTATGCTGTTTGGTCTGCAAAATTTTTAGGTGAGCCTACCCAAACGCCGGCTTGTTACGCTTGGGGAAAAAATCATTTAAACTATTAATTTAACAGATCTTTTTTCCATGTAACATTGCGTTACCTATGGAGAAATGAGAGGTTAAATTCTTTTTTATTCCTAACGAATGAGCCGGTAATGTTGTGTTTGTTCATATTAAAAGCGTACCCAAAAGTCATATAATTGAATGCTTGTTCTTTTGTGTCAAAAAAAAATTCCACACTGGGCGTGCAAACAATGTAAAAGTTGTAAAACACACGATGATAATTAAAGATATAAAGTTTAATGATCTTTTTTTTCAATATTAAAATTCAAATTAATAAGTGAATTGGGTAATTATTGGTAAGTCAATCAGTTGATAATTGACAGGTTATTTGGTGGACACGACAATCTAGCATTCTGCTGGGCCAAAGATACAGGCCTACTGCAATTGGAGGTGTCAGGTAACCTGACGCCGCTGCAACTGTTTATTGATGTTTGTGAGTCACCCTGCGGGCTGGAAGAAAATTCCCTCTCAGCACAGTGGTACTTGTCTATTTGAAAATATAGTTTTCTCGGTGTTCGCAAGCGTTGTGTCTCGACGATGTTGCGGACTTAATAAAAATGTTATTCAATGATGTCAGGTTTAGATGTGAATAAAAGTGCGACTTCAACGTAGACACGCTTTGGTGAGGTGTCACAGGCATGAAGGCGTCTTGGGCCTGTTAAGTGAGAAAATTGTTGTGGTGCGCTGTGACACTAGTGTGTGAATTGTATGGAAAGGTGTCACGTGAAATCTTCGTTTTTGGTACAGCATCTAACTAGTTTCCGAATAAATAACAAATTTTTTAGTCATGGGTGGTTGTTGTACAAAACACATCGAGAAATTTCAGATTGTTATAGAGGTGGCATGTTTATCGTGAAATCTTTGTGTTCGCGACGATATGGAGCTCGTGTGGTTCGAAATTGGACGTGTTGTTAAATCGCGCGTTAATAGATGTGGCCAATTGGAGAAAGTGATGGGGGAGTGTGTTGAAGTTCGTTCCGAGAGATGTGTGAATTATTAATAATTATGCATGTAAAAAGAAAAGGACGAGGAAGTGTAGATATGTTGGAATTTTTAACTTGTTTTGGGAAAGGATAGTTACATTTCTAGTTGTGCTTTTGAAGATATTGTATCTTTCGATTTTTGTATTTTTTTAAAAAATGCGTTTCACCTATGTTTATTAAAATTTGAATATATTTTTTTAAATTGTTGCTTATGGTAGTGCGAAAATTATACTTGTAAAAGGGCAATGGCATGATAGTGACTTATAATTTGAATGGGGCGTGTACATAAAATAGTGAACATAACAATGATTTTTTGCAAAGTTTTGTGTATTTAATTAAGACATTGGTGTTTTTTGGTATAAAAATAAGATATTAAGAGAAACACAACAAATAAGTTTAGAATTATGATTCGAGTAATTTAAATATAATATGATTTTTTTTTAAAACTGTAAGATTGCAAGTAATGAATTAAAATTTATAAGTTGCTTAAAATAAAGTAAAAATTGATAAATGAGGGTGTACAATATTTAAAATTTGAATTGAAATGCTATAAAAATGGTAAAATTTGATTTAAAAATAATTACAGTAAAAATAAACATTATATTTATGGAAAATCAAGTTGTTAACATGTAGAAAGAGTTAAGTAGATTTTTTAAAAACTCACAGTTTTTATGATTGTTCAGTCAGGAGACTTGGTCTTTGGTTGTTGTCCTGATGACGTGGAAGGCGTCCCATGTAGAGCTTGTAGAAGCTTGTGGATTCTGTTTGGCGATGGTGGCATGTCGTCTGGATGGTAGCGTTGTAAGGTCGAAGGTGGGTAACTTCTCACCGGCTTATTTTGTGGGATGTTCGGCTGTGTCGTTGGGGGGAAGATTGCTTGGTCGTTTCGTTGGATTGGCGTGCTTGTTCCTCCATCTTGCTTCTTGGCTCTTCTATCTATCTGGACAGTCTTTTTACCTTCTTCGTTGTGGTCTCCTTCGTTGTGGTAATCCTGTCGACTATCTGTGATATTGTGTTGAGATCCTTATCTGTGATTAGGGATCCTGTCGACTCTCTGTAATATTGTGTTGAGGTTTGGTAAGCCTTTTGTAGAATCCAGTCGACTCTCTGTAATAATGTAATAATGTAGTAGTTTTACCCTGTTAGATGAATGCAGTGTGGCATGTTGGCTAGAAGCAGTCGTGCAGTCGTGGTTGTTGAGCGATGGGTGGTAAGGACACACACAAAACGAAGCGACACGTTGTAGAAGGTTCCTTGAATAGATAAAAAGCGAGCCAAAAGCTAAGATGGAGATTGAGAAGGTTTCTTACTGTTTTACATCGTCGATGAGTTGGTGACAACCGGCGACACGCAGATGGGGAACTCTGGAAGTGAACTGTTGCTACGCGGCCTTTTTATACGACCGCTCTGACAAAGAGGATTGGGTCATGCACGTGGCGATGGACACCTGAGACTGGCGCCAGGCTGGCGGCTAACAATCTATCTTTAGAAGTTACTTTGTGGTCTCTCAATCTTGCTTTTAACTTGGCTTTTAATCTATTATATTTTATTTATTCATCCTCAGTACATTACATATGGTGGTGCAAGGAGACATGTCAATTATGCGTATAATTAGTTGTAGTTTATAATTAGTTCTATATACAACATGACAAGCTTGTTATACGTATTACATAATATAGGGTTATTGGTTTAAATTATCATATATATATATATTTTACAGGTATAGTGACTTCAGATATCCAGTCGTTTTATTTTCCAAGAGAAAATTCGTATTAAGAAGCCATACGCTTCCAATTCGTAGGTTGGCGAACTCATGCAGGTCTGGGGTGGGAGTCTTGCGGGCTTTAGACCAGGTCTGGTCCAAGGGGACATTGGCGGTCGGTTGCTCGATTCTTCCAATCAATGGAAGTGATTGTTTTATAGATCATGTAGGATCCGATGATGATCATTATGATCAGGAGGATGAACAGGAAGGGGAGGGAAAAATCTTCCCAATCGTTATGGGCCATTGTGCTTTTCTTTGCTTTACTTCGCTTTACGTTTATGTCGCTTCGATAGGTACTTCGCTTTTTTCAAATGCTTAGTGAATAAGTAACAATTGGGCTTTCCAATAATTGAAACAATCTTAAATAATTTTGAGAATTTCGTACATGGATCAGCAGTAAAGAATTTTGATTGGAAAGTCCGATTATATCATATTTTCAGTGAGACGTCTTATATGCATTAAGGCGATTGCTTCATAAATTTGAAGTTTAAAGAAATCTAGAAGAAATTCTTCCGCCAAACTTAGTTATCTCTTCTCTCTCTCACTCTTTCCAATTATATTTTGACATTAAAGACATCGATAGAATTCGTGATAGTTAAATTCTTCTATTGGAGCTTGTATGATTAATTTCATTTCAGCTGTTAAAAATGATATTGAGAAGGGAGAATTCAACCCAAGTGTGTTCAAATAACTGCGAAGCTATTTAAAATTACGAGCTACGTGCACGCAGGCTTCACATTTCAGGCTGGCACTTTTTTTCTTACTTTTTAAAATTTATTTAAACATTACATTTTTCTAAAACCAAAGTAAATATATTTTTAAAATGGTATACAGTAGATCCTCCATGAGAGAATACCTCTCTATAGAGGACAGTTTTTGTTTGCAAAATTACCATTTTTACTATTTAGCAACTCTCCGGTAAAAGGACACCTCTCCCTGAAGGACACTTTAGCTCTGCATTTTGGTGTCCTTTACGAATAATGTTTGAAATGAAACATTTCACATGGTATATAATACAAACAAAATATTAATGCCAACCACATTCTAAATATAGTAATACAATTCAGAGTTTAACAACAAAATTAGAAAATATCTGAAATATAAAATCATCTAAAATATAATCGATAGCAAACTTTTAAACCATGTACCATCAATTATTTTAGTAAAATTTAAGTTGTTGTCTCAAAATATGAAATAAAAATGTAAAGTTTTACAACGATATTTGAGATTTGTATTACTAAATCCTCTTGTCTTGAAAGTGAAGCAGTGTTTCGGTCAAAACCTAACTTCGTCGCAGTGAGGCGCTGGTTGCGATTGAAATTGACAAATTTGTAAATAATACCAAGACTATCCGAAATAGAGACTTGAAAATTCAACTAAATTTTCCAGATTCAACTCTATATACTATTAAAATTTCATTCAAAATAGTTACGTATTGAGGACGTGCATAATAAAAAAGTCGGTAGACGAGTGATTAAAACCGCCGATTCCTGACAGTCATGAATCAGGATTGAATCCCGCATTGGACACTTTGTTTTAATATGTGAATAACCTTCACATATATTATTCATTGTTGTAAATATCATAATTTAGGTTACTCTTTTTGAGCGGTACCTAGTAAAGTTATTTTGAAACCAGAAGGACGTGCATAGCCGACAAACATATATACATACATAGTTGACTTTTATATAAAGGTGTATAGGATGTCTGATGTCATATTATAAATTGATAGAGAATAGATAAAGGAACTATATGAACCCTATTAATATGTAAATTCGAAACTATTATAGACGCGTATGATTCTTTTAAAGAGAATAACAAATGGCGCGCTAATGCATCATAATACTATTAATATGTGTTTATAGTCAGATTTTACCATCTATTTACGTTAGATAGAGTTAAATATCTATTAGTGAAACATAGAGTCTAACACCTACTTTATTTTAAACTTTATTAAGTTAAACCTCTTTAATAAGGCTTAGAACACTGGCTGTTATTATAGACCAGGGAGTCGGTAACCTTTTGAGTCGGAAGAGAAAAAAATAAAATTTAAAAAATATCAAAGTTTTTAAAAAGCCACAAAATAATTTCTTGCCAACAATAAATAGTACTGTCATAAATAATATTTGCATATGGAACTATATAAAGAGCCGAAGCTTCACATCCAAAGAGCCGCATGTGGCTCACGAGCTGCAGGTTGCCGACCTCTGTTCTAGAATCATTCATAGAACGGGCTAAGTTTCTAGTTTATTTATTATGTTGATAATGTATATGAAGTAATTTTAAAATTATTTTCTAAACCTTTATTAAATCGAGACAAAGATAAACTATATGAAATAATAGAATTCACTTTCCATATTTGCATATGCAATCGATGCCTGGATGATACAGGAAGGAACTCATTAATAGCTATTAATTTGCATAAATGAATGAGAATTTTTGTTGTCAAGGCAGCGAGATGATAGCTATGAATATTAATAGTGTAAATAAATATTGATATATTGCTAATTACGATGGAATGATCTCGTTCAGGCAATAGCAGACTAGATTCCGCCAGCTTATACATATTTGTATCTTAACTATTATTTTTATTTTCTACTTTATTCAAAAATACTGTATAGTCGACATGTGTAGATTAATTGTTTCATCTGAATAATTAACATTTTTATTGTATGACAATGAAATGTATAGCGTGTTCATATTTTTATTAAGAAAATGAAAAATTCTGAAAATAACGAAATTTCTGGTTAAGTGGTAATTATTTTCTTCAATTGGATCATTTCTATTTCACTATAAAAAAATATGGTTTCTATCTTTTTAAAAATTTATAATTTTTAAATTAAAAATGTAAACTTGATATTGTAAATAGCGATGTTCTTTAACGCAATTATATATCCCTTGTTGGGTGTGATATTGCTTCCTATTTGATAATAATTCCTTATTAAAATGTCGACTATTTTTATCTCCATCATAGAGACCTTTACTTATCTAATCAATATGAAAATTAGACACACACATCATAATTTTTTTTTTTAATTTTATAATATATCTATATACAAGATATACTTGTACATTCCATCATCCTTCCCAATGGAATGGCTGCAGGTCTGTGATGTGGAAGGCAAAGGGGAAACTACCACCACATTACTCTTCCCAAGGCTAGATTAATCACTGTCCAAGACATGGTAACGCAGCTCGTTGCTTTATTCCTAGAGATATTTAGGACATTAGAGTTCATAGCAAGGCTTCTTTAGTCGTCAACAACGGGAAACCTTGCAGGGTTGAGTGTTGGAATGTTCGATCATTGTTTCGTTGTGGCAGACTGAATAATCTGAAGAAATAACTGGGAGAATAAGTAGATTGTGTTCGACCTGACTAGATGGACGGTGAGTGGACTTCTGGAGTGGAGACTACAGCGTTTTACATTCTGGATCCACTGGGAGCGGATTTGCAAAACCCACAACCTTATCATTACAAGCGCCCTATTTGAACAGCCAAAAGAAAGTTTATAAAGACTCTTCCAGGAAGTGGAGGCCGACACTAACTCTTTTATACTTGTATAATGATCAAGGAATGCTACTGTGAAATAGCTATACAGGAGCTGGCATCAATTCTCATCACAATCTAATACTGACTTCAGATCAATTACACCTCTACTTGAAGATGATAAGGATGAAGTGTAAAGGCAAAAAGATGGAAAATCTCAAAATAAAAAATGACACATTAACGTTATAAGAGTATCAAAAATGAGAGAGATGACAATCACTTGAAGAGACAATACTGGAGCGTACTCGAATAGCTGCCGTTCGGTATTTTCGGCACTGGGCATCCGACGTCGACATTTCTCTGCCCTTGCTTATCAGGAGACCATGCTACGAACACCGCCCTCAGGCTGACCTGCAAGCTCTGACTCATCCGGGGCACGCGGCGTCACTCCAGCCTGCAGTTCGCCCACTGTACTGGTCCTGCAGCGCCGTCCGTATTCTCGTTCGAGAGGTGTTCTCTATCATACGGAGGCCGGCGTTCGACAGAGAAATACACGGCGATGTTGGAAACTCTCTGGCGATTTTCCATAGAACTCTGCATAGCTGGTAAATTCGTTGTGTATATAATCATTTAGCATAGACTTGATCTACAAGTATATTGTTATTTTTATAATAATTATTATATTTTCGAACAGAAACGTACAAAGACCATGCTAGAAATGTTAAAAGAACAATAGACTAAATGGTATCTATCTTAGACGTGCGTATGGTTCTTTTTAAAATTAAACAATTTTTCTACCGCTTTTAATGCAATGATTAATCAATGGGAGGGCCTGGCTCATCAGGGGTAAACTTTCCCAGCGGTTTTGCCAGTTTAATCTACCATTTAAAATTAAACAATTATATACTGCCCTACAATGATAAATTAAAAGAGATTTTTGAAAGATTATATTTTAAGTATATAATAAACAGGTCAGAATGCGAAAATCTTTCAGAAATGTTATATATCATTTAGCTACAAGGTATAATCAAAATGTTCCCGCACTGGCCTAATATTTAAAAATATACGTACCTAGAGTAAAAAAAAAGAATAACACGCCTATTGAAAAGAGAAAATAATTTAACACGAGGTGCACATAAATATTTGCAAAAGTGCGTCTCACATTCTCTTTTAAATAATTTCATTTTTAGAAAACTTAAAAGTAATAGCGTGGAATAATTAAAATGAACGTGAAAAAAGAATAACGTGCTTATTTGAAATTCTAATTCCGAAAGGTAAGTCAACCAATCAAAGCTTTGATTTGTTACCAAAGGCATTTGTAGAACATTATTTTAAAAGAAAAACAGCATTGGAGAGTGGTTCAAATGGTTTAAAGATGGCCGAACTTCCATAGTTTCATTCAATAAGGCGTGGACGACCAAAACAGTGAGTGTTCCTTAAAATGTTAAAATTTAAAGCTCTGATGTTTAAAAATGGTATGATAATAAGTTAGAGAAGTGTCCAAAGAAAGCGGAGTGTCATTTGGGATATGTCATTTCATTATCCATCATGATCCAGGCGTAAAGAGAGACATAAAGAGATCAGCGAATTGGCCGTACAAGACCACATATGGCAACATAAGGTTATAACAGGGGACAAGACATGGAGCTACGACTAAACGAGACCCAAAAAGACCAGGATGGAAAAGTAAGAAATGAAAGTTATGGTTGTCACTTTCTTCAACAGCAATGGACTCGTATATCATGAATTCATACCAACTGGGACCACAATTAACCAGGAATATCATTTTTCTATTTTATAGAGGTTACGGGAGGCTGCGCGAAAGAAACGCCCAAAAAGATGGCAGAATAAAGTTTTGTGGCTTTAACGTGATAACGCACGGCCACATATAGATCATTCGGTGTTCGTTTATTTAACAACAACAAAAAATAATAATAACACCCTTGTGCTTCCAAACCCTACTTATTCTTCTGATATAACACCGATTAACTTTTTCTTTATCCAAAATTAAAGATGGTACTTTAAGGCCAACGTTTTGACACGATACAAGCCATTAAAGAGAAATCGTTGAACGTTTTGCAATGGATGCAGAAAGACGAATTTTCAAATGTTTTCAAATTTGGAAGAAAATATGACAAAGGCGCATTGAGATGTAGGAGAGGGTCTTATTTTGAAAACTATTGGATATATATATTGTTGGGAGAATCTTAATAATTATTTTCTATTATAAGTAAAAAAGCTTCTTTATTGAAGACACTAATTACAATGAAGTCAAATTACTATAAAAAGAGTTTTAGAAACTCATACGTCTCCACACAGATTCTCAACCACACTCACTCAAAGAAAATACCTATATATATACATACACAATCAACACCACAGAATAAATCAGTCCACAGATTAATCAAATCATAGAATTAAAATTAATATTTGAAATAATAAATATCAACAAATCTCTCCTTCAAATCTTCAATTTTCATTCCTCAAAAAGTAACTCCACCACTTAGGCAGTTCTTAATCTTGACAGCATCCACACTCTTGGTAAGATGGTCCGCTTTCATTTCTTCGGATGGGACATGCAAAACTTCAATTTCTTCATCTTCCACAATTTGTCTTATGAAGTGACACTTTCTATTCAAGTACTTCGTACTTGCTTTCATATTTTTTGACTTAATCATTGAAATAGCATTCTGGCTGTCACAATAAACAGTAATTCGATCTTTCAAATCAATTTTCATTTCTCCAATGATGTTACGTGTCCAAATCAATTCTTTAATTCCTTCAGATAAGGCTTCTAATTCACTGTTTTCTATCATCAGAATTCAGTGCTTCTTGGTAATCCTTCGGACATTTAATCTCATAAGTTCTATCAGAAACATTTTCCTTATTCTTTATTAGTCTTAATCTTTCAGATCTCCTCACACCCTTTTTTATAAGTTCTTCTTCCTCGGTTTCTCTCAAACGAAGATCTCGTTCTTCTCTCATTTCTCTCGTCATTCCTGGTTCTGGTCCTCTTCTACGTGGAGTAATTATTTCATCAGGAGGTATTTCCTCTACTTCACTCAAATCTATATCATTATCATCTTGAGGAATATGCTCATCATCGTTGTTAAAATTTTCTACTTGGTCTTCTCTATTACCACCATAGTCTTCATTCCCGTGAGAAATCAAATTTTGGTCTTCTCTACAAAAAAAGAAAAGTTCATTTTTATCATATTTCTACCTCTATTATTCATTAAATAATATCCTAACTTAGCTTCATTAAATTTAACGTCTGATACTTCATGAATTTCATCCATTTTTTATGATCTATCTGAGGTTGGACGGTGAAATGCGAGTGTGTCTGATCTTTGCTTACTTGCCACCAAACGAACACTATTTGACCAACTGCAAATATTTACTCGACCAAATAGAAGGGAAAATAGTTGAAGGATATGAAGTTTTACTGGCTGGTGACTTGAATACACGAACGGGTGCAATGGGAATTCTTCATAATACATTACATCTTCCTTGCTACTTAACTACTAGACGCACTTCTAAAGATCCTGTAATATCTACGCATTCAGAACAATTCATAGATAGATTGGATAATAATACTCTTACAATATTGAACGGCAGAACAAGGGGTGACAGAAGTGGTAACTACACATATATATCAGCAAGGGGATCCTCGGTGGTAGATTACTGTATTGTCTCCCATGGGCTGTTAGGTTACGTGCATGACCTATACATCGAGGGTTTACCGCACTCAGATCACTTACCTCTAATTATAAAAATGGATATGAGATGGGGACCGAAACAAGTGTCGAACCCGACTTCACGGGTTAAGAAAAAATATATTTGGTTTCCCGAAAGAGCAACGCTATTTGTAGAGGACTTAGGAGGAGCTTATGGATTTTGGAATAACTCGATTGAGAATATAATGAACAACATGGTTAATCAGATTAAAAGCGCAATGGTACAAAATGGTATGCAAATTGAAACAAAAGCGAATAACTTAATGTCGAACCCTTGGTTTGATCATGAGTGTTACATAGCGAAAAAGATTATGAAAGCAACTCTAACAAAATATATAAAATCTAATAGGGATCTAGATCGTTTGGAATATGTTAAAACAAGGAACAATTATACATCGATTTTGAACAATAAAAAGAAAAAATATTTTTGTGAAATACAAGAAAAATTAAATAATACATACGATTCAAGTGAATTCTGGAAAACAATAGCTCGCTTCAGAAAAAGAAACTATACACAGGGCAATATCTCAATATCAGACTGGCAGCAATTTTACAATAAACTCATGGATACAGAATCATTACCAGATTACGAACCCGTTACTATGACTTTCCTAAATACAGATAATGAGCTAACTAAATGCATAACTCTTAATGAAATAAGCAAAGAAATTTCTCGAATAAGGCATGGCAAGGCGACTGGTTTTGACGACATAATGAATGAAGCAATAAAGGCCCTCCCAAAAGATTATTTAATTTCCTTAAAGGATATATTTAATAGAATTTTGAGAACGTCTGAATTTCCGACAACATGGTTGAAATCAGTTATTCAACCAATTTTTAAGAATGGTGATCCAGACGACCCCTCTAATTATCGAGGCATTGCGCTCTTAAGCAATATATTCTACTATACGCAGATGATATTGTCTTGATTGGAGAATCCAAAAATAACCTTCAAATAAAAATCAATATGCTAAGAAAATATTTTGAAACAAATTTATTAACCCTGAATGAAAATAAGTCAAAAATTGTAGTTTTCAGAAACGGCGGTCGATTAGCACAAAATGACAAATGGTTTTGGGGTGAGAGGCAACTGTCTGTTACTACGAAATATCTATACTTGGGATATCCGCTTACAAGTGGAAATTCACTAAACAAGGTAGCGTCACACTACAAGGGCAAAGCCCTGGCAGCAATTGGCGCTGTGTGGCAAGTTCTGACAAAATCCAAGATGAACTCTCTAAATGCGGCAATGAGATTACTTGATTCGACGGTCTTACCTCACATGCTATACGCCGCACCCTGCTGGGCACTCAACCAAGTAAAGGTAGTTGATCAGGTTCAGAATATTTTCTTAAGACGCTACCTAAATTTACCAAAGTATACTCCGGGCTTTATGCTAAGAATGGAGTGTGGACGAGTATCACAGGAAGTTATCATAATTAAACAGGTCCTGAGATTTTGGGTGAGGATTATGAAAATGGAAGAGAGTAGGTTGCCCTGGGCATGTTTGTCACACCTCTGGACATTACACAGCAATCAAAGGGCTGGTTTAACCTTTGTCGAAAACCTGTCAACCATTTTAGACTCAAACGGTTTTTCGTTCCTGAAGGGTTGTCCGGATTACGCTGCAATAATGACTGAAATCCCTGGTATTATTCGAATAGCAACCGAACAAAGCATCCAAAACGACATGGCGAAAATCCTAAATACTTCACATTACAGTCACTTCAAATACCTAAAAAATTCAATAACAGCAGAACGATATTTATTCACAACTATTCCTCTAGCAATTAAAAGAATTTTTGCACAACTGAGACTCCTTTGGACGATCTTCCCAGAAAATCGTTCAAATCGCTGGAAAACTGATTTGACTCTAACTTGCGATCTGTGTAAAAACAGAATCCAAGACGAAATTATGCATATAATATTTGGATGCTCTTGCTTAGAGAAACAGAGGAAAGAAATTTTGGGTGACTTACCCTGGTCTCAACCTGACTGCCAACAAATTTGCAGCTGGATGAACACACTGATGGTTGATCAGGGTCTCTCTCTCGGTTTATATAAATTCTACAAGGCCGCAGTCAATGTCCGTTGGAGAACAATGGATGCGCCGAATGTCGTGGTTTGCTTGGAGGAAGAAAACGAAGATTGAATGCGGCTGATTCAACACTGGCCCTCTCAATGATATCCTAGCCTTGACATATTTTAAACATTGGTACTTTAATTTAAATATTTAATCATGTATGGTTCCTTTTGCTCTGTATGTTTATTTTTTTTTTGTATATATGGTTATATTTATTTTTGTTTGTTTTTTTTCTTTCTTCTCGCTTTTCTTTTTCCTTATTACTTCCTGTATTCTAGTTTTTACTTTCGAAATATCTTCCTTTGCTAAATCCTGTAGAGGGGAATCATGTATAGGGCTGGATGCCCCAATAAAAAGGCTTGTGTGTGTGTGTGTGAATTTCATCCATTTCCGGTAAATATATTCTATAGCCTTTTCTTATCATACTATAGCCCATCATGATCCCTTTATGAGCTTTTGGTTCCATCTTCTTTCTCTTTTCTTTTCTAATATGAACATAAGCTTCGCTTCCGAACCCTTTTAAGTAAACAATGTTTGGGTTCCATCCTTTGTATATCTCGAAAGGAGTTGTATTCATTTCTTTGATTTTAATTCTATTATTTATATGAACAGCCACCTTAACACTTTCGCTCCAAAATTTTAAAGGTAATTTAGAATCAATTAGCATGGTTCTAGCTGACTCAACTATGGTTCTATTCAATCTTTCGGCTTTTCCATTGCTTTCAGGAGTATAAGCTGTAGTAAATTCTTGCTTGATGCCCTTACTAGATAACCATCGCCTCAAATAGTTTGAAATATACTCTCCGCCATTATCATTTCGAATTCTCTTTACTTTCTTTCCAGTCTGTCTTTCCTCTTGTATTATCAAGTTTATTATGGAATCTGCTGTTTGAGATTTATTAGTAATTGGTATAACGAACGTGAAATTACTATAGTCATCAACAATCGTAATGAAATATTTATATCCAAAAGAATCATTTAAAGGTCCAACTATGTCGGTATGCCATAGATCCAAAATATCTTCAGATTGTTTATATTGTATACCTTTGTAAGATTTTCTATGTAATTTTCCCAATGTACAAGATTCGCAATTTCCTTTGTTATTATGTAATTTTTTCAATCCTAATACAGTTGAATTATCATACATCTCTTTCAATTTTTGAAAATTTACATGAGCAAGTCTTTGATGCCATAGCATATCATCTACTTCTGCTTTTCTAGCTATTTCCATATTTAGGGTTCCTTCCACTTCAAATTTATCACCATTTCTCCATGCCTCATATAAAATCTCACCATCTTTACCTATTACCTCAGCTTTATATTTACTAAATAATACATTTAAATCATGATCTACTATTTTTGCAACCGACAATAAACCCTCTCTCAAATCAGGCACATGCAAAACATTTTCAAATTTAATGAATCCCTCATCTATATTCGACTTCATTCTTATAGCTCCAATTCCTGATGATTTCATTATTGCACCTCTTTCAGCTGTTGCTATAATTCTCTCCTCCTTTTCATACTCTATAAATAATTCTCTCCCACTGACCATATGGCTAGAGGCTCCAGAATCCATTGTCCATCGTATTTTTTCATCCCCTTGATCTTCCTCTCCGTAATCAACTTCACTTGTCTCCATCACATGACTTGTAGACTCTCTATAATTTCTCCTGTTTACTCCTCTCCTAGGCCCATTATAATTGTGCTCTGCATTCTCTTCACTTCTATTCTTTCTACATGTTTCCGATTTATGACCAAATCCTCCACATTTAAAACATTTGATCTTGCCTCTGCACTCTCTAGAAATGTGTCCCATCTTTCCACAGTTGAAACATTTGATAGCAAAATTTCGTCTTCCCGTTCGGCCCTCTCTAGCTTTAGATGCTATTTCAGTTTGCCGTTTTTCTTCTCTTCTAAGTTTTAATTTTTCTTCTGTTTCTTTCAGGATTTGTCTTATAGTGTTCATATTATTTTGCCTGTCTGATTTTATAATTTTTATGTCAAAATCAAATTCAACTCTCAACCCTTCCAAAACGAAGCAAATTAACTCTCTATCTTTAATTTCATCTCCTGCTTGAATGCTTTTGCTCTTTATAATCATTGCTCTATTTAAGTAGTCATCCACCGTTTCATCTTCGTTCATTTTCAATTTTGACAATTCCACTCTATTTTTCATCTGCAAGTCTTCATTTTTTGATGCCATTTCTTCTCCAATTATATTCCATAATATCTTGGCATTTCTTTCACTTGAATATTTTAGCACTTGAGTGTCATTCATTGTTCTATTCATTAAATTTCTTGCAATGGCATTGTCGTCATCCCAGTCTTCCCAGATTTTCATTTTTTCATCAAATTTCTTGTCTGTTTCTATTGGCTTTTCCACTTCTTCTCCTTCTATAATTCTTCTCCATAATTTTAATCCCCGTAATTCACTTTCAATTCGATTTGCCCAGATCAAGTAGTTTTTGTCTGAAAGTTTTTCTATTGGAGATAAATTAAAATTTTGCATCTTTTCCTTTTCTAAAAAAAATTTTCAATTAATCTTGATTTGCATAAATTTAAATTCAACCGCTCTCTGCTACCAATTGTTGGGAGAATCTTAATAATTATTTTCTATTATAAGTAAAAAAGCTTCTTTATTGAAGACACTAATTACAATGAAGTCAAATTACTATAAAAAGAGTTTTAGAAACTCATACGTCTCCACACAGATTCTCAACCACACTCACTCAAAGAAAATACCTATATATATACATACACAATCAACACCACAGAATAAATCAGTCCACAGATTAATCAAATCATAGAATGAAAATTAATATTTGAAATAATAAATATCAACATATATATTTATTGAAAATAAAGAAGGCATATCCTGACTAGAAGCACATGTGCTTTTTAGATGGCAGAGCGCCATCTAGTGGAACATAAATCAACTAAACATTGATTTAACCTGTTCCCTGATATTTGGCCAACCCAAATTTTTGATAAATCAAGAAAAGCCATCCACGAACGCGTTTCGCGCTGTTGGCGCTAGTCAGCGTCGAGTAGGCTGTACCACTGCGAACAAAAATATTTTTGGTCCCAGAGGCTTCTCGAGAAACCAAGAAATGGGTATTTAAGTCCAAACTTGTGTAAATACGCTTAACATGTGAAAAAAATAATAGAAAAAAATGAAATATTATATATATAATATTTAACTTTTCTACTCTCTTTCACGTAATTTGGCGTTCTCGTGCCCTTTCAGACTTAATACCTGTTTCGTGATTTTTCAGGGTATCCCAAATACCAGATTTTTTTAATTATTGAGGTATAGCGATGAGGAGGGCCAAAAGCGTACATAGTTAGCTTTTTTCAATCAAGCAACCTATTTGGCCAATTCTGGAATAATTAAAAATCAACGATTAGTTGTATTTATTCCGACAGATGGCCCAAGCCATCAGCAACTACTAGTTGCACGATCAGAAGATGCCTTTTTCTCTAATTTATCTATTTGATCCCAGTACAATTTCACTTTTATACTTTTTTTTCACCATTTGGAAAGTTTTGGTAAAAATCACCATAGCATTGCAGCATCGTATAGGCCAGGGGTGGGCAAACGGCGGCTTGCGAGCCACATGCGGCTCTTTGGATGTGAAGCTGCGGCTCTTTATATAGTTCCTTACGTAAATATTTATTTATGTGAGTACTCTTAATATTGTTGGCAAGAAAAAATATTGTGGCTCTTTAAAAACTTTGAAATTTTGTAAATTGTAATTTTTGACTCTCCGACTCAAAAGTTTGTCAACCACTGGTATGGCCTCAAATGTTTTGTGGTAAAATGTCGAATTAACATCTTCATTGAAACATATTCTCAGTATTGGAGGATGATATAAGAAATGAAGTGTCTAATTTCAGATTTATAAATTTGAAAAGAATTGCCATTATAGAATTAAGTGATAAAATCGAGGTAAATGTATGTAATAGAAATTATACTATGGTTTTCTGAGAAATACAACTTCACAGAGTAACCTATTAATAAGCTGAAGGCATACAACTGTTTCATGTGAAAGCTGTTTGCTAAAATATGAATATGTGTCAAGATGAATAATTAATTTCTCTTTGCGGGATTCCTGAAACCTTCTCTCCATTTCCTGGACCAGATTGGCAAGATCTTGGAATAGAAGAAGTAACCTACCTTTAGATCATACCGTAATTTGGTAACATTGGCTCTGGCACATTAGAAATTGCAAAAGTCAAACTGCTTTTCACATGTGTAGACATGTGGTGCACTTACAGTAAAAAGCAGTCGCTAACTACCCACCATGGTCTGTACCACGTATACTAGGGATAATAAAAAACCTACCTTTACATCATACCATAATTTGGGAACATTGGCTCTGGCACATTTGTAAGAACAAAAGTCGAACTGTTTTTCACATGTGTTGACATTTGGTGCACTTACAGTAAAAAGCAGTCGCTAACTAACCCCCATGGCCTGTTCCATGTTTACTATATATATAGGGATAATAATTTTAAAAACTACCTTTACACCAGACCCTAATTTGGGTACCGATCTGGAGAACAAGTTAAACTTAGAAATGATGAAGAAATGACATTGAAAATCAACCGAAACGAATGTCCTTTAAAGCTAGGTGTTCTCCTAATGAATAATAAAGATAAAGTATTATAAAATAAATGAATCTTACAGAGTTAAGTTTCTTTTGCAACTTTTTATTTTTCAAGCTTTCGGACTTGTCAGTCCTTCAACAGAATTATCACGTTAAAAATTTAATAATAAATTATATATACACACAGAACAATAAATTTTATATACACATTATTTATTATGTATATAATAATGTGTATATAATTTATTTTATTTATTATTAAATTTTTAACGTGATAATCCTGTTGAAGGACTGACTAGTCCGAAAGCTTGAAAAATAAAAAGTTGCACAAGAAACTTAACCCTGGAAGCTTCATTTATTTTATAATATTATAAATCAGGGAAGAACGTTTAAAGATAAAGTATCGTGATAAGACAGACAAAAAGCTATTTATTACAGAGGACAACCAACAAAGGAAACTATCAAGAAAATTTGCAACAAAAATTCATAACAAATTGGTTTTTTGTGAAGCGAGAATTTCAGGTTGGTATTTTATCATTTTGGTATAGATGTCTTTGGATTTTCCCGCTGAATACTAGAGCCTAATTCAAAGTTGAGATTCACCCTTTAAGTAAAATCAAATATAATTTAATGAAATCATTGGAGTGGTAGATAAAATAAATCCAGTATATATAATAAAGAAGGGGTTTTGCCATTTATGAAAAAAAAGTGAAATTTCTCAGATTAAAGAGAGAGAGTAAGTATAATTTCAAATATTTATATGTTCTATCATATAATTAAAATATTTAGAAAATATTCTTTGTGATTTTTCTTTCAATATACTTCTTTAAAACTACTTATGAAATTGATAAGTCTAGCATTTCTATCCATATACGCTATAATATGCATAAACCCAAGAAGTTATATTGGTATAGTTACAGAATATTGATAGAAAGTAAAAACTCTGAAACACACAATAGGGTCTTGCTTTACCGAACCTTTATAATATTTTAAATCAATATGTCTTTAAAATGTATAAGAAATACTAAAACAACACAACACACAAGTAAATTAATAAAATACACTACTTAGTGGCCATTGAAATTGATACCTCATGAAGTATGTAAACAATGAACGCAGATATTACATCAATGGTAAATCATGTCTGTATATGCAAATAAGTATAAATTCAACTCCAATAAGCAAGCAAGTAGGAGTATCGTCACCTGTAGAAAGGAGAAAGATACTAAAGTGATTTCTCTTAAAGAAATCGTATTTGCATATTGCTACTTATGGAAAGGCCTTGTTATGCCTTGAACAAAATAAGTAAACCCTATTAACGATATTACATCGCGATAGATTCGTAGCCTACCAGGATTGTGGTTTATCCTGCAACGATATTGTTTATACGATCGGTCGAGATCTCATGGCCGTCACATGATTTGGAAACGATAGAAATCCAGATAGAAATTCATGCAGGATCTCAGTGAGAACAAACATCTTGTTCATGTGACCCTACACAAGCATATAGTGAGTACCATGATCCGGATATTAGGCAGTTTTACGGTGAGAGATATCAGGTTGGACAGTGCGACGACATGAACAGCACAGTGAGCTGCCAGCACGGGGTCTATTATAAAGGCTTTCCATCTACGCTGCACCTACAATAGTGTGTTAAACAACGAACATTACACAGAAGTAGTGACATGTCATATATAGTGATCCCAGAAATCTAGTCGTTTTATTTTCCCAAAGAAAATTCGTATTTAGATGCTTTCACAAGTCAAAATTTTCCAATACGTAGGTTGGCGGGCCACATGCAGGTCTTTCATGTCCAGGGGTGGGAGTCTTGCTGGCTTTAGACCAGGTCTGGTCCAGGGGGACATTGGCGGCCAGTTGCTCGATTCTTCCATTCAAAGGAAGTGATTGTTTTATAGATCATGTAGGATCCGATGATGATCATTAGGATGAGGAGGATGAACAGGAAGGGGAGGGAAAAATCTTCCCAATCATTATGGGCCATTGTGTTTCTTCGCTTTGCTTCGCTTTCTCGTTTATGTCGCTTCGATAGGTACTGCGCTTTGCTCAGGGGCTTGGTGAATAAGTAACAATTAGGTTTTCCAATAATGCTATCTAGAATGATTTATATTTCCGTACATGACTTAGCGGTAAAGAATATTTTCTTAAACCCAGATTAGGCCATGTTATCACGTCGTTGGCTCCAATTTTGATGCTTCAACAAATAAAAGAAAATCTTCAATCAAACACTTTCACAATTATATTTTGATAATGAAGACATCAATATAATTCGTGAAAATCTTCTATTGGAGCTCATTTCGTTTCAGAGGTTAAAAATGATTTAGAAAGCAAGAATTCAAGTCTCAAAGTGCTCAAATTACGAAGCTTCAAATTACGAGCTACGTGCGCTCAGGCATCACATTTAAAGCTGACGCCCTTTTTATATATATATATTTTGAAATATATACTCGTAGACAAAACTTAAGGAAGCTTTACCTTTCAGCACATATATCGGGATTCGGACAATAACTCAGAAAGATATTCAATATCGAATGGTCTTTAATAACCAACTGTGAACAAAATGGCCTCTATCTTCTTTTTAAAAAATTAAAGAACCGGAGAAATCAAGTACTTTCCGTTCCTTAAGTTGAATCCATGAGTGAATTTCACATCATTGGTTACTTTTTAGAAATCGATAAATGTTTAAATATCAATTAATTATACATATACATAAGAGCGTGCCATTAATCAATATTTTTAATCATTATCGACGTTTAAGAAAATAATGATGAAACACATTTGAAAAATATAAATAAAACCGGGGGAGGAGGGGATCAACTTGAAGTATGATGACTGAGCGCACGTAGCTCGTAATTAGAAATATATTCGCAGTTATTTGATCACACTTGAGTTGAATTCTTCCTTCTCTATGTAATTTTTACCAGTTGAAACGAACCATATCATTCAAGCTCCAATAGAGGTTTCACGAATTCTATTGATGTCTTTGGTATCAAAATAAATTGCGAAGGATTTTGATTACAGATTCTCTCTCATCGTAATTATGAAGAAGACGTCTTTCTTCATGAAGGACGTCGAACTTAGATTATGGCACAATATGTCTTTCAGGAAATATTCTTTACCGCTACGACATACAACGAAACTTTTGGAAATTATTCAAGAGGATTGTAATTATTGAAAGCCTAATTGTTACTTATTCACTAAGCACCTGATCAAAGCGCAGTACCTATCGAAGCGACATAAACGAGAAAGCGAAGCAAAGCGAAGTAACACAATGACCCATGACGATTGGGAAGATTTTTCCCTCCCATTTCTGTTCATCCTCCTCATCCTAATGATCCTCATCGGATCCTACATGATCTATAAAACAATCACTTCCTTTGAATGGAAGAATCGAGCAACCGGCCGCCAAAGTCCCGCCGGACCAGACCTGGTCTAAAGCCCGCAAGACTCCCACCCCAGACCTGCATGAGGTTCACCAACTTACATATTGAAACCATTTGACTTGTGAAAGCCTCTAAATACGAATTTTCTCTTGGAAATTAAAACGACCGGATTTCTGGGATTACTATACTTATCCTATTTATGCACATTCACACATGCATATGTACAATAATCTACATTCACGAATATACTCTAGGAACCGAGCATTATATTCATGTGTTGAAACCTACTATTTCTTCTATCAAACACTGCTGGCCATTAAAATTGTGTTACACCAAAATAAAGAATAAAATAGATAAATCATAATTATAAGACATATATATATATATATATATATATATATATATATATATATATATATATATATATATATATATAATGAGCCGAATAGAGTATTGATTAGTATACAATAATGTAATAGAGAGAAATAAAACATAACCCAGAGTACTGGTATATTGCTATTTTTATCTTCAATAACATCTATAATCATAGTTCCTAAAACTTCCCAAAGTATCTTTAATTATAAGGACTATGCATGCCGGCCAGACAACCTTTATCTTCATGATATCTACATTCATGCTGGGCATCGAGTCACACATTTTGTCAGATGGTTTCTATTGGTGAAAGATCAGAAGAACGTGCTTACAAGGACAAAAGTTTAACTCTAGGAAAGACCGGACAACCTAAGTAATGAGAGATTGTGCGTTGTCATGCTGAAAGTTAGTGTGAAGAAAGCTTCAAATGTATGGTAGAGTGGTAGCATTTCAGCAATGTAACTGTGGCTGTCGAAATTACCAGTTATATAATATAGAGGTGACCGTATTATGTACCCAATGGCATCCCATGCCATCACTCTATGTGATGGGCCTGTGAGACGATGACAAATGCAAGCATGCATTAGTCGTTTCCATCGGGTATTCACACGTATACAGCTGTCTTGGCGCTGGATTCACAACCGGAATCCTTGAAAATATGATGTGATGCTACTTCTGTGTAATGTTCATTGTTCAACACACCACTGTAGGTGATTAAGCCCCTGCTACGAGGAAAGCCTTTACAATAGACGCCGTGCTGGCAGCTCACTGTGCTGCTGGCGTCGTCGCACTGTCCAACCTGATATCTCTTGGCGTAAAGCTGCCTAATATCCTGACTAATGGTACTCGCTGTACGCTTTTGTAGGGTCACACGAACAATATGTGTGTCCTCACTGAGATCCTGAATGACTTTCTATTTGGCACTACATCGTTTCCACATCCTTGTGATCTCCATGATCGCTACGATGCTGAATTCAGAACCGAAATTCTTCGAAAGAAAGAGGACGTGGCAATTCTCCTGTGTCATGTTCATTGTCTAACACACCATTGTATGTGATTATGTCTCTGCTGAAGTGTCGAGGAAAATCATTGCAATAGACGCCGTGCTGACAGTTATTGAGCTGCAGGCGTCGTCGCATTGTCCTATCTGATATTTTTAGGCGTAAAACTGTCTAATATCCTTACTATGATACTCGCTGTACGTAGGGTCTACAAACAAGATGTCTTTACTTGCGGTAGTGACCGAAGGTCAGTGAGATCCTGCATGACGTTCTATCTGTCATCAATCGATAACAAATTCTTGTGACGTCATGGGATCTCGACCAACGGTATAAGCAATATAGTGGCAGGATAAACCACAGTCGTGGTAGGTTAGAATAAGGCGTGTTGATAGGAGTGTTTACTTCTTTTACACTCCTAACAAGGCATTTTCACAAATAACCAAAATGTAAACACGATTTCTATAAGAGAAATCACTGTTATTTTCCTCCTTTAAACAGGCGGCTTTACTCCTACTTGTTTATTGGGTTAAAATTATAGTTTTTTTTAACATACATTCTTTACCTCTTATGCAAATTTCGTGTTCGTTGTGTACTTCTTTCATGGTGTAGCCATTTCAATGTCCACCCAGTAGTGTATTAATATATTTGTGGGAACGTTGTTTTAGTATATTGTCGCGTATATCAGCCTGAAAAACACCTACAACTTTCTCCAATAGATGTCGCTTTGACCTATTTCTGGTCTGCGACTAGTGTGGGAGTCGCCGACTGCTGAAGTCCTGTTTCCTGGAGCAAATGATTGTAAATATCTGTTGATATTGGCCTTGGGATGTAAAATAGTGTAAATACCCGTTAATTGTTATTCGAGTTCTTATGTAATGTGGATTGAAGATGACAATAAAAAAGAGAGGAGTGTTAGCAGACTTGCTGCCGGTTGCGACTCCCTCTCTCGAACATCACAGCGGCTACGCTTCTGGTAAGTCTCTCGTGTCCCCCCATCAGTTGTAAGGCTGAGAGATACTGCCAGAGGGAAAGGAGATCCACGTGAGTATTGGTTCTCGGAGGGTCTTTGGGTGGTCTGTAGGGTAGAGCTGCAAAGGAGAAGCAACGGAGCCCAGGGTAGGTGAACAACGAAGGAAGAAGCTGTGTCGTTGCGAAGAACCGGAGGGGTAACGCGCGACAATATATATTTTCATAAATTTTCATAAGTCATGTATGGATTTAAAATATATATAAATATATCAGTAAATTGAAAATTCACAAAAAGGTAAAAATAAATATGTTAAAAGAAAAGGTTTTTTATTCAAAAAATATTTTCATTTTTTAATAAAACATATAAATATTTGAAGATATACCAACTCTCTCTTTTCAAGCTCAGAATTTCCACTGTCTTCCTATATGGCAAAATGCCCTTCTTCATTACGGTATTTCTCTTATCAAAAATACACAAATGAATCTATTAAACCAGAGGTAGGCAAACTGCGAGCCACATGCGGCTCTTTGGATGTGAAACTGCGGTTCTTTATATAGTTCTATATGTAAATATTATTTATGCGAGTGCTATTTATTGTTGGCAAGAAAATATTTTGTGGCTCTTTAATAACTTTGAAAGTTTGTAAATTTGTAAATTTTGACTCCTCCGACTCAAAAGTTTGCCGACCCCTGTATTAAACTATATTTACTTTTATTCAAATGGTGAGTCATAACTTTGATTTAGGTTCTCGTATTCAGCGGGGATAAAAATTCAGAGACATCCATACTAAAATTATGAAATACCACACACACTCACACACAAACACGAAAAAAACTTGAATTTCTTACTTCACACAAACCAATTTTTTTATGAATTTGTGGTGATAATTCTCTTGGTAGTTTACTTCTTCGGGTGTCTTTTATAATATTTAACTTATTTCGTGTTATCTTAAAGATAGAGGCTGCCTGGCCGGCATTCATAGTTCTTTAAATTAAAGCAACTTCGGCCAGTTAACGTTTAATTTTCTCAACGTTTCAATAAAAATATTTTGACTTCGTCAGGAGAAATAAATAAAAATAAAGCATTTGGCAACGCGTTAAAAATTGTTCCTTTTAACGCCTTGCCAAATGCTTTATTTTTATTTATTTCCTGTTGTAACACGTCACTCGCTCTTTTTATTTCATTAGAACACCCAACTTCAAAATACACATTCGTTTCTGTTGATTTTCTCTATGAGAAATTTCTGCAATCAAAATAATTCTAGAGCTCTTCATTTTCCTTTTTGAGATTTTTTTACTGTTTTTAATGGCAGCATTCTTCACAAGCACTATTCCATATATATATATATATATTTTTTTTTTTTGGAAAAATAAAATCTACACATATGAGACATTTCTAATTAATCAATGTATTTATAAAGTGAGGCTAATCCATTCAATTATCGATACCTTTGTATATTTCTAAAAAGAGGTAGCATATAAATAAATTAATTAGAATTCGAAACTATTATAGACATGTATGATTATTTTAAAAAGTAAACAAGTTTCTATTGTCCTTACTGCAATGGAAAATTAATTAGAATATTTAATAACATCACAAGTAATTCTGAAATGGAACGTGAGATTCAGTTAATGGACATATTCGAACAACTGAACGATGAAACTATCCTAAGGCCCCTATATAAACGAGGGATGGTCATGGAAGATGTCGTGTATGCGGTCCTGTATACAATCTTAGGGAACATTTCCTTGCGGATCTCTCGCCTGAACACAAGATCATTCTTGTCAAATTCCTTAACTTCGTCACCGAGCATGCTCGGGACATGGATTCCATAACTCGCAACGGCCTGTTCGAACTCAAGGCGGCTTTAAGCTCCTGATGAAATCCAGACGTCCCTCCGGAGGGGGCTCCGTCTGTTGTATATATTTCTCCCTATTTCAAATATAACTGTAACCTCTCTCCCTACTGTTGACTAGATGTCAATAAACTATTTTTAATTGTCAAACAAACAATCCAGACACAGGTTTCTTTAACTATATTTTTATATCTCTAGATTTCGAGCCAAGGTGCCCTTCAACAGGAGAACTAAAGTATGACTTCCAGCTAACTATATATACACACACAGCCTTTATTAAGACATTAGTCTTATACAGATTCTCCGTACAAGGTGCAATATCAGGAAAAGAGCAGCACAGGAAACCAGTAGTTCCGCAACTATATACAATTATTAGTAATAAGGAAAAGTAAGATTTAATATGAAAGGTCGACGCCATCTCCCCAAGTCTTCAATTCCATAAGCGCGGAGCAGAAATAGGGACTAAGTTATTTAGTTCGCCATAAATATAGCATCCAGACACAAAAAAGGAGGTTTACTCCAGCACAGCCATCCATATTACCAGCTCCGCAATCTCATCGTCGACCAACACGATGGCCCCTCGATGTTTCGTCATCATTCTGAGGTGTAAGAACAATAGCTTCGAAGTTAGCTAACTATATACTTACATAGCCAACTATAGTGAGCTAGAAGTCATACTTCTAGTTCTCCTATTGAAGGACATGTTGGCTCTTAAGTTAGAGAAATAAAAAATAGTTAAAGAAACTTGGCCCTGGATTACCTGTTGATCTTATTAAATTGTAAAGGCAGGGATGAATATACAATAAAACCTCCCTGTAAAGGACACCTAATTTCAGAGCCAAAGTGTCCTTTAGAGAGATGTGTCCTCTTACCGGAGAGTTTCTAAATAGTAAAAATGCTAATTTTGCAAATCAAAACATTCCTTTGTAGAGAAGTGTCCTCTAGCGCGAGTGTCCTCTCATGGAAGTTTTACTGTATATGTATTAATTAGAATATTCTCTAAAGTATATAATTTTCAGGAGTTTATTTGAATAAATATTGAACTAAATGTATCCAATACTCTTTTTTAACATAGAAGGATTACACATATTATTGAAGAACCTTCTGCAAACCTTTCTGCCAACCAGCTGCGACTATCAATTACGCGTCTGTTTACCGCCAAATTGCGTCTAGGCCTAGTCTGATATATCGTCTGGTTTAAATTAATTAACAGTCATTAAATAGCGGCCACACGTGCATGTTTTATACAAGCTCTAGATATTTGAAAATTAATCTGTCTAGGCAGTTGCGTGTAATATATTGTTAAATTTTGAAATAAATTTATGAACAAATTATTTTTTTATTAATAAAATAGACTTAGAAAGGAATACCAAAGTATCTTTGCTTTTTACTATTTAGTCATGATTTTCGAATAGATGAAATTTATCAAAACTCCTATAAATTTTATTCAAATTTTATAATAATATTATATATAGAGATCTGTACATATGAAAGAAGCGCTTATATATTTTTAAATAAAATTGAAATTAAATATTATATAATTGACCTAATTATATATTTGAGTGAAAGAGGAGAAAGACCTCTTTAAAAATCCCGAGTTCAACTGACCCGGTTGATAGACCTCAGCAATGGTCCCACTCCAGGGATACGGAGGTCTGTACTCATTTTAGTTTGCAAGTAAAGACTTCCATGTTAGGAACACCCTCAAATTACAGGCAAAGTCAGACATTCATCAAAGTCTGCCATGATGCCATGATCAATTAAAGCTGAACCCCTACACCCCATTCAATTGGAATTCGTGTAATATTTACACAAGGGGATAAGAAACAACACATATATTTGAGCCATATTAAGATATGGCTTAATATAAAATATATCGATTTTGTATGTTTTTTAAATTTTCTCCTTACGTTAAGAAATATTTAAAGAATAAAACAATTCTCTCAATAGTGACATTTAAACTGAAAAATACAAAGTGTATCATTTTAAAGGCATTATTTAATATATATTTATATATTATACTCTTTTGGCATAATTCTAGATTATTGTGTATTAACACAAAGAAATAACGCGCCATTGAATGTAATTCTACTGTCCTATAAGCTTATGTCCATAGTTTTCTTGAAAACCATTTCTGAGATTCCACCCTTCAGTGCTGCGTATAAAAGCAGAATCGTCCAATACAGTATTAGAGATCTGAGAAGCGGTCTGGTGGATTAAATTGGCGAAACCGCTGGGAGGGTTCATTACTGATGAGCCAAGCCCTCCCAATATATTTTTCATCGCAATAAGGGCAGTATAAGTTTGTATTATGTATAAAAGAAACACTCTTGCTTTTAAATCCTTTTATCTTTACGCAAATTTGGCCTTAAATACCCATTTCTTGATTTCTCGGGAAGCCATTGGGACCAAAAAATATTTTTGGTCGCAGTGGTTACAGCCTACTCCACGCTGACGAGCGCCAACAGCGCGAAACGCGTTCGTCGATGGCTTTTTTTTATTTATCAAGAAATTGGGTTGGCCAAATATCACGGAGCAAGCTAAATAAACGTTTAGTTTATTTTTACTCCACTAGATGGCGCTCTGCCATCTAAAAAGCACATGTGCTCGTGGTCAGGAGATGCTTTCTTTATTTTTAATATATTATTCTGTATGTACAAATATTTAATTTCTCTATTTAATTGAGATATGAATTTAGGTTAATATCCTTTATATCGTTCAAATGTTTTGTTTATTGTGAGTTGAGCTCGAAGAGAGAGTTGAGTTAGTCAGCCAGTTAAACATGTAAATACTACCAGATAAGTATATAGTTTATTCCAATTCCATAACTCTTATGAAAATAAATATAATAATTTTAAATATAAATCATAAATAAAAGTTTAAATCCAAATTATATATGGCGTCCCCCAATACCTCTGTATATCATTTACTGAAAATTCAAGCCACAACACTTTCTCTTTAGATTGTTGTTCTCAACTTGCTCTTATTCAATATAAGCCTTTGTTTTGCTGCCGGAATGAACTGTTAATTGCTTTTGTCACCTAACTCGAGAACTACTTGAAAAAGAGAAAGTTCTGCTAGCTATTCTCCTCGTGACATATATAAGTTTATAACTATTTATTGTAATGAATTTGTGTGAAACTATGTATGCACATATGGAGAAAAGTCCAAACATATAGTCAATATATATATAGATGGCGCTCTGCCTTCTGAAAAGCACATGTGCTCTTGGTCAGGATATGCCTTTTTTATTTTTAATATATATATATATCGTATATTTTAAACTGTATAATAATGACACTTTTAGTATATGTCACATATCTTCCAATTAGTTAGAGCCGATACCTTAAAAGAGAGAGATCCTACCTTCTATTAAAATGTTCACCGTTTCTATTTGCTACCACCCCCATATTTTGTATATATGCTATATCTTTATTAATAATACCTGTAAACCCCTATTTGTATGTAAAACTAAAAATGTTGACGTCAAAATAAAGATCCAAAGAGTGTTCTGTCAGCTGGTGGCAGGGACAGGAGGGAGGAAAAAGCCAACGCCCAGCCCATGTGGGGCCCCCAGGGACTCTTTATAGACGACCTCTGTAAACAGGACAGGTTTTGGCAGGGGGTCAGCAGATGGTTCTAGGGTGTGTTTCTCGGCAGTCCGCTTCAGTCGGTCTCTCCATGTCTCGGTGATAGGCACCCAAGTTTGTGTCATGGCCTCTACCTCTGTCCCGTGGGCTGGCCCCGATCACTCTCTGTTCTAACATCTAGCCCTGCCTCTGCTCCATGTTGTACGCGTGTGGAAAGAACATCAACACTCGCCTCACGTACACGACTGCCAGCTTATCCATACGTCGGCAGCATCACATTTGCAACAATATTACATATATACATATGTCGTACCACAATCACTAGCAGTCATGGGGCCTAGTGGATTCGGGCGTCTATGGGTGAGACAAAGGAAGACGCAGAATGGATGGTACCTAAGAGGCCAGAGGCCTAAGACGCGGCAAGATCCAATAGGATGTCTGATCTGCACGAGAGGGAAAGATGAACTGCTTGTTGTTGTTGTCCGGCGGCGGTGTCGTAAATCTCAGTAACGCCTTATGGAAGTGGTCTGTAATTTAGACGATATTGGGCCTCTCCCTACCTTGGATGCGGCTCTCTCAATAATACATTATTATAATATTTGTGATTACATGACGGCCAAGCTAGGGCGTTGAATTGTATCCACATTTTATGGCTGTTACACTATTTATAATTATGATACATATGAAAATTTAGTGCATATTGACACATATTACCACATATATATTTATAGTTGAGACTCTTAAAAACAGTTCGGTAGCTAATTTTTCAACTTTCGCAACCCTTTCTCTACCTAAATCTTCAGTCAAAATTACTAGTATTTTTCTCCCGGTAACAAAAGAATAGATTTACCACAGGTCGAGACACTATTTTTTAAACAAAGGTTATCTCAAATAAATAAAAAAGCCTATATATATTGCAAAAGATCAAAACTCAGATATTTACAACTAGGTTAATCCATCTTTAATCCCCCTTAGATACCATCAAATGTACATTGAATCAAATGTTCAAATTCTGAATCACACTCAAGCATGTTAAAGTCTCCTGAAGAAAACTCATAATTACACGCAGACATGTGGTCGTCTAAGAAAAGATATGCTTACAGTTTTATTTCAGGAACTTACCTGTTCAAGTTTGGACCATTCTTCAAATGCCAAACCGTTTTAGCGGTAAGATTAGCTTTTTTCAATTTCTTTTAGTATCCACTGAAACACAAAATATATCCGTAAACAAAAGGTTCTAGTAATTTACAGATATGGAGATAAAAGGAGATTTTAGCTTTTTATATCGTTTAAATAATAAGCCTACTACATTTTTGCATATTTACTCACATTTCTAATATGTGGGTCGAATTGCATCTCAGCTTTTTATCTTTAATAGCAATGGGGAAAAGCACTAAATGAAACCAATAGAATTGACTGAGATCTATAGAACCAATAGTTCACATGAATATTATGACATATCTAGAAATATATTTATTGAATTTATTGCAATAATTATCTACCAATTATATTTACTTAAGGTATTCAATGTAACAATGATCTTATTGGATACAAATAACTAATAAATTGAAAGATCCTGTGTAACAATGATCTTAATGGATCCAATGTAACAATGATCTTAATGGATACAAATAACTAATAACTTGAAAGATCCTGTGTAACAATGGACTTAAGGGATCCATTGTAACAATTAAATTGAAAGATCTTTTATAACAATGAATTTAATGAATCCATTGTAACAATTAAATTGAATGATCCAGTGTATCAATGAACTTAATTGATCCATTGTAACAATTAAATTGAAAGATCCAGTGTAACAATGAACTTAATGGATCCATTGTAACAATTAAATTTAAAGATCCATTGTAACAATGAACTTAATGGATCCAATGTAACAATTAAATTTAAAGATCTTTTATAACAATAAATTTAATGGATCCATTGTAACAATTAAATTGGAAGATCTTTTATAACAATGAATTTTATGAATCCATTGTAACAATTAAATTGGAAGATCCAGTGTAACAATGAACTTAATGGATCCATTGTATCAACTAAATTGAAAGATCCAGTGTAACAATGAACTTAATGGATCCATCGTAACAATTAAATTGAAAGATCATTTGTAACAATGAACTTAATGGATCCATTGTAACAATTAAATTGGAAGATCCTGTGTAAGAATGAATTTAATGGATCCAATGTAACAATAAACTTAATGGATCAAATCTAACAATGAACTTAGTGGATCCGGTGTAACAATGAACTTAGGGGATCCGGTGTAACAATGATTTGTAGGATCAGATGTAACAATGATCTTGAAAGACCTAGGGTGTAACAATGATTCAAACGGATCAGTTGTAACAATGTTCTCAAAGGATCAGATGTAACAATGATTCTAAAGGATTAGATGTAACAATGATCTTGAAGGATTAGGTCTGACAATGATCTTAAAGGATCAGGTGTAACAATGATCTTAAAGGATCAGGTGTAACAATGATCTTGAAGGATCGAGTGTAACAATGAACTTGAAGGATCGAGTTTAAAAATGATCTTGAAGGATCGAGTGTAACAATTATATTGAAGGATCGAGTCTAACAATGAACTTGAAGGATCGAGTGTAAAAATGATCTTGTAGGATCGAGTGTAACAATCATCTTGAAGGACCTGGTGTAACAATGATCTTGAAGGATCTGGTGTAACAATGATTTTGAAGGATCAGGTGTAACAATGATCTTGAAGGATCTGGTGTAACAATGATCTTGAAGGATCAGGTGTAACAATGATCTTAAAGGATCCGGTGTAACAATGAACTTGAAGGATAGGGTGTAACAAAGATCTTGAAGATTCAGGTGTAACAATGAACTTGAAGGATCAGGTGTAACAATGATCTTGAAGGATCGAGTGTACCAATGATCTTAAAGGATCAGGTGTAACAATGAACTTGAAGGATAGGGTGTAACAAAGATCTTGAAGATTCAGGTGTAACAATGAACTTGATGGAGCAGGTGTAACAATGATATTGAAAATTCCAGGTGTAACAATGAACTTGAAGGATCGAGTGTAACAATGAACTTGAAGGATCGAGTGTAACAATGATATTGAAAATTCCAGGTGTAACAATGAACTTGAAGGATCGAGTGTAACAATGATCTTGAAGATTCAGGTGTAACAATGATCTTAAATATCCAGTGTAATAATGATATTGAAGTATCAGGTGTAACAATAATCTTAAGAATACAGTGTAACAATGATCTTGAAGATTCTCTCTCAGGTGTGACAATGATCTTGAAGATTCAGGTGTAACAATGAACTTGAAGGATCGAGTGTAATAATCATCTTGAAGATTCAGGTGTAACAATGAACTTGAAGGATCAGGTGTAACAATGATTTTGAAGATTCAGGTGTAACAATGAACTTGAAGGATCAGGTGTAACAATGATCTTGAAGATTCAGGTGTAACAATGAACTTGAAGGATCAGGTGTAACAATGATCTTGAAGATTCAAGTGTAACAATGAACTTGAAGGATCAGGTGTAACAATGATCTTGAAGATTCAGGTGTAAAAAAGAACTTGAAGGATCAGATATATCAATTATCTTAAGTGATCCAGAGTATAAAATTGCAAAGAAAATAGGCAGAAAATTAATAGAAAATCACCATCAAAAGGTTTCTCTCTCTCTCTCTCTCTCTCTCAGTGTGAGCTAATATTAAAGATGTATGTGAGTAAAGATTATCTGAAAAGAATCGATGCAAAGGTTCCTTTCAGAGTTCTGTATATTAACTTTAACATTTTTTAAAATTAAAAAGGCATATATTGGATCGAAAAAGCATTTATTTTACCAATATTTCAGGTGGCTGAACGCCAACTTTTACGAAGGTATTATAATATATTAATGTGTGTCAACAACAAACTCGCCGCCACATCTATTGAAGGATTAGGTATAAATATAATCTATAAGAAACCAATATAAAAATGTTTTTTAGGAAAGATCGAACTGTTCTTGAAATATCCTTTGTAAAATATTCAAAAGAATCACGATCAATTATTTTATTTAGCAGTCAACAAACCGAATAAAATACTTAGCTGATGTCTTCTCATCTGCTGGTTCTAAGATAGAAACGAGACATTATAGAGACCAATCCTTTTAAACAATAGCTACAATATAATCAAGTTGTACACTCATGAACAAAACATAAAGAATTTGTACCTTTTTAGCATGTATATCGGGATTCAGACAGTAACCCTGAAAGATATTTGATACACATTGACCTTTATTGAAGACACACGAGATAACCAAGTGTGAACAAAATTACCTTGGTTCTTTAAAAAAAAAAAAAAAAAGCAGACAACATATAAATAAAGATTTTACACTTCCTTAAGTTTTGTCTATAAGTGTAGTTGTGAGTGTATGCATGATATTTTCTATTAAATTTATATTCAAAATATTAAGAAAAATCAAAATAAAATATCAGAATTTGATAAATAATCTGAAATTAAGTAGAAATTAAAGATAAAGAACCAAATAAAGATTAAATTGGATATATTCATAGGTCTTGATCCCCCTCTCAAGTGATATAAAAGTATAGGCGCGCTATTGATAAAAATGACCATGTCGTAATCAACTGAGTTTGTTTGTTTTAAGCATTCAAACAAATTCAGTGATTTTAACAAACAGATGGCTTGCTGATTCATAATAATAAAATTGTTCTAAAAAATTACCTTTAATTTCTGTTTGCGTAAGAGAAATGCTCTCGAAGCCTATCATATATTCATAATTATATATATTTCAACATCTCCCCAACGCTTATATTCATAGTTCATCCAAAATACCTTATCCAAGAGGTCAGTATCAATATAAAAGAAAACCAGCCCAATGCAATATTACAGTTGTATATGGTATATTAAACTGGCGAAAAGGTTCACCACTGATGAACAAGACCGTCCCATTAATCGAACATTGCGGTAAAGGAAGTAGAATATTGTTTTATTTCAAAAATAATCATAAGCGTTAAAAATTGTTTGAATTTCTCAAAAGAAGTTTCGACGTTGAAACATTTCAAAAAGTTGTAAAGGAATGCAGCCATATATTTCCTTGAAGGAAAAAGAAGTAAAATTTGCAGGGAAATTCCGCAGATGGGCGACAGGCAGAGCCCAGGAAGCTAACCAAGTGGTTAGGTCAGGTCAGGAGGTGCATGACACATGGTCGTAAAGATATACACGGGTCGCAGACGTCTCCTTCTCTTTCCCCATTTTATAAAAATCTTTAATAATATTGTAGCAAAATATTTATATCATTTGTATATTGCTATTCTGGAAACCTCTCTCGTTGCTTATCTTATAATGGTTGATTTTGGTTTGTGTCATAGATAAATTGCCGTGTAATCTGAAGTTTGTCTTTCCTCATTTTCTATGTGACATTTTGGTGGAGATGCTGGGTAGATTAGGGAAGACAAACTGAGGATCGCCGAGATGACCTCGAAGCCTTGGGTGCGGTGATCTATATTTTCCAAGACTGACTCCAGGATTCCACCGCCGTGTCAAAGTCAAGACTTCCCTACAAGAAGACGATGTCCCTATTGAGGATACGACGCCGAAGCCGCTCTTCACGCCGCAATAGAAAAGATGCCAAGCTACTAAGGACAAAGTTTCAAGACTAAGTGAATCCTTGGCAGAAGCACGTTCGATCCATGTCAGTATCTACGATATTTGCAAGCTGTGGGTCACAGCTCCCATAGGGAAGGAGTTATGTAGCAAAATATTTATTATATTTATGTACATATTATTAATTTTTGATATTTATTTTATTTATATTTTGTTATTCTGGAAACTTGCCTCATTGCTTATCCTATAAATGTTGATTTCGGTTTTTGTCTTAAATAAATTTCCGTGTCATCCTAAAGTTTGTCTTTCCTGATTTTCTATGTTACAATATTTCTAATGTTAAAACAGTGTTAGTTTTTTTTATTATTATTATATATTAATTAACCAGCACGATATTTAAATATTTGTGCCTATTACATAGGAAACAAAACAACAAACAAATTAGAACTTAAATTAAATATTTACAAATTTACATGCATTAATCGACAGATTTTATAAAATTTATATAGACAAAGTGGCTGATGTAAGAGAGTTAAATGATTTAGATCAGGGAACAATCGATGTCTCACTTCTGCAAAGTTGGGACAGTCGTAGATAGGTGAAGAGCAGTTTGTTCAGTTTCTTCGTAGGAACAATTTGGTGTTTCTGATAGACCTCTTTTATGTAAGTATTTATGGTATATTCCGTATGATGTGACAAATTGAGATATTATAAAATTTGAATGGAACTGCGTAGGAAAAACGGTGTTAGTTCGTGATCTAATACTCTCGAAATAGGTTATAAGAGTAAAATAAAAGACGAATTGCAAGATACTTATTTTTAATTATAAGGAGATAACGCGCCATCTATATATAAAAAAAAATGATAGCATCAGAACATGAATATTTCTTTGAACATAAAACAAACTTCTACTGTCCTTACTGCGATGGAAATATATATTGAGAGGGCTTGGCTCATCATTCTGATGTCCTAAAAGCGTATGTCCATAGTTTTCTTTAATAACATTTCTAATACAGTAGAACTTGGATAATTCGAACTTCTTTAATTCGAAAACCTCTTTAATTCGAATATTTATCTTGGTCCCTAGAATTTCCTATAAATAGAATTTCCGTTTTTAATTCGAATTTTTGGATAATTCGAATTTTTTTATGGTCCCTTGGGGTTCGAATTATCCAAGTTCGACTGTATTCCACTTTTCAGTGTAGCATATATAAACAGAATCGTCCAATACCGTATTAGGGCTCCAAGAGAAGCGGTCTGGTAGATTAAATTAGCGAAACCGCTGGGAGGGTTCACCACTGATGAGTCAAGTCCTCCTTATATATTTTTTTCATCGAGTACGACAGTAGAAGCTTGTTTTATGTTTGAAAGAAACATTCGTGGTCTGAAGCTTCCATTTCTTATATTTATTTCTATATAGGGATCTTTAAATAAAAAGGAAGATCTTGCAATTCGTTTTTCATTTTACTTCTAGAACAATAGTAGAGTTGCATAAATATCAAAGAGGTTAAATTTTCAGAGGTTTACTTTTATAGAGAAGGGACCAAAAGTTTTCTGAATATAAATTTTATTCCTGTTCCACCACGGTCAATGCACCAATGCGACAGGCTGGGGTGGCCAAAAATTGGACATGGCGAAAAATAGCTAATACTGGGCCATACCGAGCGGTGACTGCGGTATTGTAGAATTTATATGGGGGTAGGTGGAAGGATGATCTAAACCATTGGTTTTCGACCGCTACGACCCGGGATCGAATCCCGCAATGGGCATTTTTTTCTAATTAAAAAAATGCTCCAATTGCCCCCGATTCTTTCAAAAGTTCAACCCCACCAGAGAATGCAAGTAACCAAACAAGGTTCTAGCACATTTGTAAGTGAAAACGTCGAACTGCTTTTCACATATGTAGACATGTGATGCAGTTACAGTAAAAGCAGTCGCTAACTACCCACCATGATTATCATGGCCTGTACCACGTGTACTTGCGATAAAAACATAAAACAAGCTTCTACTGTCCTTACTACAATGAAAAAATATATTGGGAGGGCTTGGCTCATCATTCTGCTGTCCTAAAAGCGTATGTCCATAGTTTTCTTGAATATCATTTCTAAGATTCCACCCTTCAGTGTAGCATATATAAGCAGAATCGTCCAACACAATATTAGGGCTCCTAGAATCAGTCTGATAGATTAAATTGGCTAAACCTCTGGGAGGGTTCCCCAAAGAGAAGATTTCAATGTTTAATATCAAGAATTATAGTCAGAACATTAGGTTTCCTGGGTCACGATCCTCTTAAAATGGGTCAATTGGTATGGCCCTGGTCGGGTTAATGGGTACGTCGGGTATATGGCTGGGTCCGTCCAACCATCGCCTGCGCTCGCAAGAGTGAGTCCGATGGTCTTAATTATCTCAGAGGATTGGAATAGGGGTACTAGGGTGGGAGACCTTACTAGGACCCTCACGGGTCGAACCGCCATTATAAACAAAGGGTAGTGCGCAGAGTCAGATACCTCATGGGTGGTTGGGAAACCCTGCCCCCACGAATAAAATGTAAATAAATTAAACACACATATTAACACTCCTAAAAAATTGAAACATCAAACATAACCTGCTAAAACCAAATTACAACTATGCCAGAGGACAAAGGTGTTAGCGTAAACTGATCTTGGAGAATGAAGAAAGTTTTTGTGATTCTCGTGAAAAGCGGAAGATGGGAGAACTTATAAATATATAGCACAGATTTATTCTGAGAATTATATTTTTAACATTATAAATTTTCATGTCATTTCAATATGAATATATATATCCATAGAAGCCTAGGGCGCCTCTACCGTCAACACTTGAGGCCATCTATTGACCGACGCCGCAAACTAGCGAGTTCGGGTCGGTGACAAAGCCACAACACCAGCTTTGGAAAACTGAGAAGCGTCCATCTAGAGACCATGGTTTCGGGCTAATGGTTCTCGTTAGCCTAGTGTGAACGCTTCTCAGTTTGCCAAAGCTGGTGTTGTGGCTTTGTCACCGACCCGAGGCAGCTAGTTTGTGGCGACGGTCAATAGATGGCGTCAGGTTTTGACGGGAGAGCCGCCCTATGCTTCATATGTGTGTGTGAATAAATAATCATATAAATGAGCATTCAAATGGCTGAACGCCATCTAACGGAATAAATCTTACCTAAAACGCTTGTTGAATATTATTTCATAGCATTGGCCAACACAATTTCTTGATAAATTAAGAAAAGTCAACAACGTATACATTTTGGGCTGTCGGCCCACGTCAGTGTAGAGCAGGGTGTACATCAATGCCATCTAAAAGGCAGGTCTTAGAGGCTTATGAACATCAATAAATGAGAAGGACAAGTGTGCGAAAATATAGAGATAACCCAGGTTCTTTGAGTGCAAAAATTCAACAACTGTTTCATTATCTCTGATCAACTACAATGCTGCAAGTATTCAAACCTTACCATGTTGATGCTAATTATCAACCCAGTTTTGCATATGATGAATGAGGGATATTTTAATGTCTTGGAGTTTATTGATAATCACAAGCTAAAATTTAAATAAGGAATGTAAGAAAAGGCACTCCACCTACCTCGTAAACCGGCCTCTGTTATGCTAAGCAACACCTATAAGGAAAACCAAACGCTTTGTGCAACACAATCATAAATGGTCGCGCTTAATCAATTTAACGATGTCTTAAAGATTCACGGAACATTTCAGGCGGAATTTAAGACGACTTTATCGTTCCTACAGGGATAAGATAAACAGGAGAGCTAATTTACCTGGATGTTATAACCCTATAGGTAGTTGATTGTGATAGGATGAATGTTGGCAGTCCAAGCAAAGAAAGACGACTCAAAGACTATGGAGAAACAAGACAAGTCATTTTTTGGAATCTACTCTCAATGTTGAGAGGCAAGGTAGACCCTCCAGATCTGTCTCCACTCGATGCCCTTAATTCTATTATTCACTATCTTCCACAATTCTATATGAACTCTCTATTCAGACGAGTGGTACACTGTATGTCCGCGTTTGAAATAGTGATGAAGATTTATGTGGGGATTTGTGTATCAGTCGTGGTAGTTGTGTGGTGTTTGTGTGACAATTGAAACAAATTTTATTGACTTCTTGTCAATAATTTACATTAGAAATGGAAATATATAATGAATAAACTAATATACAGATGATCATGCGGGGGATGTGCCCCAGCGAGTGAGCCCTCTTTACCAGGTTATGAGCGGGTCCTCTGCTCCTCCGGTCAGCCCAACATGTACGAAGTACCGGTTGATGATGTATTTGGCCGACGCCAGGATGGCCAGGTCGTCATCTTCGAGGTCAGACCCGAAGATCCAGGCCCGCAGGTCAGGGGGTCGTCGCCCGAGGACACTGAAGGCTTCGATTATGAGGGGCTTGATGCGCCTGCAGCTCCAGTAGCGATGGTCAAGGGAGCGATCCACGGAACCGCAGGCCTGGTATGATGAACTGATCGAGGCCGGATGGTCCGGGTGGGGCAGGGCATGGAGGGCCAACCTAAGCGCAATGTTGGCGTCGTGGCCCAAGAAGTCCAGTCGAGCCTGGCCGGCGCGTCAACCACAGATGTCCATCTGGAGAGAAGCCTGGGGATCGGCTGTGTGTGTGTGTGGCGAAACATAGGAGACAGGATCCAGAGGCAAAAACCCGTGGTGAGTAAATCGGGGATGAAAGAGAGAAGGTTCGAGGACCACTCTGGGAACAACTGATGTGCCAACTGTCTCTTTTTCATCACATACAGCTGCTTAAGACGCTTTGAGTAAGATAAATTACCCACAAGGGGGAGTGGGAGTGAAGGCTTGGCCCCTGGTACCAAGGAGGTTGTTTTGACCCGGTTATTCTATCTTCCCTTTCCTCATACTCCCACACAAGCCATTTTATTTATATATTTATGACGAGCGCCATCAGCGCGAAAATCGTTGGTTTTTATATATAGCAAGAAAATGGGTTGGTCTAATATCAGAGAACAGGTTAAATCAATGTTTAGTTGATTTCAATTCCACTAGATTGCGCTCTGCCATCTAAAAAGCACATGTATTCCTGGTCAGGATATGCCTTCATTATTTTTAATATTTATAATTATTATGACATATATATTTATTTATAGTTAAATGAATTTATACATATTAGAAATGAGAAACACATCCGCACTAAGCGGTAAACAAGACAGTTAGGGGAAGGCAAGAGAAACATTTTTCGGCGGGGCAACCAAAGAAGCCAGTTGTAACAGTTTCCAAGCTTCCTTCTTCTATCACACACACCGCCGGTTTTTTACAACCACTACCCAGGATCGAAATCCAAATTGATTTTTTTATGCTTTAATAGCCAACGATTTTTGCAAAAGTCAAAACCCCCATCAGTGAATGACAAGTAACTAAATAAAGCTCTGTATTCTTATGAGTGAAAAAGTCTAACTGTGCTTTCTACATATGTAGACATGTGGTGCACTTACAGTCGCTGAATACCCACCCATATTATCATGGCCGTTATCAAGTGCACTTGATAGAAGTAAACAAACTATTTTGGGATATTTTATTCTAATTAAATCAATTAACATTCTTCCGGTTTTTTTTTATGTACAAGGAAAGTGATAATTTCTTCTTTGTAAAATGTTTATTATCAATTGATTTACATTTTCTGGACAGTTTTAGCCTCAGGCGGCGTTTTATTTATTACTAGCCTAAAGACCCGGGTAACGCCCGGGTTTTACCCGATTAAATTTTTTTATTCAAATACTATTCGTTACAATTATAAATTGGCGCCGTGGATATCACTCTTATGAAACGTCCCGCTCCAAACTTTACATGTACATTAGGTCAGCTGATATTACCTCCCATCTTCACCGCTAGAGGCGCTGCGCGTGAGCGAAAGGGCGTGAGGAAATTTGCCAAAACCTCGACGAATATTCGGGATAGAGACCTGAAATTTTGCCTATAATTTTTTCCAGATTCTACTCTATATACTGTAAAAATTTCAGTCAGATTAGTTACCTATTGTGAACGTGTATAGCCGACAAACATATACACATACATACATACATACATGCATACACTGACTTTTATATATATAGGGATATATGTACTCCCGTAGAGAGAGAGAAGGGCAGAGATACCCGAAATCTTGAGACGGTTTTAATAAAATTAAAATAAACTCATCTCCGGAAACCTTTTTAATCGTTTAATAAATTTTTATTATAAAGAATACATCTCTTTTTACCTTTTCGAATTCGAAATATGGAATAATCATCTCACCCTGGAACTTCGGTTTATTACTCTTACCATCTACTAAAATTAAAGATATTTCGCCCATTAAATCTTTTTAGAATCTCAACGGTTCAACAAAAATTAGTTGTCCTCGTCAGGAGCAAATAAAAATTAAAGCATTTAGCAAGGCGTTAAAATATAATATAGAATAATTTTTAACGCCTTACCAAATACTTCATTTTTTGTTTATTCCTGACGAGGACAAAATATTTTTGTCGAAACGTCGAGAGAATAAAAATATTTACTGGCCGAAGTATATTTAATTTTAATAACAATGAATGCCGGGGCCAGAAAGCCTCTATCTTCATGATAGTATTATCAACGTTAAAGAACTTGACCTATACTAGCGCCTTCATTTTACAAATAAAACAACTTTCTTCTGTCCTTAGTGCGGTTGAAACATTTTGGCTCAATTCACCATACAGTTCTAATATTACATTAAGGTAATCTGTTTATATATCTGTAACTTTAGAGGAATGTTTGTTCATATGTTTACACAAGGAAACTATGTATATAAGCTTTGAGGATATTAGAAATATATATGAGCGGTATGGTAGATTAAAATGTCGAAAACGTTGTGAGGGTTGACTACTGATGAGCCAGGTATCTCTTCAAAATTGATCTCTCGCAGTAAGGGTAGAGTAGGATTTGTTTTTATTTATAAAAGAAAGAACCGCGCGCTTAATATTTTCATTTTTCAAATACAGATGGCGTACTAGTGCACTCTCAGTATAATCAGTATATAGACCGTAAAGATAGAGGCTGTCTGGCCGGCATTCATAGTTCTTCAAATTAAAGATACTTTTGGCCTCGAGGTATTCCGAAGTATCTTTAATTTAAAGAAATATGAATGCCGGCCAGGCAGCCCCTCTATCTTTACAATAATCAAGACCAATGTTGGTCTCGAGGTATTCCGAAGTATCTTCAATTTTAAGAACAAGAGACAGTCTCTAACTATACAATAATCAAGACCAATGTTGGTCTCGAGGTATTCCGAAGTATCTTCAATTTTAAGAACAAGAGACAGTCTCTATCTTTACAATAATCAAGACCAATGTTGGTCTCGAGGTATTCCGAAGTATCTTCAATTTTAAGAACAAGAGACAGTCTCTAACTTTACAATAATCAAGACCAATGTTGGTCTCGAGGTATTCCGAAATATCATCAATTTTAAGAACAGTATATAGATGTTACTAAATGGGAATTAAAAAAGGTGAATAACCCAATTTGGCCGAGAGTCCAAAAATAAACACAACCCCGGATATTCAAACAAAGAAGACATAAATCCAAGCTGACACTCCAGAAAAAGCTCGGAACGGCGAACCAAAATAAAGTCCATTACCACGTTGCTGCTTTTCTTGGCTCAAAGCCCCACAGACGTTTCTGCTTCAGTCAGTCGATGTTTAGCACCTCGCTTTCTGACACCATATTCCATTACGAAGGATAATTGTAGAAAATATTTTAAAACATATTTAATCACATTCTCAATAATAAAGGTTTCTTCAATAATTTACTGATATCCGAACACTCTCTAATTAAATAACTCTTTTCCATAGGATTTATTTAAAAAACGGCGTAACTGGATCTGAGAAAGACAATTTAAAACTCCCTCTTAATGAGGGAGCAATCCTTCGACATTTTTTGAGAAAAAATGGTATTTTTTTACAGATCAAGATTCATTTTTCAATGTAAATTTTTAAATTTATTTGGTAAACCAATTATATACATCGATATGAAGAGCTCACATGACTCCCACCATAGTACATACCATTTGGGGAACTAGAGCGTTCGGTAGGCATCCTCTCTCTTGGTTTCTATCGTTTTAATTGCCGTTATTCTAAATCTCATCACATGTTATCATACCTTTTAAAACACCAGAGAAAGCTCTCTAGAAAAAATATCAATGAGGTTTAAACAAAACTCTTTCCGAATCTTTCCTAAGTCGCATAATTTCTCGTGTTAGAAGTTTTGGCACCCATTTTGAGCATATATTTTGATATTCAAGATCATTAATAAGTTTAAGAACACTTCCTTTAAACAGGTAAATTTTCCCCGTTATTTGATAAGTTGTCATTGTCCGGTTATTCTTGATCAATTCCTCCATTAGAGTCAAATTTTGGTCGGTCACTACAGAGATTGGTCTACCATGCCTTTCTATAAATCACTCATATCAAAATCATCAGTCTGGAAGATCTGAATCCATATTTGTATTGTGTTTCTATCCGTGGCTTTGTTTCCATACACAGACTAGCTTTGAGCTATAGGCGCATTCACTGTATGCGAATGATAAAGAAAAATATATTCCGCATATATGCAATATATGCAAGAGGCTTCTCATCTAACTTGCAGTCATGAGCCAGATTGGAAGCGTACTGGCCTGAAGACCAAAGAAATCCACACATGTAGAAGCATGGTTACCTTGGTTTAGGGGGTGACACCCCTAAAGGTGAGATGGGTGTCCTGGAAACACTGTTCATTCGGGAAGCATAGCGACCGTTTACCGCTACTGTCTTCTGTCGTTCTACAATCATAAGCCGCATTATAATGTATTATAAATTACTTTGAATAATATTTACGAACGGAAAAATATGTCCAGGGTAGCCTAGTGGACATGGCATCTGCCCGGTAAGCGGAACACTGTGGGTTCGATTCCCATCCCTGGACACTTTTATTTTGCCGTTTATCATTACTCTTCACAATTCATCATTTCATACTTCTTCCCTAAGGTTAGAAATAATCGTTATTTCTCCTTAAAATAAATTTCGATTTGCGGGATAATTTTCAAATGTCGTTCTACTGTCTTCTGTGCTCAGAAAAAAAAAACAGCTTATATACTAATTGTAAGGTCAGAGAGGGGCGGATAGTTATGGGCGTCTGTGTCCAATCAAGTACTGACACGGACAATATGTTTATATTCTCTCTTAACTTCTTAACTGGACAATGTCAACGACCTTTCTGGATGCCTCCCTTCTTTTTCGGGGTACAACTTTATTAACGCCATTTCAAGTTACATCTTATGCTTGGCGTTTAAATATACAAAGGTATTTCTAACATTATATATGTTTCACATATATAATACGATATATATCATGGTTAATGCGCCTATTTTTAAAATTATTTATAATATTATTTTTCATATATTTCAAATTTTATTTATTTATTTTTATAAAACAGAATATTGTTATGAAATAGTATGTACTATATAAACATTTGTATTTTGATACACTGAATACACAACCTGCTTTAAATTTTGATGTGATAAATAAAGCGATATTCTAGGTGTCACCTAAAAATATAGTTGTCTTATTATTGACTGGTTCAACCTTGTAGGATGGTTGAGACATGCTCTGGAAAGATGCAAGACGCGTCTGAGGAGATAATAAAGACTGAAGATTCTGCCAAACCGCAGCCTGGTGCAACAATATATATATGCTTCTGATTATATAAATCAAGACATAAAGTTTTTTGATTGTGTAAAATACTTTTATTTATCTACACTATAACCCACACACGATATTTAATTGAAGCTTGTGTGTTTAATGGTGTAGATTGAGGAAATTCTTCGAAAAAAACACCTTTTTTTGGTGTTAAAGAAACAAAAGAATTTGAAGCAATCAAATTTTTAGGTCCATAATTATAAAATTATAATTATAGAAAAAAATACAAAGAAGGAAAAAGATACCTTGTTAAAATATTTTTACAATAAATTTATTATTGGATTTTGAAATTTCGTGTAGGTGTAGTTAATATATATTGTGAAATTCGATCCTATTATAAACACGTATGATTCTTTTAAAATTAAACAATTTCTGCTGCCCTTACTGTAATAGAAAAATTAATGGGAGGGCCTGGCTCATCAGTGGTGAACCCTCCAAGCGGAGTCGCTAGTTTAATCTACCATATCGGTTTCACCACTGATGAGCCAGGCCCTCCCATTAATTTTCCCATTGCACTAAGGACAGTAGAAATTGTGTAATTTTTAAAAGAATCATACGTTTTTATAATAGTTTCGAATTTTCATAACAGATGGCGCGCTGATTTAGCATACTATTGTAACAAAGTATTTATTATTTTATTAGCAGAGTATTATTTTTTATGTTTATGTTTTGCTATTCTGTACACTTCCCTCTTTTGCTTATCTTTTGTTTATCATTCATAGTTTGTTCTTGCCCGAAATAAATTGTTGTCTCATCCCGAAGTTGGTCTTCCCCAATTTTCCACGTTGCAATATATATATTGTAACATAGTATTTATTAATTTTTTTTTTTATTAACAGAGTGGTCATTTTTATGCTTATATCTGGCGACTCTGTAAATTTCCCTGGTGGTTTATCTTTTGTTTACCTTTCATAGTTTGTCTTTGCCTTGAATACATTTTGTTTCCTCCTGAAGTTTTTGTCTTCCCTAATTTTCCACGTGGCAATATTGTAGATAGCACCTCTTGTCAATAATGGATCGAAACTAGCATTCTACTGTCGGCCAACATGTCGATCTACATCTCCATCAGCCGCTGGCTGTTCCCCACTGGACAGTCCGAACTGGCCAGAAGAGTTGCTCACCAATGAAGAAACCAGAATCGCAACATGAGACGATGTGTGTGATCGAAGATTCGGCGTCGGCCTCCATTCCGAGGCAGTGAAAATAACAAGTGTGGCGAAGGCTACCATCTACAAGTACCATATTGGTCTTGAGGTGGGTAACGCCAGACATCACCTCGAGCTGCCCACACTGTGGGAGAGAACTCTCGCAGTCCATCGGTGGCGGAGTCTTTCCTGCAGTAGGCCCCACTAATGAAGACTGTATATATTTTATATATATGTATCAATTATTTTATATATTTTTATCTATTTATTCATGCATTTATCATTATATAATCATATTTATTCATACTTATATTTATCCTGTATTTAACCTTATATAATCTCAAATGAACATTGTAATAAATCAGTTTCAATCTCAATCTCTCTAAGGAGATGATTATTTAGAAAAGAAACACATGTTTATCATCATAATCATATATTTATTGTTTCTAATATATGTGTTACAGATATTGAATCTATTTATATTCAGAGTATCTCAATTCTTTTAAAGTTCTTTTGCCTAAAGGTTGACCTGAAGATGTTTTCCTGTAACTTTTGTGACAGATTTTTACGCCGTCAATATATTGAACGTGCACTAGCGGATATTTGCACGGTAGTGTTAGGTACGAAGAGTATTCAAATTCAAGATAAACGAAAGAAATGGTTTTCTATTGGCTTAGATATTGAACGAAAAAGAGGAATAAGTAGTAATTTACACTTATCTTTCACAGATATTATACTTGAGCAGTTCCCAAAAAATGGGCAAGGTTTACAAAAACATACAAGTACATATGTACTCTTAATAGAAAATATAACACCGGTATTTTACAATACGGAACTATTTGTTCCACACTTGCTTAAATCCTTGTAACAATATAGAAAGTTCGTTTACCTCTATTAATAAAACTGAAAAAGATTTTAAAATGTATAAGACAACACAAATCTTCATTACGGTATTCTGTGAGGTTTTACTGTCTAATCTGAAAGGTTTAATAAAAGAAAAATTTCAATTATTGTGCACATAAGGAATACTTTAAGTCAAAAGGCGATCCATTAAATAAGTTCATACAGTAGAACTACCTCCCTGTGAAAGACATCTAATTGCAGAGCCAAAGTGTCCTTTAGGGAGAGGTGTCCTCTTACCGGAGAGTTGCTACAGTAGAACCTCCCTGTAAAGGACATCTAATTGCAGAGCCAAAGTGTCCTTTAGGGAGAGGCGTCCTCTTACCGGAGAGTAGCTACAGTAGAACCTCCCTGTAAATGACATTTAATTGCAGAGCCAAAATGTCCTTTAGGGAGAGGTGTCCTCTTACCGGAGAATTGCTAAATTGTAAAAATGTTAATTATGCAAATGAAAACTGTCCTTTGTGGAGAGGTGTCCGCTAGCGGGGTGCCCCCTAAAGGGAGGTTCTACTGTATAAAAAAGGGCATCTCTAGATCTGTAAAGAAAAAAAAAATTCCTAAAATATTTCGAGACATATTTCTTCCTCTTTATCAATTTATTGCATAGTAAACTTATTTTACAAATTCTTGTAGATCACATGGAAACCATACAAGAATTTTTAAATTAAGAGTTTACTGTGCAATTAATTGATAAAGAGGGAGCAATCTGTCCCGAAATATTTTGAGAAAAAAAAAGTTTTTTTTTTTAATTTACAGATTCCAGGTACTTCCCTTTTTATATAATGAATGCTGTAAAGAAGAGAGCTTCTCAATATATACATTAAGTAATAATATTGCCACGTGGAAAATTAGGGAAGACAAACTTCAGGATGACACAGAAATTCATTTAAGGTAAAACAAACTATAAATAATAAACAAAAGATAAGCAATGAGGGAAATTTACAGAGTAGCAAAATATTAACATTAAAAAAATGATACTCTGTTAATAAAAATAATAAATACTTTGCTACAATATAAATAATGGTAGAAATAAAGCTTAGGTTTATATATTGTATCATATTGGAAATTTACAAAGAAAAATACAGATTATTGATGTATTAGCAATAATCTAATGATTCTCATCCTATAAGAAGAGAGTTAAGATAGAGGATAATACAATAACTTTTCAAACAATAAAGTTATTCAATATAACTTGGATCAGTCTCAGATAGAAGAATCCAACCAAATAAACCGCCATCACGAAGTAACCCTTTATCAAATTCAAACGCAATTTTAGTTTCTCGTGTGGACGAAAATTTAAAATTTTCAACGATACAATAAAATATTCTGAAGTGATTTTCTTGTGTTTTAACTTATAACGGCTAGGTTATTGGCCAAATGCCCTTTAAGAGGCATCAAAACACAACCTACAGTTTTTTTTAGTCTTCGCTTATTTGATTTGAAGTAATCTTTTTGCGTATTTCATTTATATCTTTATGGATTTATCCTCATTATAAGAACTGAGTAGGGAATGTATTCTAGAAATGATGTGAATTTTTCCACTTAGCCATTTTTCCTTAGACTTCCCAGAAATTTCCTCTTAATTTCCCAAAATGGGAAACTTGAAACAATGTGTATTATATTTAATATAAAGGATTATAGCGCGACATCAATATATAGCGAATGAAGACAATAAGACGCGAATGTTTCTTTTCACACATTAATCAAACTTCTACTGTACTTACTGCGATGAACATATAATAGGAGGGCTTAACTCCGCCTTTGCCGGTCCCAAAAAAAGGAGGAGGGGGAGCAGTAACAAGCTCACTAAAAAAGCTGGGTTCAGCTCGCCCGGCTGATAGTACCCTGTAAGGGCTCCTAATCTAGGGATACAGGATGAGCAGCGTCTGTACTCCATGTTAGGATCGGCTGCACATGGCATCTGTTCCTCATGTCAGAGGTGGCCATTTCTTTTGGAGCTTAGTAGGCCTGCCACTGAGTAGTGCTCCCAGTCTTGATGACAAAGGCAGACACATTCTACTTCACCCAGTGTGGAGATAAGAAAGAAGAAGGAAGGCTTGGTTCATCAATGGTGAATTCTCCCAGCCGGTTGGTCAATTTAATCTACCAGACCGATTCTTTAGAGCTCTTATACTGTATTGGATCATTCTTCTTAAATATGCTAGACTGAAGAGTGGAATCTCAGAATTAAGATTTTTAGCTGCTTCTCTTGTAATGTATATTGCGAAAGTCAGGTACATATAAGGGAAGAGGCCATCAAACTCAAATTAATATGGACGTCTGCAGCAGTCGCCTATCATTGGTTCCGCCTATACATTGGTATATCAATCCATCAAACTGATAAAAAAAATCGGATAAATAATTAGAATATGGACACTATATCTTACCAGGGTATCAGGAAAAAAAACTATTCAGTTGATAGTTAATGACATCTATTTGACTAATTAAGAACGTTTAGCTATGCAAATTTAACTTAACTAGCCGGTTTGAAACGATCTTGTTTGTCGCTGATGATATCAGTTCAGAGATTGCAACTATAGTTAATTTTCCTATTAATTTACAAGCTAAAGTATATTGTAAAAATTACTCCCACAGCGAAAGCTTGGAAATTAATCATCCATTGATTTTGTTGAATAGCGTATTTAGAGTTTTCAACCATGTCTTTTAATTGAAAACAGTTTGGTTTTATGAGACACGCGGAGAATACAGTTCAGATTGCAACTATAGTTAATATTTTTTCATTCGAATTTTTATAATATCCAGTTTACAACGAACCATGGAAATTGGAGCGGTTGAAGACTCTAGCTGTCATTGTGGCAACGAATTCCAGGACTCGAGACACCTACTGCTGGAATGCCCACTCTTCTTTAGCGCTGGAAAATATAAACAATGTTGTAGATCTATATCAATTTGTAAATAGCAGAGAGAATTATCATAGATTTAACTATTTTTGTAAATATATTAATGATTATCTTTCAAACCTGAAAGGTTCAGGTTCCTAATATATATTATTGTTTCTCCTTTTTTATTTTTAATTACTTTTTCTTGTATAATATATTTATAACTGTTTCTGTTAAAAAAAAATGTAAATCGACGCAATTATCCCTAGCCGGGATATCGCGTTTTGTGTGTTGAAATAAATAAATAGTTAATATTTTCCTATTAATCTACAAGCTAAGGTATATTGTAAAATTTATTCCCACACACAAATAGTGAAAGAGAGAGCTTGAAAATTAACCCATCCATTGATTTTGTTGAATCGTTTATTTAGAGTTTTCAACCATGACTTTTATAAACGAATGACAATACATCCAGATGGCACAAGAACCTATAAGACATGCAACAACTGTCTTGGTGTGGAACAACACCTACCGACATATTTTCATGCTCAGCAATGGCCGCAGCCTTGCAAAAAAATTAACATGGACCCAGAGCAGCAGCTTTACACACCCAAGATAGTAGACATTGCGACTGCTGTGATAGAGATGCATGGGGACATCTGAGGCTCTTCATTGGACACGACAACAACAACCATTACTTTTAATTGAAAATAATGTGGTTTTATGAGACACGATGGCAATCTTGTGCTTATAAAGGAATTCGGCGAAAATATTACACTGGACAAAGCCATCGTGTATGGAATTTGTCACAACATTTGTGCTACGTCGTTCACAGCACAAAAGTCCTTGAAAGGCCAGCCGGCAATGACGCATCGAAGTTTCAATTTGGCTGCATATAGAGTAGCTTCTTTTTTGGCATTCCTTTTATATAAGGTTTTTATTCAAACACTAAGCATTAGACTGCCATCTATAGATAAGATGGAAAACTATTTTGTACAATTTTTCCGATAAAACACGTACTATTGTCCATACTGAAAGAGAAATATTGGGGAGATTGGCTCATCAGTAGCGAAACCTCTTAGCGATTTGGCCAGTTTAATCAATCCAGATATGGCATCAAGCTAATCCACTTATATATACGTCACTTTAGATGAATATTTGGTTAAGGTAGATAAACAGTGTACATGGGCTTTTTTAAAATAAATAAAAGTATAAATATATCGAAATATACTTCGAGCATTGATCTTGCGCGAACAATTCACAAATAGCCAGTTAGTGAGGATTTTAACATAAGGCATTAGAGAGCCTTCCAAAAATTTTCATTGCAATAGGGACAAGAGGAAGTGTTTAATTTTATAGTTGGAAATAGGAAATTTATGATCCTTATTTACAATTGATTATATTATGAAAAAGGCATCTCCTTATCGTGCAACTGAAAGTTGCTGATGGCTTGCGCCATCTATCGGAATAAATATCAACTATTCTCGTTGATTTTTAATTATCCCAGAATTAGCCAAATACCCATTCTAGATTAATCAAGAAAAGCTAACCACGGACGCGTTTCAGGTACAGATTGCAACACGCTATGTTACAAAGGAGTATAATTCTTGAAGTGCTTTGTTTGAAACAACGCGCTAATAATACAAGTAGTTTTTACTTGTAGTTTGAGATATCTGGTAAAGTTTTAAAATCATATAGTTTTGTTATATAAATATATATTTTTAAAACTAATCTCTTAGAGTCCCCCACGCATATATTATTATATTCTTTCCCCTTAACTACCGTGATTCTGTCAGCATCATTTCCAGGAGGAAAACTGAACAAAACTGCTCTATGTGAATTTGTAAATAACCTGATTGCGTATACCATGGTTTCTAGCTCTTGTTCTCACAACCCCAGTTTTGTTGAATTCATGCAAAAGCCAACCTGTTTACCATGGTTTCTAGCTCTTGTTCTCACAACCCCAGTTTTGTAGAATTCATGCAAAAGCCAACCTGTTTACCATGGTTTCTAGCTCCTGTTCTCACAACACCAGTTTTATTGAATTCATGCAAAAGCCAACCTGTTTACCATGGTTTCTAGCTCCTGTTCTCACAACACCAGTTTTGCTGAAGTCATGCAAAAGCCAACCTGTTTACCATGGTTTCTAGCTCCTGTTCTCACAACCCCAGTTTTGCTGAAGTCATGCAAAAGCCAACCTGTTTACCATGGTTTCTAGCTCTTGTTCTCACAACCCCAGTTTTGTTGAATTCATGCAAAAGCCAACCTGTTTACCATGGTTTCTAGCTCTTGTTCTCACAACCCCAGTTTTGTTGAATTCATGCAAAAGCCAACCTGTTTACCATGGTTTCTAGCTCTTGTTCTCACAACCCCAGTTTTGTTGAATTCATGCAAAAGCCAACCTGTTTACCATGGTTTCTAGCTCTTGTTCTCACAACCCCAGTTTTGTTGAATTCATGCAAACTCCAACCTGTTGGTTTCGGGCGATGGTCCTCATCAGTTTTATTGCGTTCTTAAAGGGAGAGGTTAACTACATCCAAATATAATGGTTGATATTTCCTATTGTTTGCTCTATTTAATAAATAATTTGTATAATGAAGAGAGTGTCACATTGCGGAAATTGATCTATTCTTTATCTGTGGTTGCTTCACAACTTAATTATTTAAAAAGTTGATATTTCCCTTAGGTTTACGCGAATACCATCTTCCCGCAATATAACATTGAATTGAAATCAAAGCATTGCACTTTGAAAGACAAAATTGTTCGCGTGAAAGGATTGGCATAAAAAAAAGAATTTACAATAAAAATTAGGAGATCGGTTATCGCCATGAGTTAGGATGGCATTCTTTATCGACAGAATAAAGAAAGATTTAACCATTGCAAACAAGAACTTTCTGCAAACTATTCCGTTTGTCTAAGAAAATATTTTTGTTTAGAAAGGAACATAAAATAGTAAAATCAATGTATTTAATGTTTTAAGAGGTAGTGTATATAGCCTGCTGTTAAATAGTTAGCAAAAAAAAGGGTTTTCTAGTTATTGGCTATGCCGGTTCGTAGGCCGTGAAATTCCGAGAGGCCGCACAGCCTATCTAATGAGATTGCTTGTACTGCACTCCCATGGTACAATTCCGTTAATGAAATGCACACTTTGCAATTAGCAGCCAAAGCTGACTGCACTTAGAAGAACTTGGAAAAGAAAAGAACTGAGGTACGAGCGTTCGAGTATTCCAGAACAGCCCGAAAGTTTGTTCCAGGTGGCTGATAGTCCAAACGTCTCGAAACACACACAACCCATCAATATAACTGGCGAAGGACATGTTAAGCGAAGGACGTGTAAAGTGACACATCTCTTGATATTCCATTATTCCATTTTGATGTTTATAGTCTCGAAATACTGAACGTTTCAGCAACAGATGTCTTGATGCCTCGCCATAAAAGCCTCATAGACATCTCGAATTCTCCACTACTTGATTTATTCTCAACACTGTGTGGTATAAAAATTAGGTCGAAAATATTTTTAAACACTTTGAAAAAAAACTTTGGGTGCGTCAGCTATTTTAGAATCACACAATATAGGTGCCACACTTTCCTATGTATTATAGTAATATAGTTTTTTCTGGTGCAGGTAGTCATGTCAGAACCTATTCTTACGCAAAAAAATGAAGAGCCATGTAGTTATTGCCTTCTTGGCTGCTGGACACGCCGATTCATAAACTGATGCATTCTTGAAAGTCTCCCGATCATTTGTTTTCAAAGTTCGCAGAGAATTGGGAGCTGCAAAGGGTGATGCGGCGGAATTTTCACAAATGAAACGACGTTGTCGACGTTCTAACAGTATCAGGACACCAGACTTTATAAGCCATGTCCAAGATGCCATCGATGAGGACCCTGGGAAGTCAATGAAGGCACTCGCCAAAGAGCTGCAGGTTGATGAGGCTACCATCCGACGTGTAGTTCATGAAGACCTCCGTTACAAATAATGCGTGATGTGGAGAGGACAGTTCGAAAGAACCAAGGTATACCAGAGCAGAGAGCCTACTGAATAAGCTCAAATATTCCGAGGAGCTAGGAATCATCTTTATTTTCTCAGATGAAAATAACTTTGTTCAGGACCAGAAGGTAAACTGCAAAAAAGATCGATGGCTGTGTAGAAGCCCTGATGAGGTACCTACGATCATTCATACCAAATTTCCAGCATAATTGATGGTTCTTGGTATTGTAAGTAGTGAAGGTGATGTGATGCTTCCACATCATTCTACTCCAGGTGCCAGAGTCAATGCCGTTGCTTAAACCGAGGTGTTAGCCACAGTTGTCAAGCCTTAGATCGCTACTGTAGCACGTGGGAGGCCGTATGTTTTTCAACAAGACTCAGCACCATTTCAAACAGACAGAAAAACCCAAGAATGGATGGCCGGGAATCTTCACGACCATGTCATACCTAATGTTTAACCCCCATCTCACCAGATGTCAATCCGCTGGACTATTACGTGTGGGGCGTAGTTGAGAGGGACTCCAATATTCATTCTCACAACACAGCTCTCAGAGCTGCTATAATGGTTACAATGACAAACATTCCAAAGACCCACCTCATTACTGCCTGCAGTTAGTTTCGACAGCGGCTGTTATTGTCGCGAACAGATACAAATCTCCGGTAAGTTTTCGAAATTTTCGGCGACCGGTGGCGCTCTTCCCGATGGAGAATAACTGACCAAGTATGGAAACAGGAAATTGTTTCGATGCTATTTATGAAGCATTTCTATAATTCCTAACCGGAAGATAAAAACGAAATATCGAAAAGTTTTAATCATAGGTGGAGAACAGTCCATAATTTAGAATACAGTGAAATTATATTGATACAAACCCTCTTAAACTAGAAGCTCGGAAGATAGGTGAAAAGGGGTTCCATATACTGATTTGAACTTTTTGTTTAAGAATAAAAATTCCGTAAATATGTATATTTTGCATTAGAGAAAAGAAAGGCTATGTAAATATAAAAATGATATATATATAACGTGTTTGTCTGCTGAATAGAGTAGAATTTGTCAAAATAAAAGTTTATCTTTTATGTTGTCTTGGATTTGAGGCAATCAATAGGTAGAAAAACATTAAAATAGGAAACTTCTAATTTGAATTATGTTGTTGAATACTTGTCCAAATATAAAGAAAATACTTATATATGTACATTTTTAGTTCTAAATTATCTACATCAACATTTTTTAACACTTTCAGCGTTTCGACGACCCTCTGTCGTCTTTTTCAATGAACTACTTTTATAATGTTTTATGCAAATTATGAACTGATAATTAAAAGGCATAGAGCGTGCAGCGCCTCGAGACTCCAAAAACAACAAACAATATCGACAAATAAATTAAGATAAATATTAAAATAAGAACATTAAGCCTACAGGAGAAAGTTTCTTTTTTAAATATTTTTATATACAAATCTCTCGAGCTTTCGGGTATGAAAGCCCTTCTACTGAAGAAAATATTTTAGATTAAATTGCCATTAAAATAAGGATTAAATTCAAATAAAATACTTTGGGTGTTTAGAGTTGTTTGAATACAGAATCAACACTGGCCTCTATTACGCGTGTTTATCGACTTTGCTATTCAGAGGCGATATCTTCATTTAGAGGTTATGGAGGTTTCTTGCCCGCGCGCGAGAGCTTGATAGATTTGTAAATAAAATATATTTTAAAAAGAACATTTTCCCCGGAACCCTAATGTTCCTATTCTAATATTGATTCAAGAGATTATTTTAAGATAATTATAAGAATATCTAAAACAGAGTTTGAAAAATTATATATGTTAAGTATACGGTCTATTTATTGAATAAAAACATGAAAGATAAATCAAACAAACAAAAATAAAAGCCTTTTATTTGTAAACATTTTGTCTTACCTAAATTCGTTCCAGAGTCAGAGAAAAAGCAAACAATTCCAGAAGGTATCAACGACTAAATAGACAATCAGCTATATACAATTTCGGTGGAGATACTTAACAATTTATTAATCATTCTTTTCATTTTCTAATGTTATTCTCAGATTTTGTGCCAGTCAAACACCTGCTCTCATTTTTGACTTGTTTTGGTGAAAGGCATGTGAGGCTGCTAATTTTTGTCTTTTTCCCTGACGTCGGGAACAAGCAATAATACAATGAGAAACTTTATCTTATGAATTCCGTCTCAGCATAACTCATATTTAAAAAATGTTTTATTGCAATACTCAGAGCGTTTTTGAGTGTGTGTGTTTTTGATATGCAAAGATATAGGTAATTTTAAAAAGAAAGATTATAATTATGGACAAAAGTTAAGGAAATTGTAGCTTTTAGCATGTATATCAGGATTCTGACAATAACTCTGAAAGATATTTAATACACAGTGACCTATATTGAAGATATACGAGATAACCAAGTGTGAACAAAATTCTCTCTGTCTCCTTAAAAAAACAGGCGTCAAAGACTTTACACTTCCTTAAATTTGTCTATGAGTGTATAACGCAAGAAAAACGATTAAATAAAAAGGAAAATATTTTTATAACAACCTATAAGTACCAGATACCAAAAGTAATATATTTTTAACTTAATATTTTGCTACGCCTATGCTAATATTCTAATGCAAGGATGATCAAAGTTTTATTGTATTTGGGACTCAGAGAAAAACATTGCACTATCTGTTATTTCTAAGTATAAGTTGAATTAATGAAATAGATTAGAATCCTAAATATTTCTTTGATACGTTTCTTTTTTTATGGAGAGGTTACCAAGATAGTTCTATCGTGATTTTTTCTTTAAAATAATTCTTCACCGGGTCTCTCTCTCTTAATATATATTAAATATTTATTCCCCATATCAACGAGTTCTTTTTTATTCAAATTATTCTAAAGCTGTAGTAAGGTAGCAAAGAACACAGAAAGCCTATGTTAGACGCGCTAAGCATGGAAAAATATTAATTTCAGAAAAAGATTATAGATGGGTCTCTATCAAGTAAAAAATCTGAATTCTGGGGCTTTGCTTGAAGGATTATCTTGTAAAAAAAGATTAGATTGCAACAATGTTAGGTCTGAAAAGAAGATCTTCCCTATCTTCCGTCAATCTTAATTTGTTAACTCTTGTCAAGGTGCCATTTTTTTTATGGAAGAGGAAGCGAAGGAAGTTGAGTTAATTTTTTTCTTCTCTTGCCAAACTTATTGATTAGTTTCCTTCTCAAAACTTTTTTTTATCGCATTAACATATCGGAAATGTAAATAATCATTTTAAGGTTTTTCCAGGAGGTCGCGGGACTAGCTCCCTGGTTTATTGATCAGTACATTCTATAAAACTGACCTTACCTAACCTGGCCATTGCTTCATGGCTTTTATTCTAGATTGGGGTTAATATAAATTAGGTATGCCTATATATTCGTGAAAATACAATTCTACAATTCGTTGCTCAATTCTATCGCTGGCTGACCCATTCTACCATTTGTTTTGTACAATTATACAACTTGTTTTACAATTAAACTATTTGTTGTACAATTCTACCACTTTTGAACAACTCTACCACTTTTGAACAATTATACAACTTGTTTTACAATTAAACTATTTGTTGTATAATTCTGCCACTTTTGAACAATTCTATTATTTGATGAACAATTATACAACTTGTTTTACAATTAAACTATTTGTTGTATAATTCTGCCACTTTTGAACAATTCTATTATTTGCACAGCACAATTATACAACTTGTTTTACAATTAAACTATTTGTTGTTCATTGAACTGTTGCACAATTCTACTATTTGTTGTAAAATTAAACTATTTGTTGTATATTCCAACCGCTTGTTGAACCATTATAATATTTGTAGTACAATTAAAAGACCACAATATAACCTCCAATATATACACTAAAATAATTAAATTAATAGACATATGTTTACATATCAACATATTTTCATTCAATAGCAATTATTACAAACAAACTAAAGGCTCCCCAATGGGAAGCCCACTATCATCCCCTTTAGCAGAAATAGTCATGCAACAGATAGACCGACAGATTACTAGCCACTTCCCAACAGAAATTCAAATATGGAGCAGGTATATAGACGATATATTCTGCTTATGCCACACAGAAACAATAGATAGCATTTTAACCAAATTAAAAGACTTTCATAAAGAAATAGACTTCACCCTAGAAAAAGGAACCAATGGCACGTTACCTTTCTTAGATATTTTCATCACCAGGCAAAGCCAGAAATTCAACACTACAGTATATTATAAGCCCACTTTCCAACCCAACTATATACACTACTCCTCATATTGCCCTTTAAATCATAAAATAAACACCATAAAAACCCTCACAAAAAGGATCCATACCCATTGTTCCAATCAAACATTTAAAACAATAGAAACTCAAAATATAATGCAAAACCTTCTCATAGCAGGATACCTAAAAAATTTTATACTAAGACATTTTTATAACCCTTCCACAATCAACAATAACCAGACATATAGATCAACATGCATCATACCTTATTCCCCCAATAACATCAAAATAGCCCGAGAACTTAAAAAACACGGAATCAGAATTTTTTATGAAAATACTCCAAACATTGGTTCTATAATTAGAAATCCTAACACCAAAAACAATAGCCCTATCCTACCAATACACAACAAACAGGCCATCTATTCCGTTAAATGTAACCATTGTAATAGTATAAATGTAGGAGAAACAGGCAGGTCAGTCAACGACAGGATTAATGAACACAATAGAAATATAAAAAACAAAAACAATAGATCACTTATCTTTCAACATATTAAAACAACAGGCCATACTTTTAATTTAGCTGAACCAAAAACCTACTACACCAACATAAAAAAATAAACATAAAAGACTAATCCTAGAAGCAATAGTATCCAAAAAACACCAGAGCATCAATAGACATATAGATATCCCAGAAATATACAATAGCTTAATACACAATTCTGATACATAAAACTACATTCTAGATAAACAATAGCAATTTCCCGATTAATTTGTGTGTATAAAATTTAATTCAGACATGGAATATTCATTTTAAGACAGGAGATCCTTTCAATATGTTCAATGTAATCGGTCAATGTTTCTGGGGGCGGGGCGCCTCTCTTTATAAAGGCTTTTTTAGATTTAAACTAAATCACGTGGGTATGAGATTCACTCACGCTATACAAGACCAAAGAAAGATACCATCTATTTGTGTACAAACATTTCTACTTGAAATTGTTTCCAATATTCCTGAAGAAGGGCTGTTTACGCCCGAAAGCTCAAGATATTATTTTTGAAATAAAAGAAACTCATCCTCGGAATTTTATGTGTTGCTGCTAATTATACACCAGAGGATTCCACCTTACGAATTATACAATTTGTTGTTGTTAACGAACTGTTTCCTCAGATAAAAGGTTTTCACAAAATGGTTGTTACGAATTTACCTAAAAAATTCCGAGCTCTGTTTAAAAGCTTGGACATCAATTTCGCTTTTGTACTTCAATGAATACGTGTAGATACATTTGTCTTGCTTGATAAAAATTCGAATTTTGAATGATGTGTCAATAAAAATATAAAAACCTAAATCAAAATATGCAAGTCAGTAAATAAATAAGAGATAATTATTAAACCATATGGTTGTATGAAAAATATTCGATATACAGTTAAACCTATCTATAGCGGCCCTTCTTGGGGCTCACAAAAATAGGGTGCTATAGAGAGGGGGTGCTATAGACAGGTCACTTTTAATGTAAAATGTTTACATTTTAATGTTTAAAATCGGGCGCTATAGAGAGGAAGGCGCTATTTAGAGGGGGCGCTAAAGACAGGTTTAACTGTATCATAAATATCAAAATTATTTATATTAATAACAAAAATAGCATATCCTGACCGATCACATGCGTATTTTCAGATGGCAGTGCGCCATCTAATGAAACAAAAATAAACTAGACGTTGATTTAAATTGTTCGGTGATATTTGACCAACCCAGCTAAATCAACGTTTAGTTGATTTTTGTTCCACTAGATGGCGCTCTGCCATCTAAAAATGTTCATATGAGCGGTCAGGATATGTCATTTTTATTTTTTATTATCATTACCTGACTTTTTTCTATTTTTCACATATATTTATATATCGTAACAATCCTCACAAACGTTTTTTTACCTGTTTTTCGATTAGTGATTTAAAGCCATAGACATCCCTACAATATAAACATACTCCACCAGATTCCGTCCTACATTCTCACTACACTTACTTCAGTACTAATATAGCCAGGATCTATGGATATAGTGTTCTTGTAGTGGAGTAGATAGGGCAGTAAATATACAAATGTGTGTGTAAATTATGTAAACTTAGAGAGTAAACTCAGAAACCCCGTTACCAAAAACACTCCCTCCGATGATTTTTTTTTAACTTGCGGCATATACTCCGTCCGTAAAGAAACATTTTACCTATCATTTATTTTTTATATTAAAATAAATTTTTAATCCCCAAATAGTGGTCAAAACCAATTTCTTAGTGGATTAAGAAAAGCTTACCATCAACGAGTTTAAAGATTAAGGAAATATGTGTTTTTCATTTGATACAAGAAGCGTCATTTTAAAAAATTAAACACTAAATATATTTTAAATATGTTTAAATCAAAAAGAGATCATATGTGTTTAATCGAAATACAATATTTGAAAGAGCTTTAGATAATAATTGAAGAAACACAATAAGAGCACACACAGTTCTTAATATAAGTACTAGATTTTTAAAAATAAATTACCCACAATACACCAATGGATAGTTGGGCTACCTAGACCGAAGTGTGAACGCCTGAAAATACAAGTGGGTGTTAGTAGATGAGGGCCTAGTAGCGATAGCTAGGAATCCTTGCCACTTCCTTTGTCTATAAGTCTGGATAGTACTTTATGTTTTTGTTTGGCAGAGACTGTATTTAGATAGGCCAGACCAGCTGATTAATATCCTTGAATTAGAGCCATTCGATTCTTTATAAAACCTTCTGACTACATGAGCAACATCAACCCTTTTCGACTAGGTGAATCTCCTAACACTAATTAATTGGAGCACAGACTCGAAGAAGTAGACGGATTCGAAGAACGACTACAAACACACTGATTTTATTGGCCAGCTGGCAGTTTTATACAATAAAAAATTGCATATTTAACCATAGTAACAAATTTTACATAATAGACGCGAACAACAAGGAATCTATTAAATCCTACGCCACACACACACAACTATTGAAGAAACATAATCTGATCGAATGATGTCGCGTAAGAGAAGAGCTGGGAGTAGCCGCCTTTTGGCAAGCCTCCAGCAATTACCAAGGGCAAGGTCCTTGGGTAGAAGAAACGCCCTTATTGAAGAAAGCCGGCCGTCGCGCCGGTCTAGGGTCGGTCAAGTTGGCAACAGCAAACATCTTTTTTAACTTCGAAAATGACGGGTCATCGGTGGAAGCTTTTTTTCTTGTTTATTCGTGCAAAGTACAAGCTTTCGGATCTTTATAATGCATCTACAGAAATAGTTATATATCTCACTGGTAGATACGTTCAAGCTGAATGTTTAGAGAAATCATTGACCCCTTAGCAAAATCCTGGAGAATTAGGAAACGTCAGGTGAACATGGCAATTTATTTTTTATCTTTTAATCTTAAATTTAAATATAATTAAAAAAAAGAGAGATTAAATTAGACAAATTTTCTCATTAACAAAAATAAAACAATATATATTATCTGTTGATATTGTAATAAAAAACTATTTTCAAGCAATATTCTATCTGGTCTTTTATATTGACTTCTTATATTGCTAAACAATCTTCTATATATGGTAAAACTCAGTTATAACTCCCGTGTTTATAGTGTAATCCCACTTATTAAACTTTATCTCTTGGTCTCCCGGTTTCAAATTAAATTTTTCAATACAAGAAATTCCGTATTCATGATAAAATTGTGAAAAAGGTTTTAAAATTACTAATATTTTCTCAAAATGAGTTTCTTTTTATTAATTAAAAAACATATTTCCTTAATTTTTAAACTCGTTGATGGTAAGCTTTTTTAATTGCTTTTTAAAAAGGTTTTAAATTGGCGCGGTTGAAGACTAGCTGT
>CP092873.1:31826661-31998114 GCA_030710605.1 Cordylochernes scorpioides | reverse complement strand
GATCAGGGGTTGCTTTTTTTCTTAATTTCTCCGTTGTTTCAAACCTTATGTTTCTTATTCTATAAATCATCATCAAACTACAGACCTTACTGCTATGATAACAAATATTAGAGATGAGAGGGCTTGGCTCATCTGTGGCGGACTCACTTGTCTAATATTTTATAACATCTCAGCAAGGTCTGCAATGGTATATTTGTAGATTAGCAATAGCAATAATCATACCTCTGAAGAAATATATACGTATATAAAAAAAGAAAATATATCAAAACTGACAGCTTATCCAAATAATCACTGGTACAAGCCATTGAAACAATTAGAAAAACTTCAAAAACTCAATAGAAATCAACAAACATCTTTAGCAAGACTAAGAAGTGGCCATATAAAAACCTGAAATGCAATAGTGCAGAAGCTTCTCCAGATCATATTTTGTCATGCTCTGAACTGACAATAAAGGACCTATTTTCCAGGCCTATAACTACCGTCGCAAAATTGGAGAGGAGTGGACTTCAGGAATTGGTTTAACCATGGAGATAAGCACCACCAACACCAGATTTATGTTGAAATTTAGAAAACTAGAAATATACGTAACAAAATGTGTAAAATTCCTCCAATATATGCCATTCTAGTATATGTAATATATATTCATGTGTATACGAAATATAAAAGTTCAATATATATTATATGTTAATATTATATGCTATATAAAATCTATAGATTTATAAATTTAATTTTCATCTAACGGTAAAATTTGTAACAATTAAAATTTTCGCAATTTGTTTCTTTTTAATATAAAAGCAAACCTTATTACAATGATAAAAGTTAATGAATGAGAGAGCTCTTAGCCCATCAATGGTGAACCCTCACAGCGGTTTCGCCATATTAATCCCCAGATCGCTCAACTATTGTATTGGTTTGTGGTTTTATTATATATTTATTATATAATGGAACGATTAATTTGGACGAAACCGCTGAGAGGGTTCACCACTGATGAGACAAGCCCTCTCATCCAATAACTTTTAAGATTGCAGTAAGGTCTATAAAGATAATATTTGATGCTATTATTTAAAAATGAACACATTGCGCCAACATTTTAATTTGTTAATATATTTAATAAACTCTATAGAGAAAGATTTGCGTTTTAAAAGGCTGTCTTGAATAATAAATGTAATACATCAATGGTCTTCACCTGTGAGTTGACATTCCTTTTGATAAAATCCAACTCATTAATTAAGAAAAAGGCATCTTCTTATCGTGCTACTGAAAGTTGCTGATGGCTTGCACCATCTATCGGAATAAATATCAACTATTCATTGATTTTTAATTATTCCAGAATTGGTCAAATACCCATTCTTGATTAACCAAGAAAGGCTAACCACGTACGCGTTTCGGGCTGTTGGCCCTCATCAGCGTGGTGCAAGCTGTACCTCAACGACCAACAAAACTGGTCATTCAGGCATCCTGAAAAATCATGAAACGGGTAGTTAAGGCCAGCATCCCGTGAGACCGCGAGACAATGTGAAAAAATAGTACAAATGTGACATTGTATTGGGATAAAATTCATAAATTAAGAAAAAGGCTTCTCTGGCCAACAGCCCGAAACGCTTACGTGGTTAGCTTTTCTTGATTAATCAAGAATGGATATTTAGCCAATTCTGGAATAATTAAAAATTCAATGAATAGTTGATATTTATTCCGATAGATGGCGCAAGCCATAATCAACTTTCAGTTGCACGATAAGGAGATGCCTTTTTCTTAATTTATGAACCTTACCCCAGTACAATGTCACATTTGCACTATTTTTTTTTCATATTCTAACTTATTAATTATGGAATGTACCCACACAAAACGAGTTTAATTATTTTAAGTAGATAGCCAATCAAGTGTCCACCTTGTTGGTAATTAGTTCCTAATTGTAATTTCACATCTAATTAGAATATTAACTAGATAATTATTCAGATGTACACACCTATTGGGGTCTATTCTGATGGGAACGTTAGTGTTACATATGTTCCTTAAAGCAAGAAAATTTCTTTTGCACGTAAAACAAACATATACTGACTTTACTGCGATGACAAAATATATTGGAAGGGCTTGGCTCATCAGTGGTGAATGCCGCCTCCCAGCGGTTTCTCCAATTCAATCTACCAGACCGCTTCTCTCAGAGCTTTAATACTGTATTTTTCATCGCAGTAAAGATAGTAGAAGTTTGTTTTATGTGTAAAAGAAACGTCCGTGATTTAATGGTTTCATTTGGTTAATACAGATGGCGCGGCATTACATTATAATTAAGATATATTTTGTTTGAAGTTTATAGAGAGAGACGATAGTGTTTATTGAGACATCTTCTAACCGTGCGACTGAAAGCTGATGATCTATCGGAATGAGTATTAGTTAATCGTTGATTTTTTTATTATGATTGAATGTTAGCCAAATACCTTTTTATGATTAATCAAAAAAAGCTAATCATGTACGCGTTTCAGGCTGTTGGCCCTCGTCAGCCTAGTGTAGGACCAGCTTTTTTGTTGAGGTACAGTCTGTACCAAGCTGACGAGGGCCAACAGTCTGAAACTTTCAAATTTGTACTATTTGTTTTCAAATAGTATTTTTGTGTAAAACTACACACACATTGATGGACAAAGTTTTGGGAAGTGGAAAGTCTTTTATTTCACTGGTCGTCTGTTTTTTTTTTTTTTAAGGAGACAGATGCAACCGGTCGTCTCTTCTTTTAAAGGAGACAGATGCAATTTTGTTCGCACTTGGTTATATCGTGTGTCTTCAATTAAGGTGACTGTATCAAATATCTTTCAGAATTATTGTATGTGAATTCCGCTATACATACTAAAAGGTTCAACTTCCTTAAGTTTTGTCCATGAATGTATTTACCAAGCTGTGTGGTAGTTTACATAAATGTCAAGTATTATGCTAATTAAATAGGCATTTTTTTAAACGAGCGTGTCTTCGAAGGGGAAAATGTCAATTTATTAAAATTGGGGTATTTAATATGTTATGCGAGCGTCATATACCTGTGTATGTATATATGCTATTATGTGTATTGGGCGTCAATGAGAGTACATCCCGGCTCTCCTGGCCTCACCTGGCGATGATCCCCTAGCCACCCATCCCCAGGCCCCTCCAACAGTGCTTTATCTATATTCCGCTTTATGCGTCCATCGGGGCTCTCATTCATTCTGGTTAGCAGCCCCGTAAATAAAGATATTTCGTCAACGAGAGTGCAGAGATACTGGATAAAGAGGTCAAATACAAATGTATTAGCATTTTCTGTGTGCCGTAAAATTTATTGCCGTTGAATTTATTAAAATCTTCCCCAATGAATTAAAGACCATAAAGATAGATGAAAATTTGCTAAGAGGAAATTAATATTAAAAAAGCATAGGGCGTCTCTCCCGTCAAATTAAACATCAAAACTAGACGTCATCTAGCTGGTGTTGTGGCTTTGTCACCGACCCGAAGCCGCTAGTTTGCGGCCACGGTCAATAGATGGTGTCTAGTTTGGACGTTTAATTTGAAGAGAGAAGAGCCCTATGCTTTTTTAGACAATAAAGATATTAAGGTAGGATTACGAACAGGATATCTTAGAATGCTCAAATTTAATGGAAAAATCAAAACATTCCCGAAATTCCCCAAATGCGATTCTCAACCAGCCAGTCCTGAACATCTATTGAATTGTGCTGGCAGAGGCGCCATGTTCTTTGTACATACGAGTAGTATGATGCATATATATATATATATATATATATATATATATATATATAACTATATATTTTTTAAATAGTGCAGACTGTGCACTTTGCATGTATTGACAATATGTCAATAAAATTATTTTTATTGTCAAAGGTCTATTGAATTGTATCAAATCCTCTAAAAAAGACCTCTGGAAAAACCCCAGGACTATAATAGAAAAGCTGATACAATGGAACCTAATGGAGATCGTTTAAACGACTTGAAGAATAAGCAACAACAACAAGATATTAAGGTACAACACATACAGCTTTATTAAGACCACAGGTCTTATACAGATTCACCGCAAGAAGGAAGCATAGATGGAGCTACTGTATAAAGATATCAAGGCAAGTCGACAAGTAGTTAATTCCCCTATTTGCACATTTATATATGTATACCATAAGTGGGGCACCTCTCCCTTTAATTACGGTGCATTATGTTCATCACCCCAGTAAATAACTTTACTTGTAATAATGAAGAATGAGCCACAACACCAATTTTGACAAATTCAGACCAACCTCTACATCATAAGTGGGGCACCTCTCCCTTTAATTATGTATCAGAACGGTACATTATGTTCATCACCCCAGTAAATAACTTTACTTGTAATAATGAAGAATGAGCCACAACACCAATTTTGACAAATTCAGACCAACCTCTACATCATAAGTGGGGCACCTCTCCCTTTAATTATGTATCAGAACGGTGCATTATGTTTATCACCCCAGTAAATAACTTTACTAGTAATGATGGAGAATGAGCCCCAACACCAGTTTTGACAAATTCAGACAAACCTGTATACCATAAGTGGGGCACCTCTCCCTTTAATTATGTATCAGAACGATACATTATGTTCATCACCCCAGTAAATAACTTTACTAGTAATGATGGAGAATGAGCCCCAACACCAGTTTTGACAAATTCAGACAAACCTGTATACCATAAGTGGGGCACCTCTCCCTTTAATTATGTATCAGAACGGTGCATTATGTTCATCACCCCAGTAAATAACTTTACTAGTAATGATGGAGAATGAGCCCCAACACCAGTTTTGACAAATTCAGACCAACCTGTATACCATAAGTGGGGCACCTCTCCCTTTAATTACGGTGCATTATGTTCATCACCCCAGTAAATAACTTTACTAGTAATGATGAAGAATGAGCCACAACACCAGTTTTGACAAATTCAGACCAACCTGTATACCATAAGTGGGGCACCTCTCCCTTTAATTATGTATCAGAACGGTACATTATGTTCATCACCCCAGTAAATAACTTTACTAGTAATGATGAAGAATGAGCCGCAACACCAGTTTTGACAAATTCAGACAAACCTGTATACCATAAGTGGGGCACCTCTCCCTTTAATTATGTATCAGAACGATACATTATGTTCATCACCCCAGTAAATAACTTTACTAGTAATGATGGAGAATGAGCCACAACACCAGTTTTGACAAATTCAGACAAACCTGTATACCATAAGTGGGGCACCTCTCCCTTTAATTATGTATCAGAACGGTACATTATGTTCATCACCCCAGTAAATAACTTTACTAGTAATGATGGAGAATGAGCCACAACACCAGTTTTGACAAATTCAGACAAACCTGTATACCATAAGTGGGGCACCTCTCCCTTTAATTATGTATCAGAACGGTGCATTATGTTCATCACCCGAGTAAATAACTTTACTTGTAATAATGAAGAATGAGCCACAACACCAGTTTTGACAAATTCAGACAAACCTGTATACCATAAGTGGGGCACCTCTCCCTTTAATTATGTATCAGAACGGTACATTATGTTTATCACCCCAGTAAATAACTTTACTAGTGATGATGGAGAATGAGCCACAACACCAGTTTTGACAAATTCAGACAAACCTGTATACCATGGTCGTTTTACACCCAGAATCGAATAATCAGCTATTATAACTATCAGATGGAATCCACACCTTTTTTCTTATAACAGCAACCAACTTCTTGCCACTCTTCTTTTGAACCATCTAGGTTGCTTACATTTTTACCATCGCTGGGGAGTTACAAACCCGTGGGAGTATATCTAGAGGAAAGAGAGAACGTCCAAGGACCACCCTGGGAACAACTGGTGTCGAGACCACCTCGGTGCGAACTGCCTCTTGACCATCACATCTAGGTGCTTTTAAACTGCTTTGAGTAAGATAAATTGCCCACAAGGGGGAGTGGGAGTGAAGGCTTGACCCCTGGTGCCCAAGGAGGTTGTTTTGACCCGGTTATTCTATCTTCCCTTTCCACACAAGCCATTTTATTTATACATTTCCAACTATTATGACTTAAACAATAATGAATATATTGTAACATAGAAAATTAGGAAATACAAACTTCAGGATGACATGGCAATTTATTTAATGTAAAACCAAATTAAAACTAATAAAATAGAGAGACAATGAGAAAAATTTACAGTGTATTATAATACTAATATCAATATTAAAAATCTTTTCATAGAATAATAATATAATCTGCTATAATATAATGATAAAATATGTTTTAAAATAACGTTGTGTATAAGAATAATTTAGTGGTTGGGAGTTGGTTTAAATTAACACAGCTACATCAACTGTTCTTGATTTATTTGCTGTCGTTTTATCGACTCGCTGCCACCTTCCTCAAGGACATTTTTTTGCTTTCTTCATCAGAAGAAGGTGCGGTCAGTCGCCCAAATGTCGGGAAATAATTAATTCAAGAATGGATGATTTATATAAACTCTTTTTTTTTAAGTGAAATTTCATAATAAAAATAGAATTAAAATATGTAAATGTGATGATTTAAGACCATGGAATTGTTGTAAATAGTCTAAATATCCACTACCACATGTTCCACCCCATGACTGTATATAACTTCTTATGTACTGCACATAGAAAGCCTCAACTAACATCAATCTGTACCGCGTAAGAAACTAATAAAGTATTGCAACTGTACAGATAGAAGGAATGGAGAGAGACAGGAGAAAGTTAAGGTTAAAACAAATCAGGTTTAGGACAGAAGTCGAAGCAAGGCCTAGCAAAAGAGGCTTAAAACCAGCCCAACTATAAATAATTTACAAATCAATACTTCCTGACAGGACAGGGCGTATCTGATATCGAGGAAACCATAAAATCTAAGAGTGACGCCCAATTTCCGGGCCAAGACAGGACGGATTTTCTATCAAAGAAAGCCGCCAGAAGACATCACCTAAGTAGGTCAACCAATAGCCTACGGCCACGTGAAAAAGTCCCACCAATTAGTAAAGAATCACCTAAATAGGTCAGCCAATCAGAAAGAAGCAAGGTCGTGGTGTTAAACCAAGGACCTAGAATTGTCAGTCTTCGCTTGGAACTCAACGGTAACACTTGCTCTAAAATCTCTCTCTCCTCATCCCATTCCTTCTTGACGTCAGACGCTTTTAGTGGAATCTCTGTTTGTTTATTTCACCTTTGGCCCAGCTGTGTCGCCTTCCACCACGACTGCACGGGAGAGTTGACATCGAGGTTCGTCGAGCATCAGGTAACACTGGTCCCAGAGGTCCCAAGATATCACAGACTCCCCCGTAACGAAGAGTCGACAGGATAGTGGACGCCAAGGTACAAGTAAGCAAGTAGACCACTGTCTGTACAGAAAGATGGAACAGGGAAGAGAGGAGAATCCAAAGGAACCCATGGAGTCCGATCCCGACTCCGAAAGTGGCGGAAGCCCCACTTTTCCGAAGAAAGAAAACGCTCTCGGTAGGACGCAGGAAGTTCCCCCCGACCAGGAAGACGTCACACCCCCGCCGCCGGTGTCAGATGTCCTGGGGAGGTTGACGACGACGCTACCTCAGCTCTCTGCCGTGACCGGACATCGCGAGAGGTGGAATCGCTACGATGGTTCGTACAAGGCGCAAAGCTTCTTCACCAACTACGACGCCCAAGCAGATCGGGCCCAACTACCATACTCTACAAGACTGAGAAAGCCACCAAACCTCCTGCAAGCACCCCTCCGAGTTACCAACACGCGAGCGTATGTTACCTGCTCCCCCGACCATCTCTAAACCACGAGCCCAGCGCAAACAATGAACTCTGACCTTCCCAAGAATCCTCCAACCACGGCACAAGACCAGAACTGTTCCGACATACAAGGCAGCACAACAGTAGGTTCCTCCTTCTATAATTTTTGTTGAACAATTGCTCGTTCGAGCTGAACACACTGTCCAATAATGTAAACCTACTCTACTACTTGATACAGAAGCATCTATCGCTATAATTAGGCAGAATACTTTTAAAATAATAGAAACCAGTTTGTAAAAGAAAAATACCTGTCCATCCATTTAACTTAACTATTAATGCCATAGCTAACAATATTTTCACCATAGATTATATCTTTTGGATCTTAAAAATAAGTAACATAACGCGGAATCTAAAATTCCATATAATCGATACACCTTTGCCTTTTGTCATTTTATTCCTTAATTCTCTAAAACGATTTCTACTAATTATAGACTGTACTCAGCTACTCCTGTATCAAGATAATGTACCTCTACCAACTACCTTGTACCAATTCACCTCGTGCAAGCAACACGTGTCCCATGGACAGGTTAATACAACTGTCCCATTTACTAAATTTTCCCCTCCTGGAACAGGTTGCTCACACGTGGTGAACTCCAACACTCTTATTTAACCTCATTATAATGTTCCTAATCCCATTTTCAACGCCCCTATGTCCTTTTCTTTCATATCTTTGGACAGAAGTAACTTAAATCACAGCCTTCCAAAACTATTCCAATCGTTAAATTCCCACATAACTACACTCCCTCGTACCTTCCTTTTACACGCATAGTTAAATATCGACAAATCACTCTCAACAAAATAAACAACACCCTCTCACATCACTTTTTCCAATTGACGACAATTTTTAATGCGCGACTTAACACCCAAATCCAATTTCGAGCTACACAAGCTGCATCACGTCGCCCTACTAAACACACACAATCTTGTTTTTTCTCACATTAAACGTGTCATATCCACTAACAATATAAAAATTATCGATATGTTCGTACAACCAACAACCATGACTCTAGTAAATTTGTTATTCTTAGTGTAACAGGTTAGATTTTGTACAAAACAGAGACTTCACGCGACACCTTTTCATTTACAATTTTTTCGCTTCGTGTCACAGCGCCACACCACTAAACTCTTTCAATTTTCAGGCCAAAGACGCCTTCACCACGCCTGTGACACATTTATTTAACCACACATTGTCCACGTCGATAGTCGCAATTTCATTCAATTCTAACCCGATATCCATGAATAACATTTTTACTAAGTCCGCCAAAAACCAATCGATTTAATATCAACAGATACAATATCCGAATTCTCGAAATACAAACACAAATCTAACAAATGATTGAACACAGGAATTACAACCTCTGTTTCTCCCTATATCAATCCCATAACGCTTGTCACCAAACGTGACAAATCAAAACGCTTTTGCGTTTACAATTATAGAATTAATATCTCCGAACGTAGTTCGAATTAACTTCCAATAAGTTGAAAGAAAGCAAGCCCCCTCGCTCCCCCCTTGACCTAAATCCGGAATCGCATTAAAAATAGCTTCGCTCCCCTCTCTTCCGCTGGAGATGGACAAACAAATAGCCGACATTTTGTTACGCCCGTCGCCACCCCGATGTCACTCTAATGGATTTTCGCTACCTATTAAATCAAACATTAGTGCGCGCCTTTTATTTTTAATCTACGCCGATATCCCGTTTAGCTACTAAAACTTGCTTAACACGTTATCTTACATTTACTAACAAATCTGTTCACTAACATTCTCTCGCCCTCAATTAACTTGCCAACTTAACATCGACACTTAGATCCAAGGACAACATTTTACTTACAAAAATCACACACACCCACATAAGTTTAAAAAAAAAAACGACAACATTAGGACTCAGTGAGTTTCACAGTTAGAAACAATGTGATCCACGCGTCGCATCAAACTTAAAACAAATTCGATAAGTTAGAAAAACTTAGGCCAACAAGACCAAAGATATCAATCGAGGACAATTTAAAGCTCTTTCTACCCATCCTAAAAAAAAAAACAGGAACATTCATTTGGCCTACAACTTTACATTCTTTCCCAATATATAATTTCTATTTATAATCTTACTTGCTCTTCTTTCTCGATGAACATTTTTTTTTCATTTTAATATCTTGTATATAATCATTATATAGCTCTTATATTTTATTTACCTCACCAATCAGTTTAGATTAGTGTCATTTTATTTTATTTTTCTTTACCAAAACTTATTTACTTTTGCTTTATGACTCTATTCTATAATCAACTTTATATTTAATCTTTCGTATCTAATAATCTCAAGTTTATATTTCATGTTTATATCACTAATTTGCATTTATCATTTTATATTTTTTCTCACTTTATAAATTAGATATTATTTACATTGTTTCACCTTCCGCTACCATGTCAATGCTATCGAGTATATTATTGCTCATTATTTTTTTTTCATTTAATATTTTCACTTTCTATTACCCCTTATATACTGCTGTAGTGTGTAAATCTTTGTATCATATCATCACTATTTTTATTTTTTTTTTTAAGATTACTTTGCATTTAACTTCGCAATTCTATTTTCGATTTTTCAAATCCTTTAACGCTATATGCAAAGCCTTAATTTCGCAATTTCATATCTCAATGATATATTCTTTTATAATCAAACTAAAACTCATGATCTAAAAACAGGGCAATCTTCAATAACCTCTTAAACAACCACTTTAACGGTCACTTCTTAAGAATTACTAACATTCCTTTTCCGCAGGAACTTTTAACTCCTTCGCAGGCTAGACTTGACCTCCTTTGATTTCGTAATTAACAATCTTGACACATCGTCCCCCAGATTTACCTTCTCCCAACTTCTGGCTTGGATACGTGCAAATTGTATTTTTTTTTTATTCCAGGGCACTCTCATGCCACACGCTGGCACATTTTTTTTTTATTTTACTCTTTTTCTCGCTAAGCCCCTGACGACTCTAATTAAAACTTTGATTTCTGGTCACTGATCTTCGCCTTCATTTATCCTGCATGCGTACGTCTTAACGACTAATTACTAAAACCCATAACAATCCCCTTATCTTACTTTTCGATTGTGGTACTGTAACTTTATTAGGTCCTTAAATTTACATGTGAAACATGGCCTAGGTTTTCCGCGCCATGCACATTAAATGGTTTGGGACTTGAGTCAAAGTGACATTGCCTCAACCAAGTAATAACTAACCCCTCAACCCTTTCTAACGCCCATCACGAAGCGATCATGATTTTCCCATCAAATCATTTTTATTTTTTCCTATCATCATTATATGCTCTCTATTAATTCTTTTATTCCTATTTTTATTTTACTTATATGTTTAATATTAGTTGTTTATGCTTTATTACCTCTTATGGATATACAGAAATCAACCCCATGTTATATACCAACTCACTTTAATTAATTTTTAAAAAATTACTTCCTCAATAACAGTCTTCCTATTCCGCTCTCTTAAATCCCTCCATATGAACCCTCTCACATCCGGGGCCATCTGTGATGATTTAAGACCATGGAATTGTTGTAAATAGTCTAAATATCCACTACCACATGTTCCACCCCATGACTGTATATAACTTCTTATGTACTGCACATAGAAAGCCTCAACTAACATCAATCTGTACCGCGTAAGAAACTAATAAAGTATTGCAACTGTACAGATAGAAGGAATGGAGAGAGACAGGAGAAAGTTAAGGTTAAAACAAATCAGGTTTAGGACAGAAGTCGAAGCAAGGCCTAGCAAAAGAGGCTTAAAACCAGCCCAACTATAAATAATTTACAAATCAATACTTCCTGACAGGACAGGGCGTATCTGATATCGAGGAAACCATAAAATCTAAGAGTGACGCCCAATTTCCGGGCCAAGACAGGACGGATTTTCTATCAAAGAAAGCCGCCAGAAGACATCACCTAAGTAGGTCAACCAATAGCCTACGGCCACGTGAAAAAGTCCCACCAATTAGTAAAGAATCACCTAAATAGGTCAGCCAATCAGAAAGAAGCAAGGTCGTGGTGTTAAACCAAGGACCTAGAATTGTCAGTCTTCGCTTGGAACTCAACGGTAACACTTGCTCTAAAATCTCTCTCTCCTCATCCCATTCCTTCTTGACGTCAGACGCTTTTAGTGGAATCTCTGTTTGTTTATTTCACCTTTGGCCCAGCTGTGTCGCCTTCCACCACGACTGCACGGGAGAGTTGACATCGAGGTTCGTCGAGCATCAGGTAACACTGGTCCCAGAGGTCCCAAGATATCACATAAATAATAATTTGTATATATAAAATGGTTTATAATACAATATAATGCGGCTTATAATTGTAGAAAGACATTTGAAAATTATCCCGTATGTGTTTTTTTTAACGAAAAATCGAAATTTATTAAAGGAGAAATAACGATTATTTCTAACCTTAGGGATGAAGTATGAAAGGATGGATTGTGAAGAGTAATGATGATCGGAAAAATAAGAGTGTCCATTTATTAACGTGATACTCCTGTTGAAGGACTGACAAGTCTCAAAGCTTGAAAATAAAAAGGTGCGCAAGAAACTTAGCCCTGGAAGATTTATTTATTTTATAAAAATAAACTAAAAATAAATAACACAAAAAATTAGAACAAATATTAAAAAAAAAAGAAATCTAAATTATATACAAGTATACTTATACAAGTGTAGTTTATACAAATGTGCTTGTATATATAAAAAAAATCACCAAAACGTTTCCCAAAAGATTATTCAAAGAAAACTGAACTTTTAACGGATAGCAAATTTTGACCCTCTTAGATTGAAGGTCGTCTGAGTCGTAGATGTCTGAGAGATGTGGATTCAACCGGGGAAGCTAGGAGAAAGAAAAATGGCAAATTGCCAAAGCGACAAATTCTTTTTTCTTCACCGTCCCATGATAAGGGCGCGCCTCACGTTTTCACAAATCCTTGAAGAAGCAAAAACAAAAAGAGTCCAAGACTTGATGCATTTCCCTCTTATATTGATAATGTATTGTGAGGTTATATAATAGTTTGTTAATAGGTATTCAGATTTCTTTTTGTGAATCATTCGATCGATCATCCTTTGTTACCTCTTCAATAGCAATGTTTTTGTTGCTCCAAGAGTCACGCGAAGAAAGAATAATAAGAATCTATTAAACCTCAATCTTGTTAGAGTTGATTGAAATTTTATCTTGTTCATTCTCTGATAGAATAGGAGGTTCTTCAACTTCTATTAGAGTGCCGCCATCTTTTTAACGTAATTATGAAACCATTTTGCGCATAATTTTGAGGAATTTTTCTCATGCTTAATTACACTTATGAAAAAAACTTAAGGAAGTTGTACCTTTTAGTATATATCGGAATATAGACAATAACTCTGAAAGTTATTACAGTGACCTTTATTGAAGACACAAGATAACCTTTTTTAAAAATGTTCTCATGTCCAATTACACTTATAGACAAAACTTGAGAAGGTTTCACCTTTTAGTATGTATATCGGGATTCAGACAATAACTCTGAAAGATATTTGATATACAGTGACCTTTATTGAAGACATTAGAATGTCTAATTACACTTATGGACGAAACTTAAGGAAGTTGTATCTTTTAGTATGTATATCGGGTTTCAGACAATAACTCTGAAAGATATTTGATACCCAGTGACCTTTATTGAAGACACGAGATAACTTTTTTTAATGTTCTCATGTCTAATTACACTTATAGACAAAACTTGAGGAAGTTGTACTTCAGCATGTATATCGGGATTCAGACAATAACTCTGAAAGTTATTACAATGACCTTTATTGGAACAAACGAGATAACCAAGTGTGAACAAAGCTGCCTATGTCTCCTTAAAAAAAAAAAAAAAAAAAAACAGACCACCGTCTAAATACCTGAGTGTATTTGCATTTACAATTCTGATTGATATATTTTTTTTGGTGCTGAGCAACCTTTGTTCAGTACTTTCCTAAAAATCAATATTCGACGCTAGATAATAAAATACACGGTGCCTAAAAGGTACTTAACAATTTCAAAATGAAATAACATAACTTTTCTTCTTCTTTCTTATCTCCACTCAATCATATCAGGGTATCAAGTCTGTAGAGCTTGAGATGGTGTCTGCTGGGAATGAGTAGAGCTCATCAATGGATGAGTCAATACAGTCAATAATGTGTTTTTGGGTTGCAGGTTGAGAATTGCATTTAGTACATAGTGAGACTTGACATAAAATTGATTTATAATGAAATACATGTAGTTTAGAAATTTCTCCAACGCAAATAGTGTTATTGCATGTGTTTTTTTTTTTCAGATAATACATGCATTTTGGATAATGGTGTCTAAACAGGAAAAAACACAATGTGTGAAGTTTGATTTTAATAATGATTTTATTTTCCTATATATAAATTATCATCATTAGTATTTTCTTTAAAAGGACAAGCTTAGATGTGTCAAGGTTATATTGGACATAATTATAAAAACATTGACTTATCTTTGTCCCGTAGTATGAAGAAAATAAATAATAATGACTATGTAACGTTTCCTATTTAGAAATAAGGGATAGTCACAATACTTTGTGTTTTAATATTTGATTTAATTACAACAAGGTTATCCATAATATATAATCAAAAATATCTTATGTCAAAATTACAAAAAGAAAGTACAGTATTGCCGACTGCCTAACTATGAAGAAAAATCAAAGAATAATTAAAATTTTTACATAAATAAATAAATAAAAACAAAGCATGTTACAAATAATGATAATAAAATAAATCAATATTAAAGTAAAAACTTCAATTTACACATTGCATCTATTCTTGTTCAGACGGCATTATTCCAAATTCCTGTGTTATCTAAAAAAATGAAATAAATAATTTTGAATTTGAGCATTATCTGAACTATAGTTTAGTTAATGAAAATAATTATCATCTCTTGGTCACTCAAATGAAATTTTTAGATAGCAGAGCGCCATCTACCAGAATAAATATCAACTAAACAAAATATTCGATAAAATAATCCCTTAGCAAAATATAACGAGAATTGAAGAGGAGTGTCTTATACCAACTTTATTCGCAAGCTTTCGGACGTCCTTCTGCAGGATTTACATATACTCCTCTTCAATCGTCGTTATATTTTGCTATTTTAATTCGAAGAGTTTGATTTAGTCAAAATAATTCCTTGTATCAATATTAAGATTGAGAAAACCTCAGGCTGCAAAGAATAAATTTCTTTTTCAAAAAAGATTTGAAAATGATGTCGGGAAACCTGATGTTTCAAACATAAGAAAATGCTAATTTGGGCGGTTTTTCATATCATTAACTGGCCTTCTTTTTTCCTATTTACCTCATTCTTTTTCACATGTTTGAGTATTTATGCAAATTTGTCCTTAATTACCCATTTATTGGTTTCTCAGGAAACCTCTTGGACTAGCTTTTTTGTCATTGAGGTACAGTCTACACCACACTGATTAAAATCAACATCCCGGGATGTGTACGTGATTAGCTTTTCTTGATTTATCAAGAAAATGGGTTGATAAATATAATTAAATAATGCCTTTGCTTGGAGAATCAGAGAAAATAACTCTTAGGCGACTTATCCTTGTCTCAATCCGATAGTCAACAAATATATAACTGGATGGATACAATGATGTTTGATAAAGGTCTTATTTTTGGTTTATATAAATTCTACAAGACCGCAGTCACCGTTCGGAGGAGATTAATAGAATCGCCGAATTTCGTGGTCCATTTGGACGAGGAAAGCGAAGACTAAAACGCGGCTGATTCCACACTCGCCTTTTCAGTGATACGCTAACCTATGCACGGCGTGGTCACTGGACATGCGTCGGACCTGGAGGCTGTTGGGCTCTGCGCTGCCTGGAGTATAGGAGCTCCATCTTTGCTTCCTTCCTTTAGTGAATCTGTGGAGAGAAGGAGGGCGAGGGGCGCGATCGAGAGTAAGCTGCTGAGAAATCACAGCAAGCTTCTTGAGAAAGCCTACGACGTGGCAGCTGAGCTTTTCCTCAGCTGTGAGTGAACAGGGTCGACCGGTGGCCGCCTCCCCGCGGTCCCTGCTGGACACAGTAGATAGTTTCCTATTTTGCTGTGACTAAAGGCCACCGGTATAGAAATCCTTCCAGACACGTTGCCTGAGAGGTGGGTTTTCCGGGTACAATGTCCAAGCAATAGCTTGGATACCGTTACTTGGCTTATGAGTTGACCAGGATAGCAGCAAAGGGTATGCTTCGCATGCCGGCCTGTGAACCGAAAGGTCTGGGTGGCCATCTGCTTCTAGGGTGTAGTGAATCTGTATAAGACCGGTGGTCTTAATAAATCTGTATGTGTGTGTGTATAAAGGAATAAACATAAATCAACATTTAGTTGATATTTATTCCGCTAGATGGCGCTCTGCCGTCTAAAATACTTATTGGAGCAGTCAGGATAGGTGACTATTTTTTTCATATTACTGTCTACTTTCTTCTCTTCTTTCTCTTACTTTTTTTCTTTTCTTTTAAAAGTTTAGTTTGTGTAAATCAATTAACTAATCACTTTTTTTTATGAACTCTAGTACACGTTGTACGGGTCATTATAACCATGGTGGGTAGAAGTAGGCGACTGCTTTTACTGTAAGTGCACCACATGTCTACACATGTGAAAAGCAGTTCGACTTTTGCACTTAAAATCTGCCAGAGACCCGTTTGGTTACTTGCACTTGCTGGTGGTGTTGGACCTTTGACAAGAATCGGAAACCATTGGAGCATTTACAAATCACTTTAAAAATGTAAAGTACCTTTTGGAATGCCCTGTATATAATTTATTTTTATACGGGCTTATGAATATTATTCTTTTATGATCTTTTTTTTACTAGTATACTTGGTATTGACCATGGTAATCATGGAAGCTAGTAGTTGGCGACTGCTTTTACTGTATGGGCACCACATGTCTACACAAGTAGAAAACAGTTCAACTTTGGACACTTACAAATGCATATTCAGAACTTAGTCTACGATGTAACACAATACAATAATACAAATAAAAACACCATAACGCGAATGTTTCTTTTCACAAATAAATCAAACTTCTACTGTCCTTTCTGCGATAAAAAAAAATATTGGGAGAGCTGGGTTCATCAGTGGTGAACCCTCCTAACGGTTTCGCTAATTTAATCTACCATACCGCTTCTTCAGAGCTCTAATACTGTATTGGATCATTCTGTTTGTATATGCTACACTGAAGAGTGGAATCTTAGAAATGGTATTTGAGCAAACTACGGACATAAGCTCTGTATATATGTGTATATTAGTTAAACACACCGCTGAGTGTTAACTATTAATTCACTAATTCATCAGTTCACCAGATACTTCCAATATTTCTATCTTCAGTATTTGTGAAAAAAAATCGTCTTAACTATATCTATTTTATAAAAATATACCTAAAATTATTTCATTTGTATCATAACCTGATGGATATATCTGTTTTGGTTTTACTTTTGCCTATATACAAGCTATTGTGTGTTTGTTAGTTTGTTCTTTTAAAGTTGTGTTCGAAGCTGATATATACGCGTAAACATCGACAGTTATAAAAGTCTAGCTTTTCATAAGTTCAATACCATTTAACATTAACGTGAATATAGAGGTTGCCTGGCTGGCATTGATAGTTCTTGAAATTAAAGATACTTCGGTCAGTAAATCTTTTTATTATCTCGACGTTTCGACAAATTTCTTTTGTCATCGTCAGAAGCAAATAAAAATCAAAACATTTGGCAAGGCGTTAAAATTTTATCATTAAGGTATTGAAATCCCATTTCTAAGATTCCACCCTTCAGTGCAGCATATAAAATCAGAATGATCCAATACAGTATTAGAGCTCTAAAGAAGCGGTCTGATAGATTAAATTGGCAAAACCGCTTGGAAGGTTCACCACTGTTGAGCCAAGCCCTCTCAATATTTTTTCATCGCATTAGGGACAGTAAAAGTTTGATATATTTGTGAAAAGAAACATTCGTGTCTAAATGTCTTCCTTAGTTATATAAAGATGTCGTGTTATTGCTTTGTATTAAGGTACTGGTTATCTGTCCACAAAATCTTTCCTGTGATAATCATAGTCTTCTTCTTTCTTATCTCCACTCAATCATATTAGGTTATCAAGTTGTAACCCTTAATGGTGTCTGTTTGACAACCATCATGTCTGGGTGAAGTAGAATGCGTCTGCCTTTGTCATTAAGACTGGAAGCCCTACTCAGTGGCAGGCCGACTTAGCTCTAAAAGAAATGGCCGCCTCTGACATGAGGAACAGACGCCATGTGCAGCCTCTCCTAACATGGAGTACAAACACTGCTCATCCTGTGTCCCTGGATTTGGAGCCTTTACAGGGTGCTATCAGCCGGGCCAGCTGAACCCATGTTTTTTAGTGAGCTTGTTACTGCTCCCCCTCCTCCTTTTTCATCCGGGCTTGGGACCGGCAAAGGCGGAGTTATAATCGTAGTGATTTACACCAGTCGAGCGAAGGACCGTGAGGTTCATAAGTTTGTCGTCTGCCAATAAAAGAACATTTTCGCTCTCGTACTTTCCCTCCTTACTAAACGTAGCGGCTGATAAACCCGCAGCTGTCTGACAGACTCTATATTTATGTAACTTCTATTCAAATATGATAACTATAGAGAGATTGAAGGGCGTTTCGCGACGTTTTGTTTGATTTCTACCTCTCGATTTACAAGTTTTGATGTGGATTTGTTTGGTATTTTTATCTAAGGCCTTGAGCGGTCTGTCAGACCGTAACTGGGTGTTACCTAAGTATTGTTACGTCACAAACACAGACGACGTTTATGTTCTCTCTATAGTCATTGTGGTACATAGTTGAGACGTGGAATTCTCATAGGAATGGAGTCGGTAAAGTCTTATTCTACTGGTCCGAAATTAGTATAATAATTATGATGCATCAGCGCCCCATCTGTTATGAATTTCGAAACTATTATAGACGCGTATGATTCTTTTGAAAATTGAACAATTTCTACTGCCCTTACTGCAATGGAAAAATTAAAGGGAGGGCCTGGCTCATCAGTGGTGAACCCTCTCAGCGGTTTCACCAGTTTAATCTACCATACCGCTGTTATATAGCATTTTTGGAACTTCCTTTTATAGTGATACTAATGCTGGACTCTTGGAATATATTATTGGAGTATAATAATGTCTCCAAATTTCGCTATCAGAAGGACCCTTGTCGCCGTCTTCCATACCTCCTCGGTGACACATGGAAGAACTTATCTGTTTGTCTCTCGCGACACCGTAGATGTCACCCTTCGTTTAGGACTATCTAATCAGTGAAGTTTCGTCGCACTCCCACGAAGCGTTCCGCTTCGTACAATCCACAGCCGGCTGGGCACACTTCAGGACACTTTCCGGCACCACGCTGCCTCCTTGAACACTGCTAGCGTCCGGTCTGTCCGCTCCAGGACAGTCCGACTGTCACACTGCTGTCCCTCAAATCCTCTCGTTCTGTTGTCATCTTAAACTGTCACCTTTTCTTAATGCCCGGTCATACCGTTTGCACTAGCGAAACACTATAAAGAAATGACAATACATCCAGATGGCACAAGAACCTACAGGACATGCAATAATTATCCTGGTGTGGAACTAACACCTATCCACATATTATCACGCCCAGCAATGGCCGCAACCTTGCATAAAATTGACATGGACCCAGAACAGAAACTTTGCCCACCCTAGATAGTGGATATTGTGACTGCAGTGATAGAGATGCAGGGAGATATCTGAGGCTCTTTATTGGACACAACAACATCACCGTTTCACTTTCTTGTTTATCCCTTGCTTACTTCTTACGTTGTATTCTATCTTGGGATATAATGTTTCAACATTTTATACCTTATTTAGATAAGGTTTTACCCCGAGATCTGCCAGAATTATCCAAATATTAAACTTAGATGATATCACATTCAATAGAGAACTACAGGTGTTGTTATTTACCTTTGTATTTTGTTACTACATCTCTCTCGATTACGTAAAATAACATTTAGTTTTGTTGTGTACTGGTTGAGTAATTTTCTATTTCTAACCCGCGATCTGTCAAACCACACCTCGGTGTTGACGTAAGTACTTTGTTCATTATCTTTATGCGTTTTAAATTACGGATTCAGAAGGCGGAACTACAAAATGGCTCTGTACTTCCATTATTATTCCATTAGTACGTGGTTGTAATTCGAATTGAAGTGATAGTATCTCAATTGAATCGAAGTTATATTCAATTTCCATACTAATCATAATTCAGAATATTCTGTCGCTTATTCTGTCTAATGCTTCAGATGTAGCTGTAGGATCTGTACTCTCTAAAATCATTTTTCAAACACCTACCCATATAGAAAATGAACACATTAAGACGCTAATGTTTCTTTCACACATAAATCGAACTTCTACTTTCCTTACTGTGATGAAAAATATTATGAGAGCTTTGCTTATCAGTGGTGAACCCTCCCAGCGGTTTCGCTAATTTAATCTACTAGACTGCTTCTTTAGAGATCCAATACTGTATTGAATCATTCGGCTTATATAGGCTACACTGAAGGGTGAAATCTCATGAGTGTGAGAACCATCACAAAGAAGGAAAGAGGGGTACACCTGCTGTTGGTCTGAAGACCTGGAAGTACCACTCAGTGTGACTTTACTCCTTTTGGTCTCCTGACATGGAGTGTACCGCTCCTATGGAGAACAGACAATTGATATCTTCCTACATTATCCAAATATGTAGCACAGCCCTAGGGTGGCCCTACCAGAAGTAAACCCCCGACATCCTGTGCTACCTGTTTACACCCTCCCGCCACTTTGAGGCTGTAGGATGGGATTTTGGGAGGGATATTCTGAATATTCTTCTAATAGCGTAGTCGAAGAGCACTTGATGCATCTAAATTTCTCTATGTGTATTATATCAAGGATAAAATAGCAGTAGATGGTAGAAAACCGTTCTATCTTGATAAAATTTTATGAAATACCTAGAGAATAGTACAGAAATTTATTTTTTATCCATATAACGTATTTTGTTTTATGTTTGTGTGTGTGTTGTGTGAGCGAGAAATATGCAAACTCTTTAATATAGGAAAAATAGTAGAAACTGAAATTTTATTGGTGTCAGGTGGATAATTAAAAAAAAGGCATTGTCTTGATTGTGAACTAAAAGTTTGCTGATGACTTGCGCCATCTATCGGAATAAATATCAACTAATCCTTTATTACACGAGAATGAATCACCAGATATCATTTCGAAGAAAGAATCAAAGCTAACGGTTAATAATCGTTTATAATTCCAGAATTGGACAATTACCCTTTATTAATTATTCAAGAAAGGTTATAGAGCCCATTCTGGAATAAAAAAAAAATAATAAATCTATTCGTTATTATAATAAAAATATTTATGTTTTTAGAAATAGACGCGCGCTCGCGAATTTTGCTTTAAAAAGTATGAATTAATTAAATATTTTAATGTTTTAATTTAACCAACTTTTCAAACATTTTTTTGCGCTTTGTGTTTTCGGTAAAAATATTTAGTTTAACATTTCTTTTATATATAATTTGTTATTTTAATTTTATTTTTTAAACGAAAAATCTTTTTACACATAGAACAAATAATTATAAATATAAAATAGGCGTTATTGTTAATTTTCAAAAATATTCACACCCATATTTTATAAAATTTATTTTGTCCATAATATAAATATATATATCATTTTTTTCTCCCCATTGAATATAACAAAATATTTTAAAAAATTAATTCAGTTGACGTTATGTGGCGCTGAGTTTGTTGTTGACACACTTTAAAATGTTATAACACCTTGATAAAGGTTGGCGTTCAGCCAACAGAAATATTTGTAAAATAAATGATATTTTGATCCAATATATGCCTTTTTAATTAAATATAAAAAATTGGTTAGGGGGGAGGGGATCTCAACGTAGACACATTCAGCAACTCTGATAATGAAACAAACCCACACAGCTAGTGGATACAAGTTCCTCAATAAGAAAATAAAGGATCTTTAGGAGGAAATACAAGGTTGTCCCAAAATTTCGTAAACACTTGCAAAAAAATTGAAATACCAATATTATTCGCCGTTATGTATAATGTCTTTGTATTATGTATAAAGTAATTTTATTATTAATTCGCGCCGTAATAATATTATTCGCCACGTAATAAGAAAAACAAAGTTTTAAGAAAAACACGAACTTTTGGGACAACCTCTTCTTCTTCTTTCTTATCTCCACTCAATCATATTGTGGTGTCAAGCTTGTAAAGCTTGCGACTTGACAACCATCATGACTTGGGTGGAGTAGAATGCGTCTGCAGTCATCAAGACTGGGAGCACTACTAGGTGGCAGGCCGACATAGCTCCAAAAGAAATGGCCGCCTCTGACATGAGGAACAGACGCCATGTGCAGCCGCTCCTAACATGGAATACAAACGCTGCTCATCCTGTATCCCTGAATTAGGAGCCCTTACAGGGTGCTATCAGCCAGCTGAGCTCAGATTTTTAGCGAGCTTGCTACTGCTCCCCCTTTTCCTTTTTCATCCGGGCTTGGGACCGGCAAAGGCGGAGTTTTGGACAACCTTATACGTGGAAATAAAAACAAAAGAAAGTAATTTATACAGGAATTCAAATAGAAGAGAAAACGACGATTGCCTCTCATTAGTGGATAGAAAAAAGGAAAGTACTGGTAAAAATAAAGACACGGAATATTACTCAGGTCATCGCCTATACAGAACAAAACGCGCCTATTTTGGTGGAAATACCGGGTATCAAAACTCTTTCAAACTGCGAACGTTCGAAATATCTCTATCTATCTATATCAGAGAACAACTCTGAATACTGAATACCCTAACATTGTGTGTAAAAGGATTTAATACAAAGCAATAACGCGCTACCTATACATAACGAATGAAGACGCGAACATTCACGTCTTAATGTCTTCATTCTTCATATATAGATGGCACATTATTGATTTGTATTAATTTATGTCTAAATTGTCCTTATTGTTTGCGGTAGAGCATTTTTCGATGCAAATATTTTAATGTAATTCTACTGTCCTAAAAGCTTATGTCCATAGTTTGCTTAAATACCATTTCTAAGATTCCACCCTTTATTGCAGCATATAAAAGCGAAATGATCCAATACAGTATTAGGCTCTAAAGAAGCGGTCTGGTAGTTTAAAAAAATTGGCGAAATCGCTGGTAGGGTTCACCACTTATGAGCCAAGCCCTCCCAATATATGTTTTTATCGCAGTGAGGACAGTAGAAGTTTGATTTATTTGTGAAAAAACCTTTCGCGTCTTAATGTATTCATTCTTCATAAAAGGATTTAAAGCTAAGCTCTGAGGATAACTAGCTCATTCTTAGTGAGATTGTCTACCAGGTCAAGTTGTTAATGCTAGTGGATAGACCCAACTTATATCAAATACATAAAGGACGACCTTATGTAAATAGACAAACAAACCACAGCAATTCCCATACACTTTATAAACATTTTTAAAATACTTCCTCATATAGCAAATTAAAACATTAAGACGAGAATGTTTATTTCAAACATAAATCAAACTTCTACTGTCCTTACTGTATGAAAAATTTGGGAGAGCTTGGCTTATTAGTGGTGAACCCTCCCAGCGGTTTCGCCAATTTAATCTAACAGACCGCTTCATAGAGCTCTAATACTGTATTAGACCACTCTGCTTATATATACTACACTGAAGGGTGGAATCTTAGAAATGGTATTCAAACAAACTATGGACATAGGCTTCTAGGACAGTAGAATTATATATAATATTTGCATCGAGCAACGCTCTTCCGCAAACAATAATGAAAAGGCCAGTTAGGCATACATCAACATAAAGTAATAAAGCACTCGTATATATAAGAAATTAAAACATGTAGACGCGAATGTTTTCATTTGTTATATTGCCGCGTGGAAAATTAGGGAAGACAAAAACTTCAGGAGGAGGCAACAATTTATTTCAGGGAAGGACAAACTATGAATTGTAAACAAAAGATAAGCCACGAGGGAAATTTACAGAGCCGCAAGATTTAAACATAAAAATGACCACTTTGTTAATAAAAAATAATAAAATTAATAAATACTATATTACATAGCTTCTTCCCTATGGGAGCTGTGACCCATAGCTAGCAATTATTGTAGATACTGACGTGGATTTGACGTGCTTCTGCCAAGGATTCCATCGAAGTCTTGGAACTTTGTCCCTAGTACCTTTGCGTCCTTTTTCTTGCGGCGTGAAGAGCGGCTTTGTCGTCGTATCGTCTATAGGAACATCGTCATCTTCGAGGGAAGTCTTGGCTTTAGCACGGCGGTGGAATCGTGGTGTCCGTCTCCGAAAATGTAAATCACAGCATCCATGGCTTAAAGGTCTTCTCGGCGGTCTTCAGTTTGTCTTCCCTGACTTACCCGGCATCTCCACCAAAATGCCACATGGAAAATTAGGGAATACAAAAACTTCAGGAGGTGACAGCAATTTATTTCAGGAAAGGACAAACTAATAATTGTAAACAAAAGATAAGCCACGAGGGAAATTTACAGAGTCGCAAGATATAAACATAAAAAAATGACCACTCTGTTAATAAAAAATAATAAAATTACTAAATACTATGTTACATAAATGAAATTACTAAATACTATGTTACAATATATAGATGGCGCGTTATTGGTTTATATTACTTCCCCATATATAATTAACTAAAAGATTTTGAACTCTTTCTCACTAATACACTGTAGCACACTAATGCGACCGTCATTTGCATAAAAGATTTCAAATATTAGAGTAATCATTGGTAACCCTAGAAATTCAAAGCTTTATAGATGTACTGACGGAATTATTGATGTACACAACATAGTTTAAACGACAAAAATAAAAATGCAGAAATTGATTTTGAAAAACACCATTGGATTATAATGTTTGAACAAAACATGGTTTTGAGCTATGGTTCGCATCAGTTTAGGGCGAGCTTGGATTTCATGAGATCCAAATGAATTCACGAAATTTTAAGTATTTTTCAAAGAAGAGTTAATTTGGCAAAGTGGCTAGGGCAATTTTATGCTAAAATTTAACACAACTTTTGCTAAGAGAAATTTATCTTTAGAATATGAAATATATATGTCGGTGTGTGTGCGCATATGTTAGAATAAGAAAAAAGGGGGAAATATAGAGATTTTGCGTCTATTTTTTGAAATTCAACTTCTATCCGGCAAAAATTCATATAAGGACTTAACCACGTCTTCTCGTAGCAATTGATGATTATTCTCCCCAGAGTAGTATACCTAATAATTTATCAATATAAATAATATATCTACGACGGTTAAATTTTAGTATTTGACATTTATTTCATCAGATGTATCAGCGTAGACTATTTCATCATATAACCTGCTCGGTTTGCCGTGGACCCAGTGGTCCGTACAACCTTCCCGTTTAATTGAAACTGGATCTACCGATATAGACTTTAAACAACACCTACAAGTTGGTTATATTCCGTACTACAACAACCTGCCTCTTATATTGACAATAGATCTATAGTCTAAATTCTAACGTCTCTATATTGGTAGATATTGACTCTAAACAAGACCTACAAGTGGTTATATTCCGTACTACAACACACTGCCTCTTATATTGGCAATAGATCTATAGTCTAAATTCTAACGTCTCTATATTGGTAGATATAGACTCTAAACAAGACCTACAAGTTGGTTATATTCCGTACTACAACAACCTGCCTCTTATATTGGCAATAGATCTATAGTCTAAATTCTAACGTCTCTATATTGTTAGATATTGACTCTAAACAAGACCTACAAGTTGGTTATATTCCGTACTACAACAACCTGCCTCTTATATTGATAATAGATCTATAGTCTAAATTCTAACGTCTCTATATTGGTAAATATAGACTTTAAACAAGACCTACAAGTTGGTTATATTCCGTACTACAACAACCTGCCTCTTATATTGGCAATAGATCTATAGTCTAAATTCTAACGTCTCTATATTGTTAGATATTGACTCTAAACAAGACCTACAAGTTGGTTATATTCCGTACTACAACAACCTGCCTCTTATATTGATAATAGATCTATAGTCTAAATTCTAACGTCTCTATATTGGTAAATATAGACTTTAAACAAGACCTACAAGTTGGATATATTCCATACTACAACAAACTGCTTCTTATATTGGCAATAGATCTACCAGTATACCTTGAAAAAAAAAGATCTACAAGATACTAATGAGCTCCATCTCAAATTGAGATTTGTGCTTATATATTATTTTTATAGGGCAACTAGTAACATTGAGAAAACAAGGTGACACACACATTTTTCTTATCAAATTTCGACAATTTTGTGTCTCTATTTCATGCGAAAATTATAGGGATTCTGTTTAAAATTAAGAACTTTTCTCGTGTACTATACATTTTGCCTTTCTCCCTTAACTCAAAAGAACCGGAATAAGCTTCAATAAAAAGTCTTGTATATACATATATATAGAATATTTAGTATATAATGAATATAACATTAAGAGAAATGTTTGTAAATATTTCAACCTTTTCAAACCATTTATAAATTACTGCGTATATATAAATATAGGTCTCAGGTCTCATTTATTTATATCAGCACACAAAACGCGATATCCCGGCTAGGGATAATTGCGACGATTTACATTTTTTAAACAGAAACAGTTATATACAAGAAAGTAATCAGAAATAAAAAGAGAAACAATAATATATATTAGGAACCTGAACCTTTCAAGTTTGAAAGATAATCATAAATATATTTACAAAAATAGTTAAACCTATGAAAATTTTCTCTGCTATTTAAAAAATGATATAGATCTACAGCATTATTTATTGTCTAGCGGTGAAGAAGAGTGGGCATTCCAGCAGTAGGTGTCTTGATTCCTGGAATTCATTGCCACAACGACAGCTAGAGTCTTCAACCGCTCCAAATTTTGATAAAAATCCCTTAAAATTTTCATGGATCGTTGTAAATTGGGTGTTAAAAATTGGAACGGAAAATTGAATTGAGAATGGTCTCATAAATGGATATATGAATGAATTAAAGGGAGTGGTGTTTTCTTATTTTGGTATATGAATGGATTTGTTTGAATAAGTCTGAAATATATAGTCAAATATTTATAAATCCTTTAATTTTTATTTCAGATTATTCAGTATAAAGACTTGTTAATTCTTGTCTTGCACACCTTGTAATATTGAATTACCTGGCCAAAATATTTTTTAAGAATTGAAATGATACAAATTACATTATAAATGGTGTTTTATTGTAAAAAGACACAAATTCCTTCTATTTATTTTTTAGATTTGTTGTTAATATACACTCATTGACAAAACCTAGTGAAGTGAAAAGTTTTTGATATCGCCGTACGTCTGTTTTTTATATATTTTTTTGAAGGAGTCACAGGCAATCTTGTTCACACTTTGTTATCTCGTGTGTCTTCAATAAAGTTCACTGTGTATTAAAATATCTTTCATGGTTATTGTCAGAATCCTGATGTACATGCTAAAAGGTACAATAACAATAACAAAAAAATTCATTAAGACATTTTAGTCTTCTACAGATTCTCCAAGCACAGAAATGTAGGGTACATACAGGAATAACAGTTATAGTACCAGTAATAAGCAATGCTATTATTATTATTTATAAAGCTAATCACATTTAATAGTTATGATACATTAGCGCGCCATCTGTTATCAAAATTCGAAACTATTATAGACGTGTAAGATTCTTTTTAAAATAAAACAATTTCTACTGCCCTTACTGCAATGGAAAAATTAATGGGAGGGCCTGGCTCATCAGCCCTGATGCTAGGAGATTTCACCACTGATGAGCCAGGCCCTCCCATTAGCATTTAAACTATTTGTTGTATATTTCTACCGATTGTTGAACCATTATAATATTTGTTGTACAATTCTACCACTTTTGAACAATTCTATTATTTGCTGCACAATTATACAACTTGTTTTACAATCAAACTATTTGTTGTACAATTCTACCACTTTTGAACAATTCTATTATTTGCTGCACAATTATACAACTTGTTTTACAATTAAACTATTTGTTGTACAATTCTACTATTTGTTGTACAATTCTACTATTTGTTGTAAAATTAAACTATTTGTTGTATATTTCTACCGATTGTTGAACCATTATAATATGTGTTGTACAAATTCTACCACTTTTGAACAATTCTATTATTTGCTGCACAATTATACAACTTGTTTTACAATTAAACTATTTGTTGTACAATTCTACTATTTGTTGTAAAATCAAACTATTAGTTGTATATTTCTACCGATTGTTGAACCATTATAATATTTGTTGTACAATTCTACCACTTTTGAACAATTCTATTATTTTCTGCACAATTATACAACTTGTTTTACAATCAAACTATTTGTTGTACAATTCTACCACTTTTGAACAATTCTATTATTTTCTGCACAATTATACAACTTGTTTTACAATCAAACTATTTGTTGTACAATTCTACCACTTTTGAACAATTCTATTATTTGCTGCACAATTATAAAACTTGTTTTACAATTAAACTATTTGTTGTAAAATTAAACTATTTGTTGTATATTTCTACCGCTTGTTGAACCATTATAATATTTGTTGTACAATTAAACTGTTGTACAATTCTACCGTTGAACAATTCTACTATTTGTTGTACAATTAAACTATTTGTTGTACAATTAAACTATTTGTTGTACAATTAAACTATTTATTGTATATTTCTACCGCTTGTTGAACAATTCTACTATTTGTTGTACAATTAAACTATTTGTTGTATATTTCAACCGCTTGTTGAACAATTCCACAATCTATTGCAAAATTCTGGTATTTGTTTTAAAATCCTACCGCTTGTTGAACAATTCTACAATTTGTTGCACACTTCTATTTGTTGTAAAATTCCACTGCTTTTTGAACAATTCTACCGCTTGTTGCACTATTCTATTTGTTGCACAATTCTACCGCTGGTTGGACCATTTTACAATTTGTTGAACAATTCTACGATTTGTTGCACAATTCAATCGCTTGTTGCACAATTCTACAATTTTTTGTTGTTAACGAACTGTTTCCTCAAATAAAAGGTTTTCACAAAATGGTTGTTACGAATTTACCTATACAAATTCCGAGCTCGGTATAAAAGCTTGGACATCAATTTTGTTCATGTACTTCAATGAATAGGTGTAAATACATTTGTCTTGCTTGATAAAAAATTTCAAATTTTGAATAATGTGTCAATAAAAATTAAACAAGTCAATATGTCTATGGAGATGAGTTTCTTATTTCTTTTTATTGCCAACTCTAGATTTCGTAGCCCTTCTACAGGAGTACAAATATACAAATAAGCGAGTCAGTAAATAAATAAGATATAATTATAAACCATATGGTTGTAAGAAAAAAATTCGATACATCATAAATAAATAAAAATATTTATATTTAAAACAAAAATAGCATTTCCTGACCGCTCTCATGAGTATTTTTAGATGGCAGAGCGCCATCTAGTGAAACAAAAATAAACTAGACATTGATGTAACTTGTTCGGTGATATTTGGCCAACCTCGACGTTTAGTTGATTTTTGTTCGACTAGATGGCGCGCTGTCATCTAAAAATGTTCATATAAGCGGTCAGGATATGCTATTTTTGTTTTTATTATCAACACCCAACTTTTTTTATTTTTCTTATTCTTTCACATATATTTATATATCGTAAAATCCCTCACAAACATTGTTTTTCCCATTTTTCGATTAGTGATTTAAAGTCATAGACATTCCTACAATCCAAACATACTCCATCAGATTCCGTCCTACATAACTCACAACACTTACTTCAGTACTAATATAGCCAGGATCTACGATCCTTGTAGTGCAACGTTAGTACTGGAGTAGATAGGGCAGTAAATATGCAAATGTGTAAATTATGTAAACTTAGAGAGTGAACTTAGACACCCCCAAAAAAACACTCCCTCCGATGATTTTTTATTTAACTTGTGGCATATACTTCGTCTATATAGAGACATTTTACCTATCGTTTATTTTTATATCAAAATATGAAAATATAAATAACTTTTTGTCTCTCTCCCCAAATAGTGTCCAAAACCAATTTCTTAATAGATTAAGAAAAGCTTACCATATCAACGAGTTTAAGGATTAAGGAAATACGTTTTCTATTATTTGATTAAAGAATCGTCCTTTTTCAAAATTAAACACTTTAAAGATATTTTTTAAATATTTTTAAATCAAAAAGAGATCGTATGTTCAAACAAAATACAATATATTTGAAAGAGCTTTAGAAAATTATTTGAGGAAACGCAATAAGAGCACACACAGTTCTAAAAAAAAATGAATACTAGATATTTAAAAAGAAGTTACACACAATACACCAATGGATAGTGAAGCTACCTAGACCGATGTCTGAACGCCTAAAAATACAAGTGGGTGATAGCGGATGATGGCCTAGCAGAGATAGCTAGGAATCCTTGCCACTTCCTTTGTCTATAAGCCTGGATAGTACTTTATGTTTTGGTTTGGCAGAGACTGTATTTAGATAGGCCAGACCAGCTGATAAATATCCTTGAATTAGAGCCGTTCGATTCTTTATAAAACCTTCTAACTACATGAGCAACATCAACCCTTTTCGACTAGGTGAATCACCTAACGCTAATTGATTGGAGCACAGACTCGAAGAACTAGACCTATTTGAAGAACGACTACAAACACACTGATTTTATTTGTCCAGCTGGCAGTTTTATACAATTAAAATTTGCATATTTAACCATAGTAACAAATTTTACATAATAGGCGCGAACAACAAGGAATCTATTAAATCCTACGCCAACTATTGAAGAAACATAAGCTGATCGAATGATGTCGCGTAAGAGAAGAGCTGGGAGTAGCCGCCTTTTGGCAAGCCTCCAGCAATTACCAAGGGCAAGGTCCTTGGGTAGAAGAAACGCCCTTATTGAAGAAAGCCGGCCGTCGCGCCGGTCTAGGGTCGGTCAAGTTGGCAACATCAAACATCTTTTTTAACTTCGAAAATGATGGGTCATCGGTGGAAGCCTCTTTCTTGTTTATTCGTGCAAAGTACAAGCTTTCGGATCTTTTTAATGCATCTACAGCTATATTTCTCACTGATAGATACGTTCAAGCTGAATGTTTAGAGAAATCATTTATTTATCGACCCCTTAGCAAATTCCTGGAGAATTAGGAGACATCAGGTGAAAATGGCAATTTATTTATTTTTTATCTTTTAATCTTAAATTTAAATCTAATTATAAAAAGAGAGATGAAATTAGACAAATGTTCTCAGTAACAAAAAAAAAAAAAACAATATTATTTTCTGTTGATATTGTAAAAAAAAATATTTTCATACAATATTCTAGCTGGTCTTTTATATTGATCTCTTATATTGCTAAACAATCTTCTCTGAATGGTAAAACTCAGTTATAACTCCCGTGTTTATAGTGTAATCCCACTTATTAAACTCTGTCTCCCATTCTCAAATTACATTTTTCTATACAAGAAATCCCGCTTATAAAGCTCTATCCAGTGTGTGTTTGAACACTAATTAATTTACGTAAACATTGTAAAACGACATTTGAAAATTATCCCGCATGTGTTTCTTTTCAACGAAAAATCAACATTTATTAAAGGAGAAATAACGATTATTTCTAACCTTAGGAATGAGGTTACTCTTCACAATTCATCCTTTCATACTTCATCTCTAAGGTTAGAAATAACGATTATTTCTCCTTAATATAAATGGTGATTTTTCGTTGAAAAGAAACACATGCGGGATAATTTTTAAATGTCGTTATACATCAGTTTCTTATTGTAAAAATTCAGCCAATATTACGGATTCAAAGTAGTTTGTGCTCACTCCAATAGAAGGTGCAAGACACCATCAACTTCCAGTTTAACGATCAAGGGATAATTTGGCATGTTTTACAACGTGTTTTAATGACCTGTAAATGGATATTGACCAAGGTTAATAAATGGTCATTTCTATTTCCGTTTATTTATTATTAATTATCATTAAACCACAGACGCGATATCCCCACAATGGATGCTTGCGTCAAGCAACAATACTAAATTCAGAGAACTATTTTAAATAAACAATTGGTGAATTACAAGGTTCGAGTAGAAGTTTAAAGAAAAAGGAAAGAACATTAAAATCATGCTTGATTCCACATCCTACCTAAGAACAACCAATGAAATATATACAAATACATATTTTAGCAATTACGCTTTTTGTTAACAAAGAGAGAAAATCATAGATATATTCTTGTGTGTGAATTACCATTACTATTCTAAAATTATTCCCTCTATCATAAATCCACAGAAGTGTATAGTTTCAACAAATGTACGAAAGAGAGTTGGAATAAATTGGGAAAAAAAGAAGACATATATTGTTACACCAAGTTGCAGCTTTGCCGGGTCATCGACCTTGGTTTCCTACTTCTTGGTGTTATACACCGAGCAGGTTTCCATACTCAAAGCAAATAAAGAAAATAAATAAAAATAAATTACCTTTTAAAGTTATTGTGTTTATTTATTTGTTGTCTTCCTCGTAGGTCGTGATCCTCAGTCTTGGTCCAGGTCCTCTCTCGCTCCAATAACCAATCAAGATATATGTACAATAAATATTACAAAAGGAATGAAACTATAAAAAGGAATGATGATAATCTAAATAATCTGTTTTAAATAAATATTAAATATCATAGAATATTTTGAATAAATGTAGGGCGAATTAAAATTGATGCAACAATATGTTTATACATGTATTTAAAGCCAAGCTAATTTATAATTTTGTCTCGGTTATCTAACTTGATCAAATCTACATCTAGACTTATTAACGAAACTTGAAAAAGTTGTACCTTTTAGCATATAAAATCCATGTATGAGAAATTTCTCTTCCTCCAATTTATCCAAAAGTCTTAATTAGGTTTCCCTGTATATAAATTTCACATCACTATTAATTTTACAACAAATAGTAGAATTGTACAACAAATAGTTTAATTGTGAAACAAGTTGTATAATTGTGCAGCAAATAATAGATTTGTTCAAAAGTGGTAGAATTGTACAACAAATAGTTTAATTGTGAAACAAGTTGTATAATTGTGCAGCAAATAATAGATTTGTTCAAAAGTGGTAGAATTGTACAACAAATAGTTTAATTGTGAAACAAGTTGTATAATTGTGCAGCAAATAATAGAATTGTTCAAAAGTGGTAGAATTGTACAACAAATAGCATAATGGTTCAACAATCGGTAGAAATATACAACAAATAGTTTCATTTTACAACAAATAGTAGAATTGTACAACAAATAGTTTAATTGTGAAACAAGTTGTATAATTGTGCAGCAAATAATAGAATTTAAGACGAATAATCATTTCAATAATTATAATAACGAATAGATTCAAAAAGGATAAGTTTCTTTATTTGAAAAATCAATTCGAGCTTTCGGGCGCAAGCTGCCCTTCTACAGGAATAATGGATACAATTTCAAGTTAAAATTATATCCATTATTCCTGTAGAAGGGCAGCTTGCGCCCGAAAGCTCGAATTGATTTTTCAAATAAAGAAACTTATCCTTTTTGAATCTATTCGTTATTAAAATAATAGAATTGTTCAAAAGTGGTAAAACTGTACAACAAATAGTTTGATTGTAAAACAAGTTGTATAATTGTGTAGCAAATAATAGAATTGTTCAAAAGTGGTAGAATTGTACAACAAATAGTTTGATTGTAAAACAAGTTGTATAATTGTGCAGCAAACAATAGATTTGTTCAAAAGTGGTAGAATTGTACAACAAATAGTTCAATTGTAAAACAAGTTGTATAATTGTGCAGCAAATAATAGAATTGTTCAAAAGTGGTAGAATTGTACAACAAATATTATAATGGTTCAACAAGCGGTAGAAATATACAACAAATAGTTTAATTTTACAACAAATAGTAGAATTGTACAACAAAAAGTTTAATTGTAAAACAAGTTGTATAATTGTGCAGCAAATAATAGAATTGTTCAAAAGTGGTAGAATTGTACAACAAATATTATAATGGTTCAACAATCGGTAGAAATATACAACAAATAGTTTAATTTTACAACAAATAGTAGAATTGTACAACAAAAAGTTTAATTGTAAAACAAGTTGTATAATTGTGCAGCAAATAATAGAATTGTTCAAAAGTGGTAGAATTGTACAACAAATATTATAATGGTTCAACAATCGGTAGAAATATACAACAAATAGTTTAAATTTACAACAAATAGTAGAATTGTACAACAAATAGTTTAATTGTAAAACAAGTTGTATAATTGTGCAGCAAATAATAGAATTGTTCAAAAGTGGTAGAATTGTACAACAAATATTATAATGGTTCAACAAGCGGTAGAAATATACAACAAATAGTTTAATTTTACAACAAATAGTAGAATTGTACAAATAGTTTATTTGTAAAACAAGTTGTATAATTGTGCAGCAAATAATAGAATTGTTCAAAAGTGGTAAAATTGTACAACAAATAGTAGAATTGTACAAATAGTTTAATTGTAAAACAAGTTGTATAATTGTGCAGCAAATAATAGAATTGTTCAAAAGTGGTAAAATTGTACAACAAATAGTTTGATTGTAAAACAAGTTGTATAATTGTGCAGCAAATAATAGAATTGTTCAAAAGTGGTAGAATTGTACAACAAATAGTTTGATTGTAAAACAAGTTGTATAATTGTGCAGCAAATAATAGATTTGTTCAAAAGTGGTAGAATTGTACAACAAATAGTTTGATTGTAAAACAAGTTGTATAATTGTGCAGCAAATAATAGAATTGTTCAAAAGTGGTAGAATTGTACAACAAATAGTTTAATTGTAAATCAAGTTGTATAATTGTGCAGCAAATAATAGATTTGTTCAAAAGTGGTAGAATTGTACAACAAATATTTTGATTGTAAAACAAGTTGTATAATTGTGCAGCAAATAATAGATTTGTTCAAAAGTGGTAGAATCGTACAACAAATATTATAATTGTTCAACAAGCGATAGAAACATACAACAAATAGTTTAATTTTACAACAAATAGTAGAATTGTACAACAAATATTATAATGGTTCAACAAGCGATAGAAATATACAACAAATAGTTTAATTTTACGACAAATAGTAGAATTGTACAACAAATAGAGTAATTGTAAAACAAGTTGTATAATTGTGCACCAAATAATATAATTGTTCAAAAGTGGTAGAATTGTACCACAAATAGTTTGATTGTAAAACAAGTTGTATAATTGTGCAGCAAATAATAGAATTGTTCAAAAGTGGTAGAATTGTACAACAAATAGTTTAATTGTAAAACAAGTTGTATAATTGTGCAGCAAATAATAGATTTGTTCAAAAGTGGTAGAATTGTACAACAAATATTTTGATTGTAAAACAAGTTGTATAATTGTGCAGCAAATAATAGAATTGTTCAAAAGTGGTTGAATTGTACAACAAATATTATAATGGTTCAACAATCGGTAGAAATATACAACAAATAGTTTAATTTTACAACAAATAGTAGAATTGTACAACAAATATTATAATGGTTCAACAAGCGGTAGAAATATACAACAAATTGTTTAATTTTACAACAAATAGTAGAATTGTACAACAAATAGTTTAATTGTTAAACAAGTTGTATAATTGTACAACAAATAATAGAATTGTTCAAAAGTGGTAGAATTGTACAATCGGTCAACCAGCGATAGAATTGAGCAACGAATTGTAGAATTGTATTTTCACGAATATATAGGCATACCTAATTTATATTAACCCCAATCTAGAATAAAAGCCATGAAGCCATGGCCAGGTAAGATCAGTTTTATAGAATGTTCGGATTATTAAACCAGGGAGCTAGTCCTGCGACCTCCTGGAAAAACCTTAAAATGATTATTTACATTTTCGATATGTTAATGCGATAAAAAAAAGTTTTCAGAAGGAAACTAATCAATAAGTTTGGCAAGAGAAGAAAAAAATTAACTCAACTTCCTTCGCATCCTCTTCCATAAAAAAAATGGCACCTTGACAAGAGTTAACAAATTAAGATTGACGGGAGATAGGGAAGATCTTCTTTTCAGACCTAACATTGTTGCAATCTAATCTTTTTTTACAAGATAATCCTTCAAGCAAAGTCCCAGAATTCAGATTTTTTACTTGATAGACCCATCTATAATCTTTTTCAGAAATTAATATTTTTCCATGCTTATCGCGTCTAACATAGGCTTTCTGTGTTCTTTGCTACCTTACTACAGCTTTAGAATAATTTGAATAAAAAAGAATTTGTTGATATGGGGAATACATATTTTATATATATTTAGAGAGACCCGGTGAAGAATTATTTTAAAGAAAAAATCACGATAGAACTATCTTGGTAACGTCTCCATAAAAATAAACATTTCAAAGAAATATTTAGGATTCTAATCTATTTCATTAATTTAGCCTATACTTAGAAATAACAGATAGTGCAAGGTTTTTTCTCTGAGTGCCAAATACATTAAAACTTTGATTATCCTTGCATTAGAATATTAGCATAGGCGTAGCAAAATATTAAGTTAAAAATATATTACTTTTGGTATCTGGTACTTATAGGTTGTTATAAAAATATTTTCCTTTTTATTTAATCGTTTTTCTTGCGTTATACACTCATAGACAAATTTAAGGAAGTGGAAAGTCTTTGATGCCTGTTTTTTAAGGAGACAGGGACAATTTTGTTCATAATTGGTTATCTCGTGTGTCTTCAATAAAGGTCACTGTGTATTAAATATCTTTCAGAGTTATTGTCTGAATTCTGATATACATGCTAAAAGGTACAATTTCCTTAACTTTTGTCCATAATTATAATCTTTCTTTTTAAAATTAACTATATCTTTGCATATCAAAAACACACACTCAAAAACGCTCTGAGTATTGCAATAAAACATTTTTTAAATATGAGTTATGCTGAGATGGAATTCATAAGATAAACTTTCTCATTGTATTATTGCTTGTTTCCGACCTCAGGGAAAAAGACAAAAAATAGCAGCCTCACATGCCTTTCGCCAAAACAAGTCAAAAATGAGAGCAGGTGTTTGAGTGGCAAAAAATCTGAGAATAACATTAGTAAATGAAAAGAATGATTAATACATTGTTAAGTATCTCCACCGAAATTGTATATAGCTGATTGTCTATTTAGTCGTTGATTCCTTCTGGAATTGTTTGCTTTTTCTCTGACTCTGGAACGAATTTAGGTAAGACAAAATGTTTACAAATAAAAGGCTTTTATTTTTGTTTGTTTGATTTATCTTTTCATATTTTTATTTAATAAATAGACCGTATACTTAACATAATATTTTTCAAACCCTGTTGTAGATATTCTCATAATTTACTTAAAATAATCCCTTGAATCAATATTAGAATAGGAACATTAGGGTTCCAGGGAAAATTTTCTTTTTAAAATATTTTTTATTTACAAATCTATCAAGCTCTCGCGCGCGGGCACGAAACCTCCATAACCTCCAAATGAAGATATCGCCTCTGAATAGCAAAGTCGATAAACATGCGCAATAGAGGCCAGTGTTGATTCTGTATTCAAACAACTGCAAACACCCAAAGTATTTTATTTTAATTTAATTCTTATTTTAATGGCAATTTGATGTAAAATATTTTCTTCAGTAGAAGGGCTTTCATACCCGAAAGCTTGAGAGATTTGTAAATAAAAATATTAAAAAAAAAACTCTCCCCTGTAGGCTTAATGTTCTTATTTTAATATTTATCTTAATTTATTTGTCGATATTGTTTGTTGTTTTTGGAGTCTCGAGGCGCTGCACGCTCCATGCCTTTTAATTATCAGTTCATAATTTGCATAAAACATTCTAAAAGTAGTTCATTGAAAAGGACGACAGAGGGTCGTCGAAACGCTGAAAGTGTTAAAAAAGGTTGATGTAGATAATTTAGAACTAAAAATGTACATATATAAGTATTTTCTTTATATTTGGCCACGTATTCAACAACATAATTCAAATGAGAAGTTTCCTATTTTAACTTTTTTTCTACCTATTGATTGCCTCAAATCCAAGCTAACATAAAAGATAAACTTTTATTTTGACAAATTCTACTCTATTCAGCAGACAAACACCTTATATGTATATCATTTTTATATTTACATAGCCTTTCTTTTCTCTAATGCAAAATATACATATTTACGGAATTTTTCTTCTTAAAAAAAGTTCAAATCAGTACATGGAACCCCTTTTCACCTATCTCATCCGAGCTTCTAGTTTAAGAGGGTTTGTATCAATATAATTTCAATGTATTCTAAATTATGGACTGTTCTCCACCTATGATTAAAACATTTCGATTTCGTTTTTATCTTCCGGTTAGGAATTATAGAAATGCTTCATAAATAGAATCGAAACAATTTCCTGTTTCCATACTTGGTCAGTTATTCTCCATTGGGAAGAGCGCCACCGGTCGCCGAAAATTTTGAAAACTTACCGGAGATTTGTGTCTGTTCGCGGCAATAACAGCCTCTGTCGAAACTAACTGCAGGCAGTAATGAGGTGGGTCTTGGGAACGTTTGCCATTGTATCCATTATAGCAGCTCTTAGAGCTGTGTTGTGAGAATGACTATTGGAGTCCCTCTCAACTACGCCCCACACATAATAGTCCAGCGGATTGACATCTGGTGAGCTGGGGGTCAAACATTAGATGTGACATGGTCGTGAAGATCATCCATTCTTGGGTTTTTCTGTCTGTTTGAAATGGTGATGAGTCTTGTTGAAAAATATACGGCCTCCCACGTGCTACAGTAGCGATCTAAGGCTTGACAACTGTGGCTAACACCTCGGTGTAAGCAACGGCATTGACTCTGGCACCTGAAGTAGAATGATGTGGAAGCATCACATCACCTTCACTACTTACAACACCAAGAACCATCAATTATGCTGGAAATTTGGTATGAATGATCGTAGATACCTCATCAGGGCTTCTACACAGCCATCGATCTTTTTTGCGGTTTACCTTCTGGTCCTGAACAAAGTTATTTTCATCTGAGAAAATAAAGATGATTCCTGGCTCCTCGGAATATTTGAGCTTATTCAGTAGGCTCTCTGCTCTGGTATACCTTGGTTCTTTCGAACTGTCCTCTCCACATCAGGTATGATTTGTAACGGAGGTCCTTATGAACTACACGTAGGATGGTAGCCTCATCAACCTGCAGCTCTTTGGCGAGTGCCTTCATTGACTTCCCAGGGTCCTCATCGATGGCCGCTTGGACACGGCTTATAGAGTCTGGCGTCCTGATACTATCAGAACGTCGATAATGTCGTTTCATTTGTGAAAATTCTGCCGCATCAACCGTTGCAGCTTCCAATTCTCTGCGAACTTTGAAAACAAATGATCGGGAGACTTTAAAGATTGCATCAGTTTCTGAATCGGCGTGTCCGGCAGCCAAGAAGACAATAACTGCATGACTCTTCATTTTTTTGCGTAAGAATAGGTTCTGCCATGTCTACCTGCACCAGAAAAAAACTATGTTACTACAATACGCAGGAAAGTGTGGCACCTATATTGTGTGGTTCTCAAATAGCTGCCCCACCCAAAGGTTTTTCAAAGTATTTAAAAATATTTTCGACCTAATTTTCATACCACACAGTGTTGAGAATAAATCAAGTAGTGGAGAATTCGAGATGTCTATGAGGCTTTTATGGCGAGGCATCAAGACATCTGTTGCTGAAACGTTCAGTATTTCGAGACTATAAACATCAAAATGGACTAATGGAATATCAAGAGATGGGTCACTTTACATTCCTTCGCTTTACATGTCCTTCGCTTAACATCTCCTTCGCCAGTTATATTGATGGGTTGTGTGTGTTTCGAGACGTTTGGACTATCAGCCACCTGGAATAAACTTTCGGGCTGTTCTGGAATACTCGAACGCTCGTACCTCAGTTCTTTTCTTTTCCTAGTTCTTCTAAGTGCAGTCAGCTTTGGCTGCTAATTGCAAAGTGTGCATTTCATTAACGGAATTGTACCATGGGAGTGCAGTACAAGCAATCTCATTAGATAGGCTGTGCGGCCTCTCGGAATTTCACGGCCTACGAACCGGCATAGCCACTAACTAGAAAACTCTTTTTTTGCTAACTATTTAACAGCAGGCTATATACACTACCTCTTAAAACATTAAATACATTGATTTTACTATTTTATGTTCCTTTCTAAACAAAAAATATTTTCTCAGACAAACGGAATAGTTTGCAGAAAGTTCTTGTTTGCAATGGTTAAATCTTTCTTTATTCTGTCGATAAAGAATGCCATCCTAACTCATGGCGATAACCGATCTCCTAATTTTTATTGTAAATTCTTTTTTATGCCAATCCTTTCACGCGAACAATTTTGTCTTTCAAAGTCCAATGCTTTGATTTCAATTCAATGTTATATTGCGGGAAGATGGTATTCGCGTATACCTAAGGGAAACCTAAACTTTTTAAATAATTAAGTTGTGAAGCAACCACAGATAACGAATAGATAAATTTTCGCAATGTGACACTCTCTTCATTATACAAATTATTTATTAAATAGAGCAAACAATAGGAAATATCAACCATTATATTTGGATGTAGTTAACCTCTCCCTTTAAGAACGCAATAAAACTGATGAGGACCATCGCCCGAAACCAACAGGTTGGCTTTTGCATGAATTCAACAAAACTGGGGTTGTGAGAACAAGAGCTAGAAACCATGGTATACGCAATCAGGTTATTTACAAATTCACCTAGAGCAGTTTTGTTCGGTTTTCCTCCTGGAAATGATGCTGACAGAATCACAGTAGTTAAGGGGAAAGAATATAATAATATATGCGTGGGGGACTCTAAGAGATCAGTTTTAAACATATAAATTTATATAACAATACTATATGGTTTTAAAACTTTACCAGATATCAAACTACAAGTAAAAACTACTTGTATTATAAGCGCGTTGTTCCAAACAAAGCACTTCAAGAATTATACTCCTTTGTAACATAGCGTGTTGCAATCTGTACCTGAAACGCGTCCGTGGTTAGCTTTTCTTGATTAATCAAGAATGGGTATTTGGCTAATTCTGGAATAATTAAAAATCAACGATAATAGTTGATATTTATTTCGATAGATGGCGCAAGCCATCAGCAACTTTCAGTTGCACGATAAGGAGATGCCTTTTTCATAATATAATCAATTGTAAATAAGGATCATAAATTTCCTATTTCCAACTATAAAATTAAACACTTCCTCTTGTCCCTATTGCAATGAAAATTTTTGGAAGGCTCTCTAATGCCTTATGTTAAAATCCTCACTAACTGGCTATTTGTGAATTGTTCGCGCAAGATCAATGCTCGAAGTATATTTCGATATATTTATACTTTTATTTATTTTAAAAAAGCCCATGTACACTGTTTATCTACCTTAACCAAATATTCATCTAAAGTGACGTATATATAAGTGGATTAGCTTGATGCCATATCTGGATTGATTAAACTGGCCAAATCGCTAAGAGGTTTCGCTACTGATGAGCCAATCTCCCCAATATTTCTCTTTCAGTATGGACAATAGTACGTGTTTTATCGGAAAAATTGTACAAAATAGTTTTCCATCTTATCTATAGATGGCAGTCTAATGCTTAGTGTTTGAATAAAAACCTTATATAAAAGGAATGCCAAAAAAGAAGCTACTCTATATGCAGCCAAATTGAAACTTCGATGCGTCATTGCCGGCTGGCCTTTCAAGGACTTTTGTGCTGTGAACGACGTAGCACAAATGTTGTGACAAATTCCATACACGATGGCTTTGTCCAGTGTAATATTTCCTCAGCATTCCTTTATAAGCACAGGATTGTCATCGTGTCTCATAAAAGCACATTATTTTCAATTAAAAGTCCTGGTTGTTGTTGTCGTGTCCAATGAAGAGCCTCAGATGTCCCCATGCATCTCTATCACAGCAGTCGCAATGTCTACTATCATGGGTGTATAAAGCTGTTGCTCTGGGTCCATGTTAATTTTCTGCAAGGCTGCGGCCATTGCTGGGTTCGAGAATATGTGGGTAGATGTTAGTTCCACACCAAGACAGTTTTTGCATGTCCTATAGGTTTATATATAATAATATTTGGATGTATTGTCATTCGTTTATAAAAGTCATGGTTGAAAATTCTAAATAAACGAATCAACAAAATCAATGGATGGGTTAATTTCCACGCTCTCTCTTTCACTCTTTGTGTGTGGGAATAAATTTTACAATATACCTTAGCTTGTAGATTGATAGGAAAATTGACCATAGTTGCAATCTGCAACGGTATTGTCATCTTGTATCATAAAACCACACTGTTTCCAATTAAAAGTCATGGTTCTTCTTTTTCTTCTTTCTTATCTCCACACTGGGTGAAGTAGAATTGATCTGCCTTTGTCATTAAGACTGGGAGCAGTCATGGTTGAATACTATAAATAGGCTATTTAACAAAATCAATGGATGATTAATTTCCAAGCTTTCGCTGTGGGAGTAATTTTTACAATCTTTAGCTTGTAAATTAATAGGAAATTAAGTATAGTTGCAATCTCTGAACTGATATCATCAGCGACAAACAAGATCGTTTCAAACCGGATAGTTAAGTTAAATTTGCATAGCTAAACGTTCTTAATTAGTCAAATAGATGTCATTAACTATCAACTGAATAGTTTTTTTTTCCTGATACCCTGGTAAGATATAGTGTCCATATTCTAATTATTTATCCGATTTTTTTTATCAATTTGATGGATTGATATACCAATGTATAGGCGGAACCAATGATAGGCGACTGCTGCAGACGTCCATATTAATTTGAGTTTGATGGCCTCTTCCTTATATGTATTTGACTTTCGCAATATACATTACAAGAGAAGCATCTAAAAATCTTAATTCTGAGATTCCACTCTTCAGTCTAGCATATTTAAGAAGAATGATCCAATACAGTATTAGAGCTCTAAAGAAGCGGTCTGGTAGATTAAATTGACCAACCGGCTGGGAGGATTCACCATTGATGAACCAAGCCCTCTTTCTTCTTCTTCCTTATCTCCACACTGGGTGAAGTAGAATGCGTCTGCCTTTGTCATCAAGACTGGGAGCACTACTCAGTGGCAGGCCTACAAAGCTCCAAAATAAATGGCCGCCTTTGACATGAGGAACAGACGCCATGTTCAGCCGCTCCTAACATGGAGTACAGACGCTGCTCATCCTGTATCCCTGGATTATGAGCCTTACAGGGTACTATCAGCCGGGCCAGCTGAACCCAGGTTTTTTAGTGAGCTTGTTACTGCTCTCCCTGCTCCTTTTTCATCCGGGCTTGGGACCGGCAAAGGCGGAGTTAAGCCCTCCTAATATATGTTCATCGTAGTAAGGACAGTAGAAGTTTGATTGATGTGTTAAAAGAAACATTCGCGTCTTATTGTCTTATTCGTTATATATTGATGTCGCGCTATAATCCTTTATATTAAATATAATACACATTGTTTCAAGTTTCCCATTTTGGGAAATTAAGAGGAAATTTCTGGGAAGTCTAAGGAAAAATGGCTAAGTGGAAAAATTCACATCATTTCTAGAATACATTCCCTACTCAGTTCTTATAATGAGGATGAAATTATAAAGATATAAGTGAAATACGCAAAAAGATTACTTCAAATCAAATGAGCGAAGACTAAAAAAAACTGTAGGTTGCGTTTTGATGCCTCTTAAAGGGCATTTGGCCAATAACCTAGCCGTTATAAGTTAATAAACAAGAAAATGACTTCAAAATATTTTATTGAATCGTTGAAAAATTTTGATTTTCGTCCACACGAGAAACTAAAATTGCGTTTGAATTTGATAAAGGGTTACTTCGTGATGGCGGTTTATTTGGTTAGATTCTTCTATCTGAGACTGATCCAAGTTGTATTAAATAACTTTATTGTTTGAAAAGTTATTGTATTATCCTCTATTTTAACTCTCTTCTTATAGAATGAGAATCATTAGATTATTGCTAATACATCAATAATCTGTATTTTTATTTGTAAATTTCCAATATGATACAATATATAAACCTAAGCTTTATTTCTACTATTATTTATATTGTAGCAAAGTATTTATTATTTTTATTAACAGAGTATCATTTTTTTGATGTTTATATTTTGCTACTCTGTAAATTTCCCTCATTGCTTATCTTTTGTTTATTATTTATTGTTTGTTCTTACCTTAAATAAATTGCTGTGTCATCTTGTAGTTTGTCTTTACTAACTTTCCACGTGGCAATATTATTACTTAATGAATATATTGAAAATCTCTCTTCTTGACAGCATTCTTTATATAAAAATGGGCGTGCCTTGATCTGTAAAGAAAATATATTTTTTTTCTAAAATATTTCGAGAAAGATTGCTCTCTCTTTATCAATTCATAGCACAGTAAATTTGATTTACAAATTATTGTATGGTTTTCATTTGATCTACAAGAATTTGTAAATTAAGCTAACTGTGCAATAAGATAAAAAGGGAGCAATCTCACAAAATATTTTGAGAAAAGTTTTTTTTTTCTTAACAGATCCAGGTACACCCTTTTTTATACAGTAAATTAGCGGACACCTCTCCACAAAGGATAGTTTTCATTTGCAAAATTACCATTTTTACAATTTAAAAACTCTCCGGTAAAAGGACACCTCTCCCTAAAGGACACTTTGGCTCTGCAATTAGATGTCCTTTATAGGGAGGTTCTGCTGTATTTAGCAACTCTTCAGTAAGAGGACACCTCTTCCTAAAGAACACTTTGACTCTGAAATTAGATGTCCTTTACAGGGAGGTTCTACTCTATGAATTTATATGATGAATCGCCTTTTCACTCAAAGTATTCCTTTCGTGCACAAGAATTGGATTTTCTTTTTATTAGACTTTTAAGATTACCCAGCAAAGCTTCACAGAATACCGTAACGAAGATTTGTGTTGTTTTATGCATTTTTTAGCGTTTTCCAGTTTTAACCAATAGAGATAGCCCAACTTTCTATATTGTTACAAGGATTTAAGCAAGTGTGGAACAAATAGTTCCACCTTCTGCCTTCAGATAGCGCTCTGAAAAACGTTGTCCCTTTCGTGCTCTTGTGTTCATGATCATAGATATTATACCACTGCAATCTCTTTTTCTGATAATTCCTAGCTGTAAATATATACCAGTATTATATTATATTTTAAGAGTATGTTTCTGTAAACTTTTCCCATTGTTTTAGAACTGCTCAATTATGATATCTGTAAAAGATAAGTGTAAATTACTACTTATTCCTTTTTTTATGTTCAATATATAAGCCAATAGCAAACCATGTGCTTCGTTTATCTAAAATTCGAATACTCTTTGTACCTCACACTATCGTGCAAATATCCGCTAGTGCACGTTCAATATATTGACGGCGTAAAAATCCGTCACAAAAGTTACAGGAAATCATCAAGTCAACTTTTAGGCAAAAGAACTTTAAAAGAATTGAGATACTCTGAATATAAATAGATTCAATATATATACCACACATATTAGAAACATTAAAATATATGATTATGATGATAAACATAAGTGTTTCATTCTAAATAATCATCTCCTTAGAGAGAAAGATTGAAACTGATTTATTACAATGTCCGAATGAGATTATATAAGGTTAAATACAGGATAAATATAAATATGAATAAATATGATATATAATGATAAATGTATGAATAAATAGATAAAAATATATAAAATAATTGATAAATATATATATATATAATATATATAGTCTTCATTGGTGGCGCCCACCACGGGAAAGACTCCGCCACCGATGGACTGCGAGAGTTCTCTCCCACAGAGTGGGCTGGTCGATGAAGTAGCTGGCGTTGCCCACCTCAAGACCAAGATGGTACTTGTAGATGGTAGCCTTCGTCATACTTGTTATTTTCACTGCCTCGGGATGGAGGCCGACGCCGAATCTTCGATCACACACATCGTCTCATGTTGCGATTCTGGTTTCTTCATTGGTGAGCAACTCTTCTGGCCAGTTCGGACTGTCCAGTGGGGAACAGCCAGCGGCTGATGGAGTTGTAGATCGACATGTTGGTCGACAGTAGAATGCTAGTTTCGACCCATTAGTGACAAGAGGTGCTATCTACAATATTGCCACGTGGAAAATTAGGGAAGACAAAAACTTCAGGAGGAAACAAAATGTATTCAAGACAAGGACAAACTATGAAAGGTAAACAAAAGATAAACCACCAGGGAAATTTACAGAGTCGCCAGATATAAGCATAAAAATGACCACTCTGTTAATAAAAAAAAATAATAAAATTAATTAATACTATGTTACAATATATATATTGCCACGTGGAAATTTGGGGAAGACCAACTTCGGGATGAGACAACAATTTATTTCGGGCAAGAACAAACTATGAGTGATAAACAAAAGATAAGAGGGAAGTGTACAGAGTAGAAAAATATAAACACAAAAAATAATACTGTGCTAATAAAATAATAAATACTTTGTTACAATATTATGCTAAATCAGCGCGCCATCTGTTATGAAAATTCGAAACTATTATAAACACGTATGATTCTTTTAAAAATTAAACAATTTCTACTGTCCTTAGTGCAATGGGAAAATTAATGGGAGGGCCTGGCTCATCAGTGGTGAAACCGATATGGAAGATTAAACTAGCGACTCCGCTTGGAGGGTTCACCACTGATGAGCCAGGCCCTCCCATTAATTTTTCCATTACAGTAAGGGCAGCAGAAATTGTTTAATTTTAAAAGGATCATACGTGTTTATAATAGGATCGAATTTCACAATATATATTAACTACACCTACACGAAGTTTCAAAATCCAATAATAAATTCGTTGTAAAATATTTTAACAAGCTATCTTTTTCCTTCTTTGTATTTTTTCTATAATTATCATTTATAATTATGGCCAAAGGTTTTCATTGCTTCAAATTCTTTTGTTTCTTTAAAACCAAAAAAGGTGATTTTTCGAAGAATTTCCTCAATCTACACCATTAAACACACAAGCTTCAATTAAATATCGTGTGTGGGTTATGGTATAAATAAATAAAAGTATTTTACACAATCAAAACACTTTGTCTTGATCTATATAATCAGAAGTATATATATATTGTTGCACCAGGCTGCGGTTTGGCAGAATCTTCAGTCTTTATTATCTCCTCAGACGCGTCTTGCATCTTTCAAGAGCATGTCTCAACCATCCAACAAGGTTAAACCAGTCAATAATAAAGACAACTATTATTTTAGGTAACACCTAGAATATCTCTTTATTTATCACATTAAAGTTTAAAGCAGGTTGTGTATTCATTGTATCAAAATACAAATGATTTTATATTTATATAAAAAATAGACACTTCGGCCAGTTGGAGTTTTTTATTTTCTCAACGTTTCGACAAAAATCTTTTGTCTTCGTCAGGAGAATTAAATAAAAATAAACATTTGGCAAGGCGTTAAAAATTGTTCTGAGGTTTGCAAGGGCGTTCTCACGTGATTTTTCGAATTTAGTACAACATCTAAAGCGCGAGTCAAATAACAAATATTAAACTCGTCAAAGACTATGATCTTGGAAATAAAAATATATAATAATAATAAATTAAGTAAAAATAAATAAATAAAGTAATATAATAATAATAATTACAAAGAAAATTATATAGATTTCTAACTATTATGTCCATTTTTATCTAGCTTATTAACTACTTTTTAAATTTAAAAATGAAGAATATTGTTGCGGAATATCTTCAAAATTATTTATAGTTCTTTTCCCAAATTCTCGTGATACCCATCCCTCTAAAAATAATCTTTCCTTTTTAAATTTTATATTCCTGTGAAATATCTCAATATCATTCCAATCTGGCCTATGTCCTGAAAATAATGCATGTTCCCCAATTTTGCTTAACGCCCTTCTCCCCAATAAACCCTGTTGGTGTTCCTTAATTCTGGTCTCTAAATTTCGGCCGGTTTCTCCTAATGAGTATCACGAGAATTTGGGAAAAGAACTATAAATAATTTTGAAGATATTCCGCAACAATATTCTTCATTTTTAAATTTAAAAAGTAGTTAATAAGCTAGATAAAAATGGACATAATAGTTAGAAATCTATATAATTTTCTTTGTAATTATTATTATTATATTACTTTATTTATTTATTTTTACTTAATTTATTATAATTTTATTATTATATATTTTTATTTCCAAGATCATAGTCTTTGACGAGTTTAATATTTGTTATTTGACTCGCGCTTTAGATGTTGTACTAAATTCGAAAAATCACGTGAGAACGCCCTTGCAAACCTCAGAACAATTTTTAACGCCTTGCCAAATGTTTATTTTTATTTAATTCTCCTGACGAAGACAAAAGATTTTTGTCGAAACGTTGAGAAAATAAAAAACTCCAACTGGCCGAAGTGTCTATTTTTTATATAAATATGAATGCCGGCCAGGCAGCCTCTATCTTTACGATAAATGATTTTATGGTACATAATATTTTATAATAATATTCTGTTTTATAAAATAAAAAATAAAAAAATTAAATTTGAAATATATGAAAAATAATATTATAAATAATTTTAAAAATAGGCGCATTAACCATGATATATATCGTATTATATATGTGAAACATATATAATGTTAGAAATACCTTTGTATATTTAAGCGCCAAGCATAAGATGTAACTTGAAATGGCGTTAATAAAGTTGTACCCCGAAAAAGAAGGGAGGCATCCAGAAAGGTCGTTGACATTGTCCAGTTAAGAAGTTAAGAGAGAATATAAACATATTGTCCGTGTCAGTACTTGATTGGACACAGACGCCCATGACTGTCCGCCCCCTCTCTGACCTCACAATTAGTATATAAGCTGTTTTTTTTTTTCTGAGCACAGAAGACAGTAGAACGACATTTGAAAATTATTCCGCATGTGTTTTCTTTTGAACGAAAAATCGAAATTTATTTTAAGGAGAAATAACGATTATTTCTAACCTTAGGGAAGAAGTATGAAAGGATGAATTGTGAAGAGTAATGATAAACGGCAAAATAAAAGTGTCCAGGGATGGGAATCGAACCCACAGTGTTCCGCTTACCGGGCAGATGCCATGTCCACTAGGCTACCCTGGACATATTTTTCCGTTCGTAAATATTATTCAAAGTAATTTATAATACATTATAATGCGGCTTATGATTGTAGAACGACAGAAGACAGTAGCGGTAAACGGTCGCTATGCTTCCCGATTGACCAGCGTTTCCAGGACTCCCATCTCACCTTCCCGCGTACCATCCCTAAACCGAGGTAACCAGTGTGGATTTCTTTGGTCGTCCAGGCCAGTACGCTTCCAATCTGACCTATGACTGCAAGTTGGATGAGGAGCCTCTTGCTTATATGCGGAATATATTTTTATTTTTATCATTCGCATACAGTGAATGCGCCTATAGCTCAAAGCTAGTCTGTGTATGGAAATAAAGCGGCGGAAAGAAACACAATACAATGATGGATTCAGATCTTCCAGACTGATGATTTTGATATGAGTGATTTAAAGAAAGGCCTGGTAGACAAATCTCTGTAGTGACCGACCAATATTTGACTCTAACGGAGGAAATGATCAAGAATAACCGGACAATGATGACTTATCAAATAACGGGGAGAATTTACCTGATTAAAGGAAGTGTTCTTAAACTTATTAATGATCTTGTATATCAAAATATATGCTCAAAATTGATGCCAAAACTTCTAACACGAGAAATTATGCGACTTAGGAAAGATTCGGAAAGAGTTTTGTTTAAACCTCATGGATACTTTTTCTATAGAGCTTTTTCTGGTGTTTTATATGGTATGATAACATGTGATGAGATTTAGAATATAGAATTTAGAAATTAAAATGATAGAAACCAAGAGAGAGGATGCCTACCGAACGCTCTAGTTCCCCAAATGGTATATACTATGGTGTGAGTCATGTGAGCTGTTCACATCGATGTATATAATTGGTTTACCAAATAAATTTAAAAATTTACATTGAAAAATGAAATTCGATCTGTAAAAAAAATACATTTTTTTCACAAAAAATGTCGAAGGATTGCTCCCTCATTAAGAGGGAGTTTTAAATTGTCTTTCTTAGATCCAGTTACGCCCTTTTTTACATAAATCCTATGGAATAGAGTTATTTAATTAGAGAGTGTTCGGATATCAGTAAATTATTGAAGAAACCTTTATTATTGAGAATGTGATTAAATATGTTTTAAAATATTTTCTACAATTATCCTTCGTAATGGAATATGGTGTCAAAAAGCGAGGTGCTAAACATCGACTGACTGAAGCAGAAACGTCTGTGGGGCTTTGAGCCAAGAAAAGCAGCAACGTGGTAATGGACTTTATTTTGGTTCGCCGTTCCGAGCTTTTTCTGGAGTGTCAGCTTGGATTTATGGCTTCTTTGTTTGAATCTCCGGGGTTGTGTTTATTTTTGGACTCTCGGCCAAATTGGGTTATTCACCTTTTTTAATTCCCATTTAGTAACATCTATATACTGTTCTTAAAATTGAATATACTTCGGAATACCTCGAGACTAAAATTGGTCTGAATTATCGTAAAGATAGAGGCTGCCTGGCCGGCATTCATAGATCTTCAAATTAAAGATTCCTTTGGTCCCGAAATATTCCAAAGTACCTTTAATTTTAAGAAGTGTGAATGCCGCCCAGACAGCCTCTATCTTTACGGTCTATATACTGATTATACTGAGAGTGCACTAGTACGCCATCTGTATTTGAGAAATGAAAATATTAAGCGCGCGGTTCTTTCTTTTATAAATACAATTCTAATATTCCCTTACTGAGATAGAACAATATTGAAGAGATGCCTGGTTCATCAGTGGTAACCCTCACAACGTTTTAGCTATTTTAACTTACCATTTTGCTTTATATATATTTCTAATGTCCTCAAAGCTTATATCCATAGTTTCCTTGCGTAAACATATGAACCAAAATTTCTCTAAAGTTACAGATATATAAACAGAATACCTTCATGTAATATTAGAACTGTATGGTGTATTGAGACAAAATGTTTCAACCGCACTAAGGACAGAAGGAAGTTGTTTTATTTGTAAAATAAAGGCGCTAGTATAGGTCACAAGTTCTTTAACGCTGATAATACTATCATGAAGATAAAGGCTTCCTGGCCCCGGCATTCATTGTTATTAAAATTAAATATACTTAGGCCAGTAAATATTTTTATTATCTCGACGTTTCGGCAAAAATATTTTGTCCTCGTCAGGAATAAACAAAAAATGAAGCATTTGGCAAGGCGTTAAAAATTATTCTATATTCTATTTTAACGCCTTGTGCTAAATGCTTCAATTTTTATTTGCTCCTGACGAGGACAACTAATTTTTGTTGAACCGTTGAGATTCTAAAAAGATTTAAAGGCCGAAATATCTTTAATTTTAGTAGATGGTAAGAGTAATAAACCGAAGATCTGTGGGTGAGATGATTATTCTATATTTCGAATTCGAAAAGGTAAAAAGATATGTATTCTTTATAATAAAAATTTATTAAACTATTAAAAAGGTTTCCGGAGATGAGTTTATTTTATTTTTATTAAAACCGTCTCAAGATTTCGGGCATCTCTGCCCTTCTAGAGGAGAACATATATCCCTATATATATAAAAGTCTGTGTATGTATGTATGTATGTTTGTATGTTTGTCGGCTATACACGTCACAATAGGTAACTAATCTGACTGAAATGATCACAGTATATAGAGTAGAATCTGGAAAAACTTATAGGCAAATATTCAGGTCACTATCCAGAATATTCGTCGAGCGCAAATTTGCCCTTTCGCTCGCGAGCAGCGCCTCTAGCGGTGAAGATGGGAGGTAATATCAGCTGACCTAATGTACATGTAAAGTTTGGAGCGGGACGTTTCACATCCATGGCGCCAATTTTTAATTGTAACGAATAGTATTTGAATAAAAACATTTAATCGGGTAAAACCCGGGCGTCACCGGTTCTTTCGGCTAGTAATGAATAAAACGCCGCCTGAGGCTAAAACTGTCCAGAAAATGTAAATCAATTGATAATAAACATTTTACAAAGAAAAAATTATCACTTTCCTTGTACATTAAAAAAACGGAAGAATGTTAATTGATTTAATTAGAAAATAAAATATCCCAAAATAGTTTGTTTACTTCTATCAAGTGCACTTGATAACGGCCATGATAATATGGGTGGGTATTCAGCGACTGTAAGTGCACCATATGTCTACATATGTAGAAAACATAGTTAGACTTTTTCACTTATAAGAATACAGAGCTTTATTTAGTTACTTGTCATTCACCGATGGGGGTTTTGACTTTTGCAAAAATCGTTGGCTATTAAAGCATAAAAAAATCAATTTGGATTTCGATCCTGGGTAGTGGTTGTAAAAAACTGGCGGTGTGTGTGATAGAAGAAGGAAGCGAGGAAACTGTTACAACTGGCTTCGTTGGTTGCCCCGCCGACAAATGTTTCTCTGCCTTTCCCTAACTGTTTTGTTTACCGCTTAGTGCGGATGTGTTTCTCATTTCTAATATGTATAAATTCATATAACAATAAATAAATATATATGTCATAATAATTAGAAATATTAAAAATAATGAAGGCATATCTTGACCTGGAGTACATGTGTTTTTTAGATGGCAGAGCGCAATCTAGTGTAACAGAAATCAACTAAACATTGATTTAACCTGTTCCCTGATATTTTGCCAACCCATTATCTTGATAAATATATAAAAAAAGGCTTCCACGAACGCTATTAGCGCTGTTGGCGCTCGTCAGAAATATATAAATAAAATGGCTTGTGTGGGAGTATGAGGAAAGGGAAGATAGAATAACCGGGTCAAAACTTGGTCACCAGGGGTCAAGCCTTCACTCCCACTCCCCTTGGGGGTAATTTATCTTACTCAAAGCGTCATTAAAGCAGCTGTATGTGATGAAAAAGAGACAGTTGGCACATCAGTTGTTCCCAGAGTGGTCCTCTAGCCTTCTCTCTTTCATCCCGGATCTACTCACCACGGGCCTCTGGATCCTGTCTCCTATGTTTCGCCACACACACACAGCCGATCCCCAGGCTTCTCTCCAGATGGACATCTATGGTTGACGCGCCGGCCAGGCTCGACTGGACTTCTCGGGCCACGACGCCGACATTGCGCTTAGGTTGGCCCTCCATGCCCTGCCCCACCCAGACCATCCAGCCTCGACCAGTTCATCATGCCAGGCATGCGGTTCCGTGGATAGCTCCCTTGACCATCGCTACTGGAACTGCAGGCGAATCAGGCCTCTCATCATCGAAGCCTTCAGTGTCCTCGGGCGACCCCCTGACTTGCGGACCTGGATCTTCGGGTCTGGCCCAAAAAATGATTTGTCTTGTTTCTCCATAGCCTTTGAGTCTTCTTTCTTTGCTTGTACTGACAACATTTGTCTTATCACAATCAACTACCTATAGGGCTATAACATCCAGTTAAATTAGCTCTCCTGTTTATCTTATCCCTGTAGGAACGATAAAGTCGTCTTAAATTCCGCCTGAAATGTTCCGTGAATCTTTAAGACATCGTTAAATTGATTAAGCGCGACCATTTAGGATTGAGTTGCACAAAGCGTTGGGTTTTCCTTATAGGTGTTGCTTAGCAGAACAGAGGCCGGTTTGCGAGGTAGGTGAAGTGCCTTTTCTTACATTCCTTATTTAAATTTTAGCTTGTGATTATCAATAAACTCCAAGGCATCAAATATCCCTCATTCATCATATGCAAAACTGGGTTGATAATTAGCATGAACATGGTAAGGTTTGAATGCTTGCAGCATTGTAGTTGATCAGAGATAATGAAACAGTTGTTGAATTTTTGCACTCAAAGAACCTGGGTTATCTCTATATTTTCGCACACTTGTCCTTCTCATTTATTGATGTTCATAAGCCTCTAAGACCTGCCTTTTTGATGCCATTGATGTACACCCTGCTCTACACTGACGTGGGCCAACAGCCCAAAATGTATACGTTGTTGACTTTTCTTAATTTATCAAGAAACTGTGTTGGCCAATGCTATGAAATAATATTCAACAAGCGTTTTAGGTAAGATTTATTCCGCTAGATGGCGTTCAGCCATTTAAAATGCTCATTTATATGATTATTTATTCACACACATATGAAGCATAGGGCGCCTCTCCCTTCAAAACCTGACGCCATCTATTGACCGTCGCCACAAACTAGCTGCCTCGGGTCGGTGACAAAGCCACAACACCAGCTTTGGCAAACTGAGAAGCGTTCACACTAGGCTAACGAGAACCATTAGCCCGAAACCATGGTCTCTAGATGGACGCTTCTCAGTTTTCCAAAGCTGGTGTTGTGGCTTTGTCACCGACCCGAACTCGCTAGTTTGCGACGTCGGTCAATAGATGGCCTCAAGTGTTGACGGTAGAGGCGCCCTAGGCTTCTATGGATATATATATTCATATTGAAATGGCATGAAATTTTATAAAATGTTAAAATATAATTTTCAAAATAAATCTGTGCTATATATTTATAAGTTCTCCCATCTTTCCCTTTTCACGAGAATCACAAAAACTTTCTTCATTCTCCAAGATCAGTTTACGCTAACACCTTTGTCCTCTGGCATAGTTTGTAATTCGGTTTTGTCAGGTTATGTTTGATGTTTCAATTTTATCAGGAGTGTTAATATGTGTGTGTTAATTTATTTACATTTTATTCGTGGGGGCAGGGTTTCCCAACCACCCAGGAGGTATCTGACTCTGCGCACTACCCTTTGTTTATAATGGCGGTTCGACCCGTGAGGGTCCCAGAAAGGTCTCCCACCCTAGTACCCCTATTCCAATCCTCTGAGATAATTAAGACCATCGGACTCACTCTTGCGAGCGCAGGCGATGGTTGGACGGACCCAGCCATGTACCCGACGTACCCATTAACCCGACCAGGGCCATACCAATTGACCCATTTTTAGAGGATCGTGACCCAGGAAACCTAATGTTCTGACTATAATTCTTGATATTAAACATTGAAATCTTCTCTTTGTGGAACCCTTCCAGCGGTTTAGCCAATTTGATCTACCAGACTGATTCTTGGAGCCCTAATATTGTGCTGGACGATTCTGCTTATATATGCTACACTGAAGGGTGGAATCTTAGAAATGATATTCAAGAAAACTATGGACATACGCTTATAGGACAGCAGAATGATGAGCCAAGCCTTCCCAATATTATTTTTTATTGCAGCAAGGACAGTAGAAGCTTGTTTTATGTTTTTATCGCAAGTACACGTGGTACAGGCCATGATAATCATGGTGGGTAGTTAGCGACTGCTTTTACTGTAAGTGTATCACATATCTACATATGTGAAAAGCAGTTCGACTTTTGCACTTACAAATGTGCCAGAACCCCGTTTGGTTACTTGCATTCGCTGGTGATGTTGAACATTTGCAAGAATCGGGTGGCCATTGGAGCATTATTTTTAATTGGAAAAAAAGTGCCCAATGCAGGATTCGATCCCGGGTCGTAGCGGTCGAAAACGATCTAAATTTCAAATTAGAGCAGTTATTATATAAATATGTATATTATATGTGTTATTAAGCGAACTATTATTAATAAAATATTGAGAAGATTTAGATTTTAAACGTATTTATAACCTTTTAGTACTTGATAGAGGGCGCTGTTCGTGAGCTAAGTAGAATAATTTGAATATATAGTTTTAATAATTGATTTATATATTTTTTGAAATAGCCTATCGTCTTCCCCGTTATTCTTTACCTATGTATGGAAATTTTGGTTTGAATTAGTGAACTCTGCGAATTTGTATACCGGACATACATACAAACATTCATTTTTATATATATGGATTTCGAGAGTATTAGATCACGAACTAACACTGTTTTTCCTACATAGTTCCATCCAAATTTTATAGTCACCAATTTGTCACATCACACGGAATATACCAGAAATCTATATATATAAAATTGAATGTCTGTGTGTGTGTCTGTGTGTGTGTCCTCTATGGATTCAAAAACCATGCATCCAATCGCCGTGAAATTTTGGGATATTATTAGGTGTATCCCCGGAAAGGTTTACGAAAAATAATATCTTGAATATCTTCAATATCCTTAGAGTTATTTGCAGATTTGTAGCTTTAACTCGCAAGCAGCGCCGCCATTGAGACAGAGATAGGCTTAGGTTTGCTGCTCCTGATGACCTTGGGTCTGCCCCACCCCGTGAGAGAATGGATTCGCCCGACCGCCGGCCGCCCACCGACCAATCAGGGCAGAGTTGGTGACACAGCTATGCCAAGTAGACAAGAAAAAAAGCCTCGCGGGAGCTTGCCCAAGATGACCTCCGGGAACTTCGTCCATCTTCCATAAACGACCATGAATTTATTCAACCTTATCGAGTATTTTTCAAGGGACCGGGAAAAAATGTTCACTAGATAAAACGATGATTTTGTAATGTAGAAAATTAGGAAAGACAAAATTCAGAATGACACGGCACACAGGGACCGGGAAAAAATGATCATTTTATCAGTTTCAAATTATCAAAATATATCTATTTCTTTTTATAAGTTTATAGAGAATTGTTTTAACAAATGTAACTCGGGTACCGATTAATATTGATTTTTTTCAAGGGACCGGGAAAAAATGTTCACTTTATCGAGAGATTCGTTAGACAAACCTTTACTCGGGTAAAACACGGGCGAAGCCGGGTACATCCGCTAGTACTTACATAAAAGAGGTCTATCAGAAACAACAAATTGTTCCTGCGGAGAAACTGAACAAACTGCTCTTCGCCTTATCTACGATTGTCCGAACTTTGCAGAAGTGAGACATCCATTGTTCTCTGATCTAAATCATTTAACTCTCTTACATCAGCCACTTTGTCTATATAAATTTTATGAAATCTGTCGATTAATGCATGTAAATTTGTAAATATTTAATTCTAAGTTCTAATTTGTTTGTTGTGTTTGTTTGTTTCCTATGTAATAGCCGCAAATATTTCAAAATATCGCGCCTGGTTGATTAATATATAATAATAATAAAAAACTAACACTGTTTTGACATTAGAAATATTGTAACATAGAAAATCAGGAAAGACAAACTTTAGTATGACACGGAAATTTATTTAAGACAAAAACCGAAATCAACATTTATAGGATAAGCAATCAGGAAAGTTTCCAGAATAGCAAAATATAAATAAAATAAATATCAAAAATTAATAATATGTACATAAAATATAATAAATATTTTGCTACATAACTCCTTCCCTATGGGAGCTGTGACCCACAGCTTGCAAATATCGTAGATACTGACATGGATCTAACGTGCTTCTGCCAAGGATTCACTTAGTCTTGAAACTTTGTCCTTAGTAGCTTGGCATCTTTTCTATTGCGGCGTGAAGAGCGGCTTCGGCGTCGTATCGTCTATAGGGACATCGTCTTCTTGTAGGGAAGTCTTGACTTTGACACGGCGGTGGAATCCTGGAGTCAGTCTTGGAAAATATAGATCACCGCACCCAAGGCTTCGAGGTCATCTCGGCGATCCTCAGTTTGTCTTCCCTAATCTACCCAGCATCTCCACCAAAATGTCACATAGAAAATCAGGAAAAACAAACTTCAGAATTACACGGCAATTTATCTATGACACAAAAACCAAAATCAACATTTATAAGATAAGCAACGAGAGAGGTTTCCAGAATAGCAAAATACAAATGATATAAATATTTTGCTACAATATTATTAAAGATTTTTATAAAATGGGGAAAGAGAGGGAGACGTCTGCGACCCGTGTATATCTTTACGACCATGTGTCATGCACATCCTGACCTGACCTAACCACTTGGTTAGCTTCCTGGGCTCTGACTGTCGCCCATCTGCGGAATTTCCCTGCAAATTTTACTTCTTTTTCCTTCAAGGAAATATATGGCTGCATTCCTTTTCAACTTTTTTTGAAATGTTTCAACGTCGAAACTTCTCTTTTGAGAAATTCAAACAATTTTTAACGTGTATGATTATTTGTGAAATAAAACAATATTCTACTTCCTTCACCGCAATGTTCGATTAATGGGAGGGTCTTGCTCATCAGTGGTGAACCCTTTCGCCAGTTTAATATACCATATACAACTGTAATATTGCATTGGGTTGTTTTTCTTTTATATTGATACTGACCTCTTGGATAAGGTATTTTGGATGAACTATGAATATAAGCGTTGGGGAGATGTTGAAATATATATAATTATGAATATGTGATAGGCTTCGAGTATTTCTCTTACGCAAACAGAAATTAAAGGTAATTTTTTAGAACAATTTTATTATTATGAATCAGCAAGCCATCTGTTTTTTAAATAAACACTGAATTTGTTTGAATGCTTAAAACAAATATACTCAGTTGATTGCGACATATTAATTTTTTATCACTAGCGCCTATACCTTTATCACATCACCTGAAAGGGGGATCAAGACCTATGAACATATACAATTTTATCTTTATTTGGTTTTTTATCTTTAACTTTTACCTTATTTCATCTTATTTATCAAATTCTGATATTTTATTTTGATTTTTCTAAATATTTTGAATATGAATTTAATAGAAAAATATCAAGCATACACTCACAACTACACTTATAGACAAAACTTAAGGAAGTGTAAAATCTTGATTTATATGTTTGTCTGTTTTTTTTTTTTTAAAGAACCAAGGTAATTTTGTTCACACTTGGTTATCTCGTGTGTCTTCAATAAAGGTCAATTTTTATCAAATATCTTTCAGGGTTACTGTCAGAATCCCGATATACATGCTAAAAAGTACAACCTCCTTATGTTTTGTTCATGAGTGTACAACTTGATTATATTGTAGCTATTGTTTAAAAGGATTGGTCTCTATAATGTCTCGTTTCCATCGTAAAACCAGTAGATGAGAAGACATCAACTAAGTATTTTATTCCGTTTGTTGGATGCTAAATAAAATAATTGATCGTGATTCTTTTGAACATTTTACAAAGGATGTTTCAAGAACACTTCTATCTTTTCTAAAAAATATTTTTATGTTGGTTTCTTAGAGATTATATTTATACCTAATCCTTCAATAGATGTGGCGCTGAGTTTGTTGTTGACATACATTAATATATTATAATACCTTGGTAAAAGTTGGCGTTCAGCCACCTGAAATATTGGTAAAATGAATGATTTTTCGATCCAATATATGCCTTTTTAATTTTAAGAAATGTTAAAGTTAATATACAGAACTCTGAAAGGAACCTTTGCATCGATTCTTTTCAGATCATCTTTACTCACATACATCTTTAATATTATCTCACACTGAGAGAGAGATAGAAACCTTTTGATGATGATTTTCTATTAATTTTCTGCCTATTTTTCTTTGCAATTCTATACTCTGGATCACTTAAGATAATTGATATATTTGATCCTTCAAGTTCATTTTTTACACCTGATTCTTCAAGTTCATTGTTACACCTGGATCTTCAAAGTCATTGTTACACCTGATCCTTCAAGTTCATTGTTACACTTGATCTTTCAAGTTCATTGTTACACCTGAATCTTCAAAATCATTGTTACACCTGATCCTTCAAGTTCATTGTTACACCTGAATCTTCAAGATGATTGTTACACTCGATCCTTTAAGTTCATTGTTACACCTGAATCTTCAAGATCATTGTTACACCTGAATCTTCAAGATCATTGTTACACCTGAATCTTCAAGATCATTGTTACACTTGAGAGAGAGAGAGAGAGAGAGAATCTTCAAGATCATTGTTACACTGGATTCTTAAGATTATTGTTACACCTGATACTTCAAGATCATTATTACACTGGATATTTAAGATCATTGTTACACCTGAATCTTCAAGATCATTGTTACACTCGATCCTCCAAGTTCATTGTTACACCTGGAATTTTCAATATCATTGTTACACCTGCTCCTTCAAGTTCATTGTTACACCTGAATCTTCAAGATCATTGTTACACCTGAATCTTCAAGATCATTGTTACACCCTATCCTTTAAGTTCATTGTAACACCTGATCCTTTAAGATCATTGGTACACTCAATCCTTCAATATCATTTTTACACCGGATCCTTTAAGATCATTGTTACACCTGATCCTTCAAGATCATTGTTACACCAGATCCTTCAAGATCATTGTTACATTTGATCCTTCAAGATCATTATTACACCAGATCCTTCAAGATCATTGTTACACCAGGTCCTTCAATATAATTGTTACACTCGATCCTACAAGATCATTTTTACACTCGATCCTTCAAGTTCATTGTTACACTCGATCCTTCAATATAATTGTAACACTCGATCCTTCAAGATCATTTTTACACTCGATCCTTCAAGTTCATTGTTACACTCGATCCTTCACGATCATTGTTACACATGATCCTTTCAGATCATTGTTACACATGATCCTTTCAGATCATTGTTACACCTGATCCTTCAAGTTCATTGTTACACCTGTTCCTTTAGAATCATTGTTACATCTGATCCTTTAAGAACATTGTTACAACTGATCCGTTTGAATCATTGTTACACCCTAGGTCTTTCAAGATCATTGTTACATCTGATCCTACAAATCATTGTTACACCGGATCCCCTAAGTTCATTGTTACACCGGATCCACTAAGTTCATTGTTAGATTTGATCCATTAAGTTTATTGTTACATTGGATCCATTAAGTTCATTGTTACACAGGATCTTTCAATTTAATTGTTACAATGGATCCATTAAGTTCATTGTTACAAATGATCTTTCAATTTAATTGTTACGATGGATCCATTAAGTTCATTATTACACTGGATCTTTTAATTTAATTGATACAATGGATCCATTAAGTTCATTGTTACACAGGATCTTTCAAATTAATTGTTACAATGGATCTTTCAATTTAATTTATACAATGGATTCATTAAGTTCATTGTTACTCTGGATCTTTCAATTTAATTGTTACAATGGATTCATTAAATTCATTGTTATAAAAGATCTTTCAATTTAATTGTTACAATGGATCCATTAAATTCATTGTTATAAAAGATCTTTCAATTTAATTGTTACATTGGATCCATTAAGTTAATTGTTACAATGGATCTTTCAATTTAATTGTTACAATGGATCCATTAAGTTCATTGTTACACTGGATCTTTCAATTTAATTGTTACAATGGATCCATTAAGTTCATTGTTACACTGGATCATTCAATTTAATTGTTACACTGGATCATTCAATTTAATTGTTACAATGGATTCATTAAATTCATTGTTATAAAATATCTTTCAATTTAATTGTTACAATGGATCCCTTAAGTTCATTGTTACACAGGATCTTTCAATTTATTAGTTATTTGTATCCATTAAGATCATTGTTACATTGGATCCATTAAGATCATTGTTACACAGGATCTTTCAATTTATTAGTTATTTGTATCTAATAAGATCATTGGTACATTGAATACCTTAAGTAAATATAATTGGTAGATAATTATTACAATAAATTTAATAAATATGTTTCTAGAGATGTCATAATATTCATGTGAACTAATGGTTTTATAGATCTCAGCCAATTCTGTTGGTTTCATTTAGTGCTTTTCCCCATTGCTATTAAAGATAAAAAAGCTGAGATGCAATTCGACCCACATATTAGAAATGTGAGTAAATATGCAAAAATGGAGTAGGCTTATTATTTAAACGATATAAAAAGCTAAAATCTCCTTTTATCTCCATATCTGTAAATTACTAGAACCTTTTGTTTACGGATATATTTTGTGTTTCAGTGGATACTAAAAGAAATTGAAAAAAGCTAATCTTACCGCTAAAACGGTTTGGCATTTGAAGAATGGTCCAAACTTGAACAGGTAAGTTCCTGAAATAAAACTGTAAACCTATCTTTTCTTAGACGACCGACCACATGTCTGCGTGTAATTATGAGTTTTCTTCAGGAGACTTTAACATGCTTGAGTTTGATCCAGAATTTGAACATTTGATTCAATGTACATTTGATGGTATCTAAGGGGGATTAAAGATGGATTAACCTAGTTGTAAATATCTGAGTTTTGATCTTTTGCAATATATATATATATAGGCTTTTTCTTATTTATTTGAGATAACCTTTGTTTGAAAAATAGTGTCTCGACCTGTGGTAAATCTATTCCTTTGTTACCGGGAGAAAAAGACTAGTAATTTTGACTGAGGATTTAGGTAGAGAAAGGGTTGCGAAAGTTGAAAAATTAGCTACCGAACTGTTTTTAAGAGTCTCAACTATAAATATATATGTGGTAATATGTGCCAATATGCACTAAATTTTCATATGTATCATAATTATATAAATAGTGTAACAGCCATAAAATGTGGATACAATTCAACGCCCTAGCTTGGCCGTCATGTAATCACAAATATTATAATAATGTATTATTGAGAGAGCCGCATCCAAGGTAGGGAGAGGCCCAATATCGTCTAAATTACAGACCACTTCCATAAGGCGTTACTGAGATTTACGACACCGCCGCCGGACAACAACAACAAGCAGTTCATCTTTCCCTCTCGTGCAGATCAGACATCCTATTGGATCTTGCCGCGTCTTAGGCCTCTGGCCTCTTAGGTACCATCCATTCTGCGTCTTCCTTTGTCTCACCCATAGACGCCCGAATCCACTAGGCTCCATGACTGCTAGTGATTGTGGTACGACATATATATATATGTAATATTGTTGCAAATGTGATGCTGTCGACGTATGGATAAGCTGGCAGTCGTGTACGTGAGGCGAGTGTTGATGTTCTTTCCACACGCGTACAACAAGGAGCAGAGGCAGGGCTAGATGTTAGAACAGAGAGTGATCGGGGCCAGCCCACGGGACAGAGGTAGAGGCCATGACACAAACTTGGGTGCCTATCACCGAGACATGGAGAGACCGACTGAAGCGGACTGTCGAGAAACACACCCTAGAACCATCTGCTGACCCCCTGCCAAAACCTGTCCTGTTTACAGGGGTCGTCTATAAAGAGTCCCTGGAGGCCCCACATGGGCTGGGCGTTGGCTTTTTCCTCCCTCCTGTCCCTGCCACCAGCTGACAGAACACTCTTTGGATCTTTATTTCGACGTCAACATTTTTAGTTTTACATACAAATAGGGGTTTACAGGTATTATTAATAAAGATATAGCATATATACAAAATATGGGGGTGGTAGCAAATAGAAACGGTGAACATTTTAATAGAAGGTAGGATCTCTCTCTTTTAAGGTATCGGCTCTAACTAATTGGAAGATATGTGACATATACTAAAAGTGTCATTATTATACAGTTTAAAATATACGATATATATATATATTAAAAATAAAAAAGGCATATCCTGACCAAGAGCACATGTGCTTTTCAGAAGGCAGAGCGCCATCTATATATATATTGACTATATGTTTGGACTTTTCTCCATATGTGCATACATAGTTTCACACAAATTCATTACAATAAATAGTTATAAACTTATATATGTCACGAGGAGAATAGCTAGCAGAACTTTCTCTTTTTCAAGTAGTTCTCGAGTTAGGTGACAAAAGCAATTAACAGTTCATTCCGGCAGCAAAACAAAGGCTTATATTGAATAAGAGCAAGTTGAGAACAACAATCTAAAGAGAAAGTGTTGTGGCTTGAATTTTCAGTAAATGATATACAGAGGTATTGGGGGACGCCATATATAATTTGGATTTAAACTTTTATTTATGATTTATATTTAAAATTATTATATTTATTTTCATAAGAGTGTTATGGAATTGGAATAAACTATATACTTATCTGGTAGTATTTACATGTTTAACTGGCTGACTAACTCAACTCTCTCTTCTAGCTCAACTCACAATAAACAAAACATTTGAACGATATAAAGGGTATTAACCTAAATTCATATCTCAATTGAATAGAGATGTTAAATATTTGTACATACAGAATAATATATAAAATAAAAGAATATGAAAGCACGAATGTTTCTTTTATACATAATACAAACTTATACTGCCCTTATTGCGATGAAAAATATATTGGGAGGGCTTGGCTCATCAGTAATGAACCCTCCCAGCGGTTTAGCCAATTTAATCCACCAGACCGCTTCTCAGATCTCTAATACTGTATTGGACGATTCTGCTTTTATACGCAGCACTGAAGGGTGGAATCTCAGAAATGGTTTTCAAGAAAACTATGCACATAAGCTTATAGGACAGTAGAATTACATTCAATGGCGCGTTATTGTTTTGTGTTAATACACAATAATCTAGAATTATGCCAAAAGAGTATAATAAAAAATATATATTAAATAATGCCTTTAAAATGATACACTTTGAATTGTTCAGTTTAAATGTCACTATTGAATTGTTTTAGTCTTTAAATATTTCTTAACGTAAGGAGAAAATTTAAAAAAACATACAAAATCGATATATTTTATATTAAGCCATATTTTTTTATCTTAGTATGGCTCAAATATATGTGTTGTTTCCAATCCCCTTGTGTAAATATTACACGAATGCCAATTGAATGGGGTGTAGGGGTTTAGCTTTCATTGATCATGGCACCATGGCACACTTTGGTGAAAGTCTGACTTTGTCTGTAATTTGAGGGTGTTCCTAACATGGAAGCCTTTGCTTGCAAACTAAAATGAGTACAGCTCCTCCGTATCCCTGGAGAGGGACCCTAGCTGAAGTCTATCAACCGGGTCAGTTGAACTCAGGATTTTTAAAGCGGTCTTTCTCCTCTTTCACTCAAATATATAATTAGGTCAATTATATAATATTTAATTTCAATTTTATTTAACAATATATAAGCGCTTCTTTCATATGTACAGATCTCTATATATAATCTATATTAATAAAATGGAAATTTCATAAGTGGACATCACTAAAAACTTTCGTTACAATGCATCAATTTCAACCAAATTTTCAACATTTATGTAAAACGAGATGGAGCAGGTTTTGCTTAACATCAAAATATATTTTCTAACATTAACATGCGTAACTTCGCTGTTATCGATTAAATACAAAAAAAATCAACAGAGTTAATTTTATTTATATATAATTACAAAATTAAATTTCAACAGAGTTAATTTTTTTTACATACTAGCTAATAATCTCAATCTAAAAAATATTCAAAACAAGCAATTTTAAGATAACACCATATGTAAAACAGTCGGCCAAGAAAACAACAACGATATTACATCTTTCTCACATATTCACACACAATCTTGATTAATAATTAAAACTAATCTTTAACATTGTTTATTATACTTCAACTTTTATTTCTACATTTGTTTTTAAATACCCAATTGTTTTATCATGTTTCTAATTTCGCCTAACAAATATACAAATTTATAGTGACCAACATATGCAAATTTTATCTTTGTTTTTATTTAACTTGATATCGTAAACATAACATCCATTGTAAGCATTTTTCTGTTCACCTTCAGTGGTTTCTCTTTTCTCTGATAGTTTTTAGGTGTAGTATATTTTCTTATTACTAGACTACAAACATTCCCTCGAGAAAAACCTGGGCGAAGCCGGGTACATCCGCTAGTATTATTATATAATTTGAATAAAATTTATAGGAGTTTTGATAAATTTCATCTATTCGAAAATCATGACTAAATAGTAAAAAGCAAAGATACTTTGGTATTCCTTTCTAAGTCTATTTTATTAATTAAAAAATAATTTGTTCATAAATTTATTTCAAAATTTAACAATATATTACACGCAACTGCCTAGACAGATTAATTTTCAAATATCTAGAGCTTGTATAAAACATGCACGTGTGGCCGCTATTTAATGACTGTTAATTAATTTAAACCAGACGATATATCAGACTAGGCCTAGACGCAATTTGGCGGTAAACAGACGCGTAATTGATAGTCGCAGCTGGTTGGCAGAAAGGGTTGCAGAAGGTTCTTCAATAATATGTGCAATCCTTCTATGTTAAAAAAGAGTATTGGATATATTTAGTTCAATATTTATTCAAATAAATTCCTGAAAATTATATACTTTAGAGAATATTTTAATTAATACATATACAGTAAAACTTCCATGAGAAGACACTCAAGCTAGAGGACACCTCTCTACAAAGGAATGTTTTGATTTGCAAAATTAGCATTTTTACTATTTAGCAACTCTCCGGTAAGAGGACACATCTCTCTAAAGGACACTTTGGCTCTGAAATTAGGTGTCCTTTACAGGGAGGTTTTATTGTATATTCATCCCTGCCTTTACAATTTAATAAGATCAACAGGTAATCCAGGGCCAAGTTTCTTTAACTATTTTTTATTTCTCTAACTTAAGAGCCAACATGTCCTTTAATAGGAGAATTAGAAGTATGACTTCCAGCTCACTATAGTTGGCTATGTAAGTATATAGTTAGCTAACTTGGAAGCTATTGTTCTTACACCTCAGAATGATGACGAAACATCGAGGGGCCATCGTGTTGGTCGACGATGAGATTGCGGAGCTGGTAATATGGATGGCTGTGCTGAAGTAAACCTCATTTTTTGTGTCTGGATGCTATATTTATGGCGAACTAAATAACTTAGTCCCTATTTCTGCTCCGCGCTTATGGAATTGAAGACTTGGGGAGATGGCGTCGACCTTTCATATTAAATCTTACTTTTCCTTATTACTAATAATTGTATATAGTTGCGGAACTACTGGTTTCCTGTGCTGCTCTTTTCCTGATATTGCACCTTGTACGGAGAATATGTATAAGACTAATGTCTTAATAAAGGCTTTGTGTGTGTGTGTATATAGTTAGCTGGTAATCATACTTCTAGTTCTCCTGTTGGAGGGCACCTTGGCTCGAAATCTAGAGATATAAAAATATAGTTAAAGAAACCTGGGTCTGGATTGCTTGTTTGACAATTAAAAAACAGTTTATTAACATCTAGTCAACAGTAGGGAGAGAGTTTAGTTTATTTGATATAGGAAGAATATATAATAACAAAAGACGGAGCCCCCTCCGGAGGGACGTCTGGATTTCATCTGGAGCTTAAAGCCGCCTTGAGTTCGGACAGGCCGTTGCGAGTTATGGAATCCATGTCCCGAGCATGCTTGGTGACAGTGTTAAGGAATTTGACAAGAATGATCTTATGTTCAGGCGAGAGTTCCGCAAGGAAATGCTCCCTAAGATTGGATACAGGACCGCATACACGACATCTTCCATGACCATCCCTCGTTTATATAGGGGCCTTAGGATAGTTTCATCGTTCAGTTGTTCGAATATGTCCATTAACTGAATCTCAAGTTCCATTTCAGAATTGCTTGTGATATTATTAAATATTTTAATTAATTTTCCATTGCAGTAAGGACAATAGAAACTTGTTTACTTTTAAAAATAATCATACATGTCTATAATAGTTTCGAATTCTAATTAATTTATTTATATGCTACCTCTTTTTAGAAATATACAAAGGTATCGATAATTGAATGGATTAGCCTCACTTTATAAATACATTGATTAATTAGAAATGTCTCATATGTGTAGATTTTATTTTCCAAAAAAAATATATATATATATATATGGAATAGTGCTTGTGAAGAATGCTGCCATTAAAAACAGTAAAAAATCTCAAAAAGGAAAATAAAGAGCTCTAGAATTATTTTGATTGCAGAAATTTCTCATAGAGAAAATCAACAGAAACGAATGTGTATTTTGAAGTTGGGTGTTCAAATGAAATAAATAGAGCGAGTGACGTGTTACAACAGGAAATAAATAAAAATAAAGCATTTAGCAAAGCGTTAAAAGGAACAATTTTTAACGCGTTGCCAAATGCTTTATTTTTATTTATTTCTCCTGACGAAGTCAAAATATTTTTATTGAAACGTTGAGAAAATTAAACGTTAACTGGCCGAAGTGTCTATTTTTTAAAGAAATATGAATGCCGGCCAGGCAACCTCTATCTTTAAGATAACACGAAATAAGTTAGATATTATAAAAGATACCCGAAGAAGTAAACTACCAAGAGAATTTGCACCACAAAATCATAAAAAAAATTGGTTTGTGTGAAGTAATAAATTCAAGGTTTTTGTGTTTGTGTGTTTGTGTGTATGGTATTTCATAATTTTAGTATAGATTCCTCTGAATATTTCCCCCGCTGAATACGAGATCCTAAATCAAAGTTATGACTCGCCATTTGAATAAAAGTAAATATAGTTTAATACAGATGTCGGCAAATTTTTGAGTCAAGAAGAGTCGAAAATTACAATTTACAAAATTTCAAAGTTTTTAAAGAGCCATAACATATTTTCTTGCCAACAATAAATAGTACTCGCATAAATAATATTCACGTATGGAACTATATAAAGAGCCGCAGTTTCACATCCAAAGAGCCGCATGTGGCTCGCAGTTTGCCAGCCCCTGGTTTAATAGATTCATTTATGTATTTTTGATAAGAGAAATACCGTAATGAAGAAGGGCGTTTTGCCATATAGGAAGACAGTGGAAATTCTTAGCTTGAAAAGAGAGAGTTGGTATATATCTTCAAATATTTATGTGTTTTATTAAAAAATGAAAATATTTTTGAATAAAAAACCTTTTCTTTTAACATATTTATTTTTACCTTTTTGTGAATTTTCAATTTACTAATATATTTATATATATTTTAAATCCATACATGACTTATGAAAATTTATGAAAATATATATTGTCGCGCGTTACCCCTCCGGTTCTTCGCAACGACACAGCTTCTTCCTTCGTTGTTCACCTACCCTGGGCTCCGTTGCTTCTCCTTTGCAGCTCTACCCTACAGACCACCCAAAGACCCTCCGAGAACCAATACTCACGTGGATCTCCTTTCCCTCTGGCAGTATCTCTCAGCCTTACAACTGATGGGGGGACACGAGAGACTTACCAGAAGCTTAGCCGCTGTGATGTTCGAGAGAGGGAGTCGCAACCGGCAGCAAGTCTGCTAACACTCCTCTCTTTTTTATTGTCATCTTCAATCCACATTACATAAGAACTCGAATAACAATTAACGGGTATTTACACTATTTTACATCCCAAGGCCAATATCAACAGATATTTACAATCATTTGCTCCAGGAAACAGGACTTCAGCAGTCGGGGACTCCCACACTAGTCGCAGACCAGAAATAGGTCAAAGCGACATCTATTGGAGAAAGTTGTAGGTGTTTTTCAGGCTGATATACGCGACAATATACTAAAACAACGTCCCCACAAGTATATCAATACACTACTGGGTGGACATTGAAATGGCTACACCATGAAAGAAGTACACAACGAACACGAAATTTGCATAAGAGGTAAAGAATGTATGTTAAAAAACCTATAATTTTAACCCAATACAAGTAGGAGTAAAACCGCCTGTATAAAGGAGGAAAATAACAGTGATTTCTCTTATAGAAATCGTGTTTACATTTTGGTTATTTGTGAAAATGCCTTGTTAGGAGTGCAAAAGAAGTAAACACTCCTATCAACACGCCTTATTCTAACCTACCACGACTGTGGTTTATCCTGTCACTATATTGCTTATACCGTTGGTCGAGATCCCATGACGTTACAAGAATTTGTTATCGATTGATGACAGATAGAACGTCATGCAGGATCTCACTGACCTTCGGCTACTCCAGCAAGTAAAGGCATATTGTTTGTAGACTCTTCGAAGCGTACAGCGAGTATCATAGTAAGGATATTAGACAGTTTTACGCCTAAAAATATCAGATAGGACAATGCGACGACGCCTGCAGCTCAATAAGCTGTCAGCACGGCGTCTATTGCAATGATTTTCCTCGACACTTCAGCAGAGACATAATCACATACAATGGTGTGTTAGACAATGAACATGACACAGGAGAATTGCCACGTCCTCTTTTTTTCGATTAATTTCGGTTCTGAATTCAGCATCGTGGCGATCATGGAGATCACAAGGATGTGGAAACGATGTAGTGCCAAATAGAAAGTCATTCAGGATCTCAGTGAGGACACACATATTGTTCGTGTGACCCTACAAAAGCGTACAGCGAGTACCATTAGTCAGGATATTAGGCAGCTTTACGCCAAGAGATATCAGGTTGGACAGTGCGACGACGCCAGCAGCACAGTGAGCTGCCAGCACGGCGTCTATTGTAAAGGCTTTCCTCGTAGCAGGGGCTTAATCACCTACAGTGGTGTGTTGAACAATGAACATTACATTCCGGTTGTGAATCCAGCGCCAAGACAGCTGTATACGTGTGTGATTCCCCGATGGAAACGACTAATGCATGCTTGCATTTGTCATCGTCTCACAGGCCCATCACATAGAGTGATGGCATGGGATGCCATTGGGTACATAATACGGTCACCTCTATATTATATAACTGGTAATTTCGACAGCCACAGTTACATTGCTGAAATGCTACCACTCTACCATACATTTGAAGCTTTCTTCACACTAACTTTCAGCATGACAACGCACAATCTCTCATTACTTAGGTTGTCCGGTCTTTCCTAGAGTTAAACTTTTGTCCTTGTAAGCACGTTCTTCTGATCTTTCACCAATAGAAACCATCTGACAAAATGTGTGACTCGATGCCCAGCATGATTGTAGATATCATGAAGATAAAGGTTGTCTGGCCGGCATGCATAGCCCTTATAATTAAAGATACTTTGGGAAGTTTTAGGAACTATGATTATAGATGTTATTGAAGATAAAAATAGCAATATACCAGTACTCTGGATTATGTTTTATTTCTCTCTATTACATTATTGTATACTAATCAATACTCTATTCGGCTCATTATATATATATATAAGTCTTATAATTATGATTTACCTATTTTATTCTTTATTTTGGTGTAACAATTTTAATGGCCAGCAGTGTTTGATAGAAGAAATAGTAGGTTTCAACACATGAATATAATGCTCGGTTCCTAGAGTATATTCGTGAATGTAGATTATTGTACATATGCATGTGTGAATGTGCATAAATAGGATAAGTATAGTAATCCCAGAAATCCGGTCGTTTTAATTTCCAAGAGAAAATTCGTATTTAGAGGCTTTCACAAGTCAAATGGTTTCAATATGTAAGTTGGTGAACCTCATGCAGGTCTGGGGTGGGAGTCTTGCGGGCTTTAGACCAGGTCTGGTCCGGCGGGATTTTGGCGGCCGGTTGCTCGATTCTTCCATTCAAAGGAAGTGATTGTTTTATAGATCATGTAGGATCCGATGATGATCATTAGGATGAGGAGGATGAACAGGAATGGGAAGGAAAAGTCTTCCCAATCGTCATGGGTCATTGTGTTATTTCGCTTTGTTTCGCTTTCTCGTTTATGTCGCTTCGATAGGTACTGCGCTTTGCTCAGGTGCTTGGTGAATAAATAACAATTGGTCTTTCCAATAATTGAAACCATATAGAATAATTTGTTTATTCCGTACATGACTTAGCGGTAAAGCATTTTACCTGAAAGCCATATTTTGCAATATTCTAAGTTCGACTCCGTTCATGAAAATGGCGTTGGCCCCATAATTATGATACTTTAACAAATCAGAATACATTTAATCAAATACTTTCACAATTATGTTCAAATCAATAAGCTTGAGGGATAAGTCTCTTTCAAATACATTTATTTCAAGCTTTCGGGCATTACCGCCCTTCGACAGGAAAAATTATATTAGCTACTAAATCTAATCATTTGTGAGACGCCCGTGTCTCAAGTGTAATGCGAGGCTTGCCGCGAGAGGGGATGAGATCTTTGAAAAGGATGGCCGTTTAGCCCATTGAAATATCGGAAATAAAAGATTATTCATTGAATCGCAGAGTTCATGATACAGAGGGGGGTTTGGTGGCTGCCGGGAATATTACATTGTAAATTTCAGGTAAATCAATTTTTCTATTGAGGCTCTGGAATTTGCTTGACAGGATGGATTCAATGATTAGTCTTTGGTGTTTGTTGGCAATATTGGAATAGTGAATTTTCGGTGATGTAATGTTGAAGGAATGGCCAGTTTCGTTTATGTGCTGTACTATTAAGGATCTATGGTCTAAGTTATCGATATTTCTTTTGTGTTCATGAATTCTAATATTGACATGTCTCCCGGTTTCGCCTACGTAGATTTTTGGGCAGTTCAAACATTCTATGGAGTAAATAGCGTTTCGTGGTGTGCTGCGAGGTTCATTGAGTTTCATGATCTGGTTTCGGAGAAGGGATCCAGAGGTAGGTGCGCAGGTGAAGTAGGTTTTGATTCCAAATTTCAATAAGAATCTCGCTATTGTGGAGGATAATGGTGAATACGGCATATTGCAAATAGATCTGTATATTGGAGACTGTGTCTTTTTAGTTGGGTCATAAAAGTGTCGCAATATAAAGGATATCGGGTATGCGCAGTCCCTGAGGTTAGCTAATATGTTCTGTGTTTCAAGGTTCTTGTACTTCTGGAGGGAGCAGTGGGTATGGACTCGTTTTGATAGAGCAATGACTGTGTTGATTTTGTGACTGATAGGACAGAAGGACGAGTATTGAACGTAATTAGGACGGAAGGATGGTTTATAATAAACGGTGGTGTGCAATTCATGTTGGTGCCGGATGATTTTAACGTCGAGAAATGGAAGGGTATTATTGGTTTCTTTTTCAACGGTAAAGTGAAGATCAGGGTGATAATTGTTTAGATTGTAGAGGATGTCATCGGTTTTGGTGGTGGTGCAAATGCAAAAGATGTCATCGATGTACCTGCGCCAAAAGATTATATCTTAGGGGAAATTGGCGGTAATCCTTCGGTCTATTGCGCGCATAGAGATCTCAGCAATTGTGGTCGATAGAGGGCTTCCCATTGGGGACCCTTTTGCTTGCCTGAATGATTCGGAGTTATATGCAAATATGCAGTTATCTAGACATATGGAAATGAGTTGTGTGATTTTTTGGATGATATCTGTATCAATATGCTGTTCCTGCAGAAGTTCTATTGTATCACTTATGATCAGAGGATGTGGAAGGCTGGGGTATAAGGCTTGCACGTCAAAAGACACCATGATGCGGTCAGATTCTGGTTTGATCTTAAGGACTTCTCCTATAAAGGTTTGGGTGTTGGATATGGGGAATGGGGCATTCTGTATTGGAGGAACGGTTTTAGGAAGTTGGCTATAAATCTGGAAAGAGGGGCTGTTGGAGAAGAGAAAAAGGCCACTATAGGACGCAAGGGAGTTTCAGGTTTGTGTGTTTTTGGGAGACCGTAAATATAGGGCTCATTGTGTGGGCTGGACAGGTTAGATAGGAATTCTTTAAGTTCATCGTCTGTGATCTTGTGGTCGGTATTCATCTTTTTCAGTTCTTTTTTGAATGATTTATAAGTAGATTTTTTTATCACTTTCGGATATGGGATGGAAAGCGGTTCGGTCTTCTAGGATTTTGAGCATTTTGCTGTTATAGTCTGATCGATTAAGGATAACTGTCTGTCCTCCCTTGTCTGCTTGGGTGATGACGATTTCTTTTTTGTTGCTTAGGTATTGCAACAATTTCCGTTCATGAGGGTTGTAAAGGGGGAGATTGGGAGGTGACACTATTAAATTGGTGACTTTGTTTCGTATAATGTTTCTTTCCTGTAGATTGAGTCTGGTAATTATATTTTGATACCAAAGACATCAATAGAATTCGTGAAACTCTGCTATTGGAGCTTGAATGATACATTTCGCTTCATGGTTAAAATGATTTTGAAAGGAAGAATTCAACCCAAGTGTGATCAAATAACTGCGAATATATTTCAAATTACGAGCTACGTGCGTTCAGTCATCACACACTTCAAGCTGATTCTCCCCCCGGTTTTATTTATATTTTTCAAATATATTTCATCATTGGTTACTTTCTTAAACGTCGATAACGGTTAAGAATATTGATTAATTACACGCTCTTATGTATATGTATAATTAATTGATATTTAAACATTTATTGACTTCTAAAAAGTAACCAATGATGTGAAATTCACTCATGGATTCAACTTAAGGAACGGAAAGTACTTGATTTATCCGATTCTTTAATTTTTTTAAAAGAAGATAGAGGCCATTTTGTTCACAGTTGGTTATTAAAGACCACTCGATATTTAATATCTTTCTGAGTTATTGTCTGAATCCCGATATATATGCTGAAAGGTAAAGCTACCTTAAGTTTTGTCTACAAGTATATATTTCAAAAAATATATATAAAAAGGGCGTCAGCTTTAAATGTGATGCCTGAGCGCACGTAGCTCGTAATTTGAAATAGCTTCGCAGTTATTTGAGCACTTTGAGACTTGAATTCTTGCTTTCTAAATCATTTTTAACCTCTGAAAAGAAATGAGCTCCAATAGAAGATTTTCACGAATTATATTGATGTCTTCATTATCAAAATATAATTGTGAAAGTGTTTGATTAAAGATTCTCTTTGATTTGTTAGGGCATCAAAATTGGAGCCAACGACGTGATAACATGGCCTGATCTGGGTTTAAGAAAATAATCTTTACCGCTAAGTCATGTACGGAAATATAAATCATTATTGGAAAACCTAATTGTTACTTATTCACCAAGCCCCTGAGCAAAGCGCAGTACCTATCGAAGCGACATAAACGAGAAAGCGAAGCAAAGCGAAGAAACACAATGGCCCATAATGATTGGGAAGATTTTTCCCTCCCATTCCTGTTTATCCTCCTCATCCTAATGATCATCATCGGATCCTACATGATCTATAAAACAATCACTTCCTTTGAATGGAAGAATCGAGCAACCGGCCGCCAATGTCCCCCTGGACCAGACCTGGTCTAAAGCCAGCAAGTCTCCCACCCCTGGACATGAAAGACCTGCATGTGGCCCGCCAACCTACGTATTGGAAACATTTGACTTGTGAAAGCATCTGAATACGAATTTTCTTTGGGAAAATAAAACGACTGGATTTCCGGGATCACTATACTTGGATCACTATATAAGACGTGTCGCTACTTCTGTGTAATGTTCGTTGTTTAACACACTATTGTAAGTGCAGCGTAGATGGAAAGCCTTTACAATAGACACCGTGCTGGCAGCTCACTGTGCTGTTCATGTCGTCGCACTGTCCAACCTGATATCTCTCGCCGTAAAACTGCCTAATATCCTGACTCATGGTACTCACTATATGCTTGTGTAGGGTCACATGAACAAGATGTTTGTTCTCACTGAGATCCTGCATGAATTTGTATCTGGATTTCTATCGTTTCCAAATCATGTGACGGCCATGAGATCTCGACCGATCGTACAAACAATATCGTTGCAGGATAAACCACAGTCCTGGTAGGCTACGAATCTATCGCGATGTAATATCGATAATAGGATTCACTTATTTTGTTCAAGGCATAACAAGGCCTTTCCATAAGTAGCTAAAATGCAAATACGATTTCTATAAGAGAAATCACTTTAGTATCTTTCTCCTTTATACAGGTGACGGTACTCCTACTTGCTTGCTTATTGGAGTTGAATTTATACTTATTTGCATATACAGACATGATTTACCATTTAGTAAATTTTGCGTTCATTGTGTACATCCTTCATGACCGATTCATTTCAATGGTCACCCAGTATTGTATTTTATTGAATTACTTTTGTACGTGCTGTTTTTAGTATTTCTCAGAGATTTTAAAGACATATGGGATTTAAAATATTATAAAGGTTCGGTAAAGTAAGACCCTATGTGTTTAAGAGTTTTTACTTTCTATCAATATTCTGTAATTATACTTAAATCTTGGTTTTATACCTACTATAGCGAATATGTATAGACATGCTTAGACATCAATTTCACAAGTAGTTTTAAAGAATTATATTGGAAGAAAAATCACAAATAATATTTTCTAAATATTTTAATTATATGATAGAACATATATAAATATTTTAAAATATACCTTCTCTCTCTCTCTGCGGGAATCGGCGACCCCCATTACCCGCCTCACCAGCCAGAGGGCGCGCCGGGCACTTGATTCGGCACGGCTCCAGGAGTATCCTTGTTGCCGAGCTAGCTGCGCGGTGGATCTCTACCGTGGATGTGCCCCGCCCCATCCCCTGGGCCGACCTGCGTCGCAACTGCTTCTCGGGGTACGATGCAGATGTCGCCCTACGGCTGGCTCTCTACGCCCTACCACATCCTGACCATCCTGCCTCGAGGCGTGCCAACTGTGCCGCCTGTGGGTCCAGCGACGGGTCGCTGACTCACAGATATTGGAGTTGCCGAGCCGTGCGACCCCTGCTCCGGGAAGTGTTCGCCTTCTGCGAAGTGCCCCTGGATTTGCAGGCCTGGCTCTTCGGTGTCGGCCTCCATCCCGAGGCAATGAATTTGACCAGCGTGGCGAAGGCGACCATCTACAAGTACCATCTTGGTCTTGAGTTGGGTAATGCCAGCCAACACATCGACCTGCCCACTCTGTGGGAAAGAACTCTCGCAGTCCATCGGTGGCGGAGTCTTTCTCGCGGTGGGCGCCACCAATGAAGACCTTGTATATATATTTATATATATATCGTATATTTTAAACTGTATAATAATGACACTTTCTATTTACTTCCACCCGATGTTTTGTATATAAACTATTTGTATTTCAAACCCCTTTTTGTATATAAACTGAAATTGGTGACGTCAAAATAAAGATCCAAAGAGAGAGTGGTCAGCTGTTGGCAGGGACAGAGGGGAGGAAAATGCCAACGCCCATGTGGGGCCGGTCCCGAGGGACATTCTTATTGACGACCTCCCTGTAAACAGGACAGATTTTGGCAGGGGGTCAGCAGCAGATGGTTCTAGGGGGTGGCTCTCAGCAGACGGCTTCTGTCTAACACACAGTCTCTCCCTCCATGTCTCGGGGATAAGCATCCAAGTTTGTGTCATGGCCTCTACCTCTGTCCCGTGGGCTGTTCCCGATCCCTCTATGTGCTAACATCTAGCCCTGCCTCTGCTTCTTGTTGTCCGCGTGTGGGAAGAACATCAACACTCGCCTCACGTACACGACTGCCAGCTTATCCATACGTCGGCACATTTGCAACAATATACATATATGTATATTAATCAATTATTTTATCTATTTATATCTATTTATTCATATATCTATCATTATTAATCTTATTTATTCATTTTATGTATTTAACCTTATATAATCTTATATGGACCTTATAATAAATCAGTTTCAATCTCAATCTCTCTCTCTCTTTAATCTGATAAATTTCACTTTTTTTCACATAAATGGCAAAACCCCTTCTTTATTATATATACTGGATTTCCTTTTTCTGTCACACCAATGAATTCATTAAATTATATTTGATTTTACTTAAACGGTGGGTCCCAACTTTGATTTAGGCTCTAGTATTCAGTGGGAAAATCCAGAGGCATCTATACCAAATTGATAAAAAACCAACCATATATTCTCGCTTCACACAAAATCTATTTGTTATTGGTTGTCTTTTGCAATATCTAGCTTTTTGTTTGTCTTATCGCACTCGCACTTTATAATTCATTAGGAGAACTCCTAGCTTTAAAAGACATTCGTTTCTGTTGATTTTCAATATTATTTCTTCATAATATATGAAGTCAATTAGTTTGCCAGATCGGCACCCAATTCTCGCTTCACACAAAATCTATTTGTTATCCTAAGGGACTGTCCTCGAAGATTCTTCCAGGGAACACTTGGGGATATCCACCGGTGCACAGAGGAGGCCCTGGAGTGGATTCGTCACCTCGACATTCCACTCTAGAGAAACTTGCCAACATTGTTGTATTGTGCTGTAAAAAACAATATCATACGCAATATATATATATATTTGTTATGAATTTTTATTGTAAATTCTCTTGATATTTTCCTTTATTGGTTGTCTTTTGCAATATCTAGCTTTTTGTTTGTCTTATCGCACTCGCACTTTATAATTCATTAGGAGAACTCCTAGCTTTAAAAGACATTCGTTTCTGTTGATTTTCAATATTATTTCTTCATAATATATGAAGTCAATTAGTTTGCCAGATCGGCACCCAAATTACGGTCTGATGTAAAGGTAGGTTATTTTTATTATCCCTAGCACACGTGGTACAGGCCATGATAATCATGGTGGGTAGTAAACGAATGATTTTTGCTGTTAGTGCACCACATGTCTACACATGTGAAAAGCAGGTGACTTTTGCACTTACAAATGTGCCAGAGCCAATGTTCCCAAATTACGGTCTGATGTGAAGGTAGGTTTTTTTATTATCCCTAGTACACGTGGTACAGGCCATGGTAATCATGGTGGGTAGAAATAGCCGACTGCTTTTACTGTAAGTGCACCACACATGCGAAAAGCAGTTCGACTTTTGCACTTACACATGTGCCAGATCCAATGTTCCCAAATTACGGGCTTATGTAAAATAGGTAATTTCTTCAATCCCAAGATCTTGCCAATCTGGTCCAGGATTTGGGGAGAAGGTTTCAGGAATCCCGCAAAGAGAAATTGATTATTCATCTTGACACATATTCATATTTTAGCAAACAGCTTTCACATGAAACAGCTGTAGGCCTTCGGCTTATCAATATGTTACTCTGTGAAGTTGTATTTCTCAGAAAACCATAGTGTAATTTCTATTACATACATTTACCTCGATTCTATCACTTAATTCTATATTGGCAATTCTTTTAAAATTTATAAATCTGAAATTAGACACTTCATTTCTTATATGATGGTACAATACTGAGAATATGTTTCACTGGAGATGTTAATTGATATTTTACCACAAAACATTTGAGGCCATACCAATGGTTGGCAAACTTTTGAGTCGGGAGAGTCAAAAATTGCAATTTACCAAATTTAAAAAAGTTTTTAAAGAGCCACAACATTTTTTCTTGCCAACAATGGGTAGTACTCGCATAAATCAAGATCTGCCTATGGAACTATATAAATAGCCGCAGCTTCACATCCATAGAGTCGCATGTGGCTCAGCGGGCCGCAGATTGCCGACCCCTGGGCTATACGATGCTGTAATGCTATGGTGAATTTTACCAAAACTTTACAAATGGTGAAAAAATAGTATAAAAGTGAAATTGTACTGCGATCAGATGGATAAATTAGGGAGAAAGGCATCTTCTGATCGTGCAACTAGTAGTTGCTGATGGCTTGGGCCATCTGTCGGAATAAATATCAACAAACCGCTGATTTTTAATTATTCCAGAATTGACCAAATAGGTTGCTTGATTTAAAAAAAGCTAACTATGTACGCTTTTGGCCCTCCTCATCGCTATACCTCAATAATTTAAAAAATCTGGTATTTGGGATACCCTGAAAAATCACGAAACAGGTATTAAGTCTGAAAGGGCACGAGAACGCCAAATTACGTGAAAGATAGTAGAAAAGTTAAATATTATATATATAATATTTCATTTTTTTCTATTATTTTTTCACATGTTAAGCGTATTTACACAAGTTTGGACTTAAATACCCATTTCTTGGTTTCTCGAGAAGCCTCTGGGACCAAAAATATTTTTGTTCGCAGTGGTACAGCCTACTCGACGCTGACTAGCGCCAACAGCGCGAAACGCGTTCGTGGATGGCTTTTCTTGATTTATCAAAAATTTGGGTTGGCCAAATATCAGGGAACAGGTTAAATCAATGTTTAGTTGATTTATGTTCCACTAGATGGCGCTCTGCCATCTAAAAAGCACATGTGCTTCTAGTCAGGATATGCCTTCTTTATTTTCAATAAATATATATATATATCCAATAGTTTTCAAAATAAGACCTTCTCCTACATCTCAATGCGCCTTTGTCATATTTTCTTCCAAATTTGAAAACATTTGAAAATTCGTCTTTCTGCATCCATTGCAAAACGTTCAACGATTTCTCTTTAATGGCTTGTATCGTGTCAAAACGTTGGCCTTAAAGTACCATCTTTAATTTTGGATAAAGAAAAAGTTAATCGGTGTTATATCAGAAGAACAAGTAGGGTTTGGAAGCACAAGGGTGTTATCATTATTTTTTGTTGTTGTTAAATAAACGAACACCGAATGATCTATATGTGGCCGTGCGTTATCACGTTAAAGCCACAAAACTTTATTCTGCCATCTTTTTGGGCGTTTCTTTCGCGCAGCCTCCCGTAACCTCTATAAAATAGAAAAATGATATTCCTGGTTAATTGTGGTCCCAGTTGGTATGAATTCATGATATACGAGTCCATTGCTGTTGAAGAAAGTGACAACCATAACTTTCATTTCTTACTTTTCCATCCTGGTCTTTTTGGGTCTCGTTTAGTCGTAGCTCCATGTCTTGTCCCCTGTTATAACCTTATGTTGCCATATGTGGTCTTGTACGGCCAATTCGCTGATCTCTTTATGTCTCTCTTTACGCCTGGATCATGATGGATAATGAAATGACATATCCCAAATGACACTCCGCTTTCTTTGGACACTTCTCTAACTTATTATCATACCATTTTTAAACATCAGAGCTTTAATTTTTAACATTTTAAGGAACACTCACTGTTTTGGTCGTCCACGCCTCATGGAATGAAACTATGGAAGTTCGGCCATCTTTAAACCATTTGAACCACTCTCCAATGCTGTTTTTCTTTTAAAATAATGTTCTACAAATGCCTTTGGTAACAAATCAAAGCTTTGATTGGCTGACTTACCTTTCGGAATTAGAATTTCAAATAAGCACGTTATTCTTTTTTCACGTTCATTTTAATTATTCCACGCTATTACTTTTAAGTTTTCTAAAAATGGAATTATTTAAAAGAGAATGTGAGGCGCACTTTTGCAAATATTTATGTGCACCTCGTGTTAAATTATTTTCTCTTTTCAATAGGCGTGTTATTCTTTTTTTTTTTACTCTAGGTACGTATATTTTTAAATATTAGGCCAGTGCGGGAACATTTTGATTATACCTTGTAGCTAAATGATATATAACATTTCTGAAAGATTTTCGCATTCTGACCTGTTTATTATATACTTAAAATATAATCTTTCAAAAAATCTCTTTTAATTTATCATTGTAGGGCAGTATATAATTGTTCAATTTTAAATGGTAGATTAAACTGGCAAAACCGCTGGGAAAGTTTACCCCTGATGAGCCAGGCCCTCCCATTGATTAATCATTGCAGTAAAAGCGGTAAAAAAATTGTTTAATTTTAAAAAGAACCATACGCACGTCTAAGATAGATACCATTTAGTCTATTGTTCTTTTAACATTTCTAGCATGGTCTTCGTACGTTTCTGTTCGAAAATATAATAATTATTATAAAAATAACAATATACTTGTAGATCAAGTCTATGCTAAATGATTATATACACAACGAATTTACCAGCTATGCAGAGTTCTATGGAAAATCGCCAGAGAGTTTCCAACATCGCCGTGTATTTCTCTGTCGAACGCCGGCCTCTATATGATAGAGAACACCTCTCGAACGAGAATACGGACGGCGCTGCAGGACCAGTACAGTGGGCGAACTGCAGGCTGGGGTGAAGCCGCGTGCCCCGGATGAGTCAGAGCTTGCAGGTCAGCCTGAGGGCGGTGTTCGTAGCATGGTCTCCTGATATGCAAGGGCAGAGAAATGTCGACGTCGGATGCCCAGTGCCGAAAATACCGAACGGCAGCTATTCGAGTACGCTCCAGTATTGTCTCGTCAAGTGATTGTCATCTCTCTCATTTTTGATACTCTTATAACGTTAATGTGTCATTTTTTATTTTGAGAATTTACATCTTTTTGTCTTTACTTCATCCTTATCATCTTCAAGTAGAGGTGTAATTGATCTGAAGTCAGTATTAGATTGTGATGAGAATTGATGCCAGCTCCTGTATAGCTATTTCACAGTAGCATTCCTTGATCATTATACAAGTATAAAAGAGTTGGTGTCGGTCTCCACTTCCTGGAAGAGTCTTTGTAAACTTTCTTTTGGCTGTTCAAATAGGGCGCTTGTAATGATAAGGTTGTGGGTTTTGCAAATCCGCTCCCAGTGGATCCAGAATGTAAAATGCTGTAGTCTCCATTCCAGAAGTCCACTCACCGTCCATCTAGTCAGGTCGAACACAATCTACTTATTCTCCCAGTTATTTCTTCAGATTCTTCAGTCTGCCACATCGAATCAATGATCGCGAACATTCCAACACTCAACCCTGCAAGGTTTCCCGTTGTTGACGACTAAAGAAGCCTTGCTATGAACTCTAATGTCCTAAATATATCTAGGAATAAAGCAACGAGCTGCGTTACCATGTCTTGGACAGTGATTACTCTAGCCTTGGGAAGAGTAATGTGGTGGTAGTTTCCCCTTTGCCTTCCACATCACAGACCTGCAGCCATTCCATTGGGAAGGATGATGGAATGTACAAGTATATCTTGTATATAGATATATTATAAAATTAAAAAAAAAAATTATGATGTGTGTGTCTAATTTTCATATTGATTAGATAAGTAAAGGTCTCTATGATGGAGATAAAAATAGTCGACATTTTAATAAGGAATTATTATCAAATAGGAAGCAATATCCCACCCAACAAGGGATATATAATTGCGTTAAAGAACATCGCTATTTACAATATCAAGTTTACATTTTTAATTTAAAAATTATAAATTTTTAAAAAGATAGAAACCATATTTTTTTATAGTGAAATAGAAATGATCCAATTGAAGAAAATAATTACCACTTAACCAGAAATTTCGTTATTTTCAGAATTTTTCATTTTCTTAAGAAAAATATGAACACGCTATACATTTCATTGTCATACAATAAAAATGTTAATTAATAAGATGAAACAATTAATCTACACATGTCGACTATACAGTATTTTTGAATAAAGTAGAAGAAAAATAATAGTTAAGATACAAATATGTATAAGCTGGCGGAATCTGGTCTGCTATTGCCTGAACGAGATCATTCCATCGTAATTAGCAATATATCAATATTTATTTACACTATTAATATTCATAGCTATCATCTCGCTGCCTTGACAACAAAAATTCTCATTCATTTATGCAAATTAATAGCTATTAATGAGTGCCTTCCTGTATCATCCAGGCATCGATTGCATATGCAAATATGGAAAGTGAATTCTATTATTTCTTATAGTTTATTTTTGTCTCGATTTAATAAAGGTTTAGAAAATAAATTCAAAATTACTTCATATACATTATCAACATTATAAATAAACTATAAACTTAGCACGTTCTATGAATGGTTCTAGAACAGAGGTCGGCAACCTGCAGCTTGGGAGCCACATGCGGCTCTTTGGATGTGAAGCTTCGGCTCTTCATATAGTTCCATACTCAAATATTATTCATGCGAGTGCTATTTATTGTTGGCAAGACAATATTTTGTGACTCTTTAAAAACTTTGATATTTTGTAAATTGTAATTTTGACTTTCGACTCAAAAGGTTACCGACCCTTAGTCTAGAATAACAGCCAGTTCTAAGCCCATTATTCAAGTTTTAACTTAATAACGCTAAAAAAATAGATTAAATTAAGTGTGGAACACACACACTCTCTCTCTCTGACAAGTGTAGCGAAGGCTACCATCTACAAGTACCATCTTGGTCTTGAGGTGGGTAACGCCAGCCATCACATCGACCTGCCCACTCTGTTTGAAATAACTCTCGCAATCCACCGGTGGCGGAGTCTTTCCCGCGGTGGGCGCCACCAATGAAGTCTGTATGTATTTATATATATATGTATATTTATTCTATATTTAACCTTATATAATCTTATATGGACTTTGTAATAAAGTAGTTTCAATCTCAATCTCTCTCTATGCTTCTCCCCAATAGATATTCAACTCTACCTAACGTAAATAAAAGCTGAATATCAACACATAGTGTTTCATATTGTTCTTTCATCTATCCTATCGGTTTATAAGATGGCACAGCCATCCTACAACTTATATAAAAGTCAACAATGTATGTATATATTGTCAAGTAGCTCTGCGGCTCCAATCACGAGAGGCCCCGTGGGACGCCTGTCATCATCCCTGGACTCCGGGGGTGGGGGCCACGGGTGTGAGGGATTCTCGGAATCTGATCGGGAAATAGGGAGGGGGACGCCTCGGTAGCTGACAACGCTCATTAGTATTATCTTTACCTTGGGGTAAGTTGTATTATTATCTGGCTCTCTCTCTCTCCCTATAAATACCTCTTGTAGATAATTTTATTGGAGAGCTATAAGGTAAATACCCTTTATAATAAATTAATTATTCCCAAAAGCCCTTGCTTTATTTATCTCCGCGACAATATGTTTGTCGGCTATGCACGTCCTTCGTGTTTCAAAATAACTTTACTAGGTGACGCTCAAAAAGAGTAACCTAAATTATGATATTTACAATAAATAATATATGTAAAGGTTATTCACATATTAAAACAAAGTGTCCAATGCAGGTTTCGATCCTGATTCATGGCTGTCGGGAATCGACGGTTTCAACCACTCGTCTGCCGACTTTTTTTATTATGCGTCAATACGTAATTATTCTGAATGAAATTTTAATAGTATATAGAGTTGAATCTGGAAAATTTAGTTGAATTTTCAAGTCTCTATTTCGAATATTCTTGGTATTATTTACAAATTTGTCAATTTCAATCGCAACCAGCGCCTCACTGCGACGAAGTTAGGTTTTGACCGAAACACTGCTACACTTTCAAGACAAGAGAATTTAGTAATAAAATTCTCAAATATCGTTATAAAACTTTACATTTTTATTTTGTATTTTAAAGCAATATCTTAAATTTTACTAAAATAATTAATGACACATGGTTTAAAAGTTTGCTATCGATTATATTTTAGAAGATTTTATATTTCTGATATTTTCTAATTTTGTTGTTAAAATCTGAATTGTATTACTATATTTAGAATGTGGTTGGCATTTATATTTTGTTTGTATTATATACCATGAAATGTTTCATTTCAAACATTATTCGTAAAGGACACCAAAATGCAGAGCTAAAGTGTCCTTTAGGGAGAGGTGTCCTTTTACCGGAGAGTTGCTAAATAGTAAAAATGGTAATTTTTGAAACAAAAACTGTCCTCTATAGAGAGGTATTCTCTCATGGAGGATATACTGTATACCATTTTAAAATATATATTCACTTTGGTTTTAGAAAAATGTAATGTTTAAATAAATTTTAAAAAGTAAGAAAAAAGTGCCAGCCTGAAGCGTGAAGCCTGCGTGCACGTAGCTCGTAATTTGAAATAGCTTCGCAGTTATTTGAACACACTTGGGTTGAATTCTCCCTTCTCAATATCATTTTTAACAGCTGAAATGAAATTAATCATTCAATCTCCAATAGAAGAATTTACCTATCACGAATTCTATCGATGTCTTTGATGTCAAAATATAATTGGAAAGAGAGAGAGAGAGTGAGAAGAGATAAATAAGTTTGGCGGAAGAATTTCTTCCAGATTTCTTAAAACTTCAAATTTATGAAGCAATCGCCTTAATGCTTATAAGACGTCTCACTGAAAATATGATATAATCGGACTTTCCAAGCAAAATTCTTTACTGCTGATCCATGTACGAAATTCTCAAAATTATTTATGATTGTTTCAAATATTGGATAGCCCCATTGTTACTTATTCACTAAGCATTTGAACAAAGCGAAGTACCTATCGAAGCGACATAAACGTAAAGCGAAGCAAAGCGAAGAAACACAATGGCCCATAACGATTGGGAAGATTTTTCCCTCCCCTTCTTGTTCATCCTCCTGATCATAATGATCATTATCGGATCCTACATGATCTATAAAACAATCACTTCCTTTAAATGGAAGAATCGCGAAACTGGCCGCCAATGCCTCCCTGGACCAGACCTGGTCTAAAGCCAGCAAGACCCTCACCCTGGACATTCCAGACCTGCATGTGGTTCGCCAACCTACGAATTGGAAGCGTATGGCTTCTAAAAACGCCTTAATACGAATTTTCTCTTGGAAAATAAAACGACTGGATATCTGAAGTCACTTTACCTGTAAAATATTTGTCGTAATTCTACATCTATAGACTTGGTTAATAATAAGATACAATAACTGATAGAATCGAGGAGAACCGGACATTAGATTCATATGTTCAAAGTCACCTGTTTCTCCTGTTATATTTTATTGATTATCTTGTAAGTGCGTTGTGTTTTAACAATTCTAATGAATCTCTAAACATTAATCTCTTTAAAAAATTATATATATAACGTTTTTTAAAAAATTAAAACTATATCGTGTTTATATTGTAATGCATTTGAATAGAGAAAAGTCTAACATACATTTGGAGAGAGAGAGAGGTTAAATAAATATATTTGAAGAAAGGTAAAATATTTCAAAATTATACTTTTTTTTTAAAGAAAGAATAAATAAAATTAAGGTAAAGAGTTTCTTTTAATTTTGATTTCGCAAGCTTTCGAGCAAAATTTCTGTTCTTCAACAAGCAAATACTTCTATGTACAATATAAAGATGAACACACTTTGTACAAAAATAATTTTAAAATGTGTTATTGGCATGTGCTCTCGTGAGCCTGCATCAAACTGTTAATACTGCGTATCAGCACATGCCAATAATATATTTTTCAATTATTTTTGTATAAAGATCATCTTTATATTGTACATAGAAGTATTTGCCCATTGAAGAGCAGAAAATTTGCCCGAAATCTTGCGAAATCAAAATGAAAAGAAATTCTTTACCTTAATTTTATTTATTCTTTCTTTTTCAAATAATTCTAGGTAACTATTGCTCACAAAAAATATACTTTAACATAACACATAAACAAGACAACAGGTTTCTGAAGTTTCTTTTCATTTTTAACAATGTAATCTGAAGCTTTCGGGCATCACTGTCCTTCTACAGGAGAACCGCTCATCGCCTGGGAAAGAGGGCACATCCCCCGCATGATCATCTATATTTTAGTATATTTATTTCCATTTTTAATGTAAATTATTGACAAGAAGTCAATAAAATTTGTTTCAATTGTCAATTGCCTACAGGAGAACGAATATAACCAATATATCAAGCGTTGTTTTATTTGTTTTATATATTTTCTCATATAGAAGGGCAGAGATACCCGAAAGCTTGAAACTACTTAAATAAAATAGACACTTCGGCCAGTTAACGTTTTATTTTCTCAACGTTTTAACAAAAAAACGTTTGTCTTTGTCAGGAGAAATAAATAAAAATAAAGCATTTGGCATTATATTTTTTCCTGACGAAGACAAACGATTTTTGATGAAACGTTGAGAAAATAAAACTTTAACTGACCGAAGTGTCTATTTTTTAACAGAAATATGAATGCCGGCTAGGCAACTTCTATCTTCAAGATACTTAAATAAGATATTTATAAAAAGAAACTCATCTCCAGAAACCTTTTAGATTATTTAATAAAGAGATACACCATTAATTATCCCACAATGATTGCTACCTATAATTACAAAGAAGACTTGCTATATTTCAAATTTCCTGAGAAAAGAAGCTGGCAGGTTCACTGGGCATGACGGTCCCAGCCACCCGGAAAGTGAAACCCGAGAAGACAATGGGAAGTTATGATTGATATCAGGATGAAGAAAAAAGAGGTGCGAATCACGCTTCGAACCAAACGAAAGACATTTTTGACACCATTCGATATATTAATGGTGATTAAGATGAATAAATAAGCTGTACGTTAGAATTAATCTCTCATTTTGCCAAGTAATGACATCCTCTTCTTTTTTATTTCCACTCAATCATATTAGAGGATCGAGCTTGTAGAGTTGACATCCATAATGATTAGGTGAAGTAGAATGCGTCTGTCTTTTGTCATCAATACTGGGAGCACTACTTAGTAGCAGGCCGACTTAGCTCTAATATGAAATGGCCGTCTCTGATATGAGGAACACACATGCAGCTGCTCCTAACATGGAGTACAAACACTACTCATCTTGTATCCCTAGATCAGGAACCCCTACAGGGTACTATCATCCGAGCCAGCTGAGCCCAGGTTTTTTAGCGAGCTTGTTATTGCTCTTCCTTCTCTTTTTCATCCGGGCTTGGGACCGGCAAAGACGGAGTTATGACAACCTTCTTCAAACAAACGCCAAGTTGCACAATACACCGGCCATTTCTGACAGTAACGCCAGTTAGGCCAACTAGATGAACTGATATTCAGACCATTGCATCGACCTTGTCAGTCCAGGACAGCTAGAAGTTAAAGACAATCCTCTAGTTCAGCTTTTCTCAATCATTTTCTGGCCCTCAGGTCAGGAAAATTTGAGAAAGAATTTGCGGTTATCATTTTTTAGCAACGATTTTGAAAAATTTTAACGAACTATATATTAAAATTTTAGAATTTTAAAAATATCTGAATCCTAAATTTAATGCATTAATGTGTAAAATATTCCATGAAATTATTTATTTATTAATCAACCAAAGGCGCGATATTGAAGTATTTGCGCCTATTACACAGGAAGCAAACAAAACACACAACACAAACAAATTAAAACTTAGAATTAAATATTTACAAATTCACATATATTAATCAAAGATTTCATGAAATTTATATATACAAATTTACTGAGAGATGTAAGAGAGTTAAATCATTTAGATCGGGGAACAATCGATGTCTCACTTCTGAAAAGTTCGGAAAGTCATATATAAGGTGAAGAGCAGTTTGTTCAGTTATTATTTTTAATTAATTTTAAACGCAGAAACGTAAAAATCTAAATTGACATACCATATTTTCTGCAGATCTATCTGACCTACCAGCGTTTAACAATTGCCGTTCTAGACAATGCACTTCGAATTCTCTGAAGGAGCATTTAGTTTTAAAAAGTAGCAAGAGATCAGAACCTCTGTGTAACCATGTATACATTTACCAAGAGGAAGAATTCCCGTGTTTAAACTGTTTTGATCCTATATCAAACTACTGCTATCCAGAAACAGACTTGAATGTTTTGCCTTGATATCTCTTGTTGCTTCTTTAAAATTTTAATAAATGATTATGGTTGGAGGCATGGTCTATATACTAATGGTGATGTATGACTATTGTTTCTGTGAAACTACTTTATTCTTTTTTTTTATGTTTTTCTGGTCTCTTAATTAAAGGGGCATTACAGGATTTACAAGGAGGGTTAGAAATTGTAGTAGTTCTATGGGGATTGTGTGTGTATGTGTGGTTCATAAATCTTCTTTGTGATCGGGTGTCTGACAATTCTTCGTAAATTTTGGTTTGATAAATTGTGATGTATTTCTTCAGGGCTTCTGAATTCTGATCCCTAACAGTAAGTAAGAAAGCAGAGATTCTTTTGTGTTGATTTCTGTCTGTTACTGGATTATTGACTTCGCAATACTTATTTTTGATAAAGTTCTCAAGATTATTGATGCTACTTAAATCAATAGGTTTTCCCTCCTATATAATTATTAAATGGCAAATGGGTGTCCACTCTTTTGGATAGAGGTTTGACGATGAGGTCAAATGAAGTTGAAATAATTGCTTGTATAGGGAGGTGTCAGTGTTCTATAGACGGAGGTCTTTCTATTGTGTTCTATTATTTTCTAATTAGTTAAATATAGGTCTAGAGAGAGAGAGGAATGCCAGTTTGACCTTTCCTTCTATTGCATAGGCAAATTTAGGAAGGATTTGATATATATATATATATACTAGCGGATGTACCCGGCTTCGCCCGGGTTTTACCCGAATAAAGGTTTGTCTAACGAACATTTGATAAAACAATTCTCTATAAACTTATTTAAAAAAAGATATATCTTGATAATTTGAAACTCGTAAATTTTAATCTCTCGTTAAAGTGAACATTTTTCCCGGTCCCTTAAAAATTACTCGATAAGTTGGATAAAATCAATATTAATTGGTTCCCTCGGTAATTGGAAGTTAAAGGAATAGTATCTTGCCTTGGAATTGTATCATTATTCTTGTCTCAAATAAATTGCCGTGTCATCCTGAATTTTGTCTTTCCTAATTTTCTACATTACAAAATAATCATTTTATCTATTCTCCCAATATATATGTTGTAGATAAATGATAAAACTAACTTTGACTTGTGCGCAATTAATAGGTAGAAAATCTTACTTTTGATAAATAATCTTTAAGATAATAAACTTATAAAAAATATATATATTTTGATAATTTAAACTCGTAAATTTAAATCTCTCGATAAAGTGAACATTTTTTCCGGTCCCTTGAAAAATACTTGATAAGTTGAATAAAATCAATATTAAATGGTTCCCTCGGTAATTGGAAGTTAAAGGAATTGTATCTTGCCTTGGAATTGTATCATTATTCTTGTCTCAAATAAATTGCCGTGTCATCCTGAATTTTGTCTTTCCTAATTTTCTACATTACAAAATCATCATTTTATCTATTCTCCTAATATATATGTTGTAGATAAATGATAAAACTAACTTTGACTTGTGCGCAATTAATAGGTAGAAAATCTTACTTTTGATAAATAATCTTTAAGATAATAAACTTAGTGATAATAAAACTTATAGATAAAAAACTTGTTATCTCCGTCACAATGGGGGCGCTGCTTGCGAGTTAAATCTACAAATCTGCAAATAACTCTAAGGATATTCAAGATATTCAAGAAATTATTTTTCAAAAACCTTCCTGGGGATATACCTAATAATATCTCAAAATTACACGGCGATTGGATGTATGGTTTTTGAATCTATAGAGTACAAACATACAGACAGGCAGACATTCAATTATATATATATGTAGATATTCTTGAGGTAGTTTATAAAATTCTATATAATTTAAATGTTCGTAATACAATTTTATCGTTGATATATCGTTTCCACCGTCATATTTCGAAATTGTTTATTGTTTACTGTTGTGACCCTATAAATGCTGGCTAAGGCGTAAGAGATTAGGTTTCCCATTATCATTACTTTGACCAGTAAAGACTTTTTTTCACGACTTTTCAACAAAAATCTTTTGTTCTCGTCAGAAGAAATAAAAATAAAGCATAATAAAAATAAAATATTCTTCTAAATAAGTTTTAAGGCCTTTCTAAATGCTTTATTTATATTTCTTATGATGAGGACAAACTATTTTTGTTGAAAAGTCGTGAAAAGAAAAAGGTCTTTACTGGCCAAAGTGTCTCATATTTTAAGATCAAGGATAGCTGGCCAGGCAACCTCTATCTTCAAGATTATTAAGATTAGTTATTAAAAAACCTCTACTGGCCGAAGTGTCTCTTATTCTCAGAACTAGTTCTTCCAATCTTCAAAAAGGCTCTCATCGTTTTAATTGTTATCAATGCCTAGACTTCAGTTACTTCACAACTATAAAGAGAAAGATATTGCTAACAAATCAAAGACCTGGCAATGACAAACCCAATCTCTTCTCCTTGGCCAATACTTATATGGACACGACAGTGATTAACCTATTTCATTTGGAAATAAAACTGTAGAAAAGATAAAATCGACGATATAATTTCTATTACGGACATTGATTAATGTTATGTTTTTACTTCTTCAACAACGTCCAATCCTTTCTATAATTTACCTATGACGAATAGAAGGAATTGGCAAACTGACATTCATAGATATTCAACTAATTAGAAATGTTTAAGTAACAAAATACTTTATGAAAAATCTTTCATTACAAATGAACTGAGAGGAAAAACTAATTATTTCAGATCTCTGTATATACACCACTTTTTAAGCCCAAATCTTCCAAGGCATTTCTTTTTATCTACTTCAAAATTGTAGATTTTTTTCTAAAATAAATGAAATTGTAATAAAAGGGTAAACGGTAAAGTCGCAACCGTTATTCTATAAAAGTAATTTGAGAATAACATGTTCTTTTTCAACTTAAATAAGGCAGGGGTCCGAAAGATTCTAGAATTCCTTCTAATACAAGTTGCGACATTGTGCTGTTCTATGAATATTTTTTAGGAATAATCTGTTTATTATTAATCAATAAAATATTCATAGTTCTTTTTAAAATACAATGCACTTCGGCCAGAAAGTTGTTTTATGTTTAAAACAATTTTCTGGCCGAAGTGTCATTTATTTTAAAGAACTATGAATGCCGGGAAGACAACCTCTATCTTCAAAAATATTTAGAGCGATAAAAATTCTTTGTTGTTTCAGACTTAATCCCCTGTAAATTGTGTATATATTTTAATCAAATGTGTATAGGAAAATATATATTGAGAAAATAATAATAATAAAAAAAATAATAACAAAGGTTGTTTAATGTATGCTTGTTAAAATTAACAAACACCAAAATAAAACGTGAAAAGGTTATCATTACTCTGTTGTTATTGCCAACATCCATCATCCTTTAGCACATAAATGCCGATAATATTGTCTAAATATAATTTCACGTTACGTGAACAAAGAGTTATTAGAAGTATTCATTCGTTCTCTGAGCCATGACCTTTTCCTGAGAACTCCGGAGCAAAAGGAAAAAAAACCCCATGCTTCCCGGAGTATTACATAACTCGGGTCTTAACTATCACTAATTGGTTCAAAAATGCCGGCCGGCTTGTCAAGGCAAGTTTTTACGGTGGGCTCGTCCATGTAACTAACCTCCCTGTAACTAATAAATCGGTAGACCGAAACTTGTTTGGTCAGGTTAGGTTTATTTGGTGGGTCGGTCACGTCGATGTCTTCCATTACTGGACGTAATTGACGCCGTTTCTAGGAGAGTCATTTTAATATTGGCAGGTTTTTGTGAGAGTTTGGAAGGTGTCTGACATGATGGATGAGAGGCTACTTTGCCGTAATTGGAGCAGGACCGCAAACAAGGTTTTAATTACTCAGAATTAATTGTACAGTGTGCTAGAGCAGGGAGATAAATACGCCGCCTTTAAAATTAACTTGGGTGACGCCTCATACTCACGTTTTTACATTAACTTGAGTGACAACTCGCGCTCACAGTTTCCCATTAACTTGAGTGACGTCTCACATACATGGTTTTTTCCATTAACATAAGTGACGTCTCACACTCATGGTTTCTCATTAACTTGAGTGACGTCTCACATTCATGGTTTTTTCCATTAACTTGAGTGACGTCTCACACTCACGGTTTCACATTAACTTGGGTGACGTCTCACACTTACAGTTTCTCATTAACTTGAGTGACGTCTTACACTCACGGTTTCTCATTAACTTGAGTGACGTCTTACACTCATGGTTTTTCTCATTAACCTGAGTGACGTCTCACTCACAGTTTCTCATTAACTTGAGTGATGTCTCTCATGGTTTTTCTCATTAACTTGAGTGACGTCTCACACTCACAGTTTCTCATTAACTTGAGTGATGTCTCACACTCACAGTTCCTCATTAACTTGAGTGATGTCTCACACTCACAGTTCCTCATTAACTTGAGTGATGTCTCACACTCACAGTTTCTCATTAACTTGAGTGATGTCTCACACTCACAGTTCCTCATTAACTTGAGTGATGTCTCACACTCACAGTTTCTTATTAACTTGAGTGATATCTCACACTCACGGTTCCACATTAACTTGAGTAACCTCTCACACTCACGGTTTCACATTAACTTGAGTGACGTCTCACACTCACGGTTCCCATTAACTTGAGTGACGTCTCACACTCACAGTTTCTAATTAACTTGAGTGATGTCTCACACTCACAGTTTCTCATTAACTTGAGTGATGTCTCACACTCACGGTTCCACATTATTTTGGGTGACGTCTCACACTCACAGTTTCTAATTAACTTGAGTGATGTCTCACACTCACAGTTTCTCATTAACTTGAGTGATGTCTCACACTCACAGTTTCTCATTAACCTGAGTGACGTCTCACTCACAGTTTCTCATTAACTTGAGTGATGTCTCTCATGGTTTTTCTCATTAACTTGAGTGACGTCTCACACTCACAGTTCCTCATTAACTTGAGTGATGTCTCACACTCACAGTTTCTAATTAACTTGAGTGATGTCTCACACTCACAGTTTCTCATTAACTTGAGTGATGTCTCACACTCACGGTTCCACATTATTTTGGGTGACGTCTCACACTCACAGTTTCTAATTAACTTGAGTGATGTCTCACACTCACAGTTTCTCATTAACTTGAGTGATGTCTCACACTCACAGTTTCTCATTAACCTGAGTGACGTCTCACTCACAGTTTCTCATTAACTTGAGTGATGTCTCTCATGGTTTTTCTCATTAACTTGAGTGACGTCTCACACTCACAGTTTCTCATTAACTTGAGTGATGTCTCACACTCACAGTTCCTCATTAACTTGAGTGATGTCTCACACTCACAGTTCCTCATTAACTTGAGTGATGTCTCACACTCACAGTTTCTCATTAACTTGAGTGATGTCTCACACTCACGGTTTCACATTAACTTGAGTGACGTCTCACACTTACAGTTTCTCATTAACTTGAGTGACGTCTTACACTCACGGTTTCTCATTAACTTGAGTGACGTCTTACACTCATGGTTTTTCTCATTAACCTGAGTGACGTCTCACTCACAGTTTCTCATTAACTTGAGTGATGTCTCTCATGGTTTTTCTCATTAACTTGAGTGACGTCTCACACTCACAGTTTCTCATTAACTTGAGTGATGTCTCACACTCACAGTTCCTCATTAACTTGAGTGATGTCTCACACTCACAGTTCCTCATTAACTTGAGTGATGTCTCACACTCACAGTTTCTCATTAACTTGAGTGATGTCTCACACTCACAGTTCCTCATTAACTTGAGTGATGTCTCACACTCACAGTTTCTTATTAACTTGAGTGATATCTCACACTCACGGTTCCACATAAACTTGAGTAACCTCTCACACTCACGGTTTCACATTAACTTGAGTGACGTCTCACACTCACGGTTCCCATTAACTTGAGTGACGTCTCACACTCACAGTTTCTAATTAACTTGAGTGATGTCTCACACTCACAGTTTCTCATTAACTTGAGTGATGTCTCACACTCACGGTTCCACATTATTTTGGGTGACGTCTCACACTCACAGTTTCTAATTAACTTGAGTGATGTCTCACACTCACAGTTTCTCATTAACTTGAGTGATGTCTCACACTCACAGTTTCTCATTAACCTGAGTGACGTCTCACTCACAGTTTCTCATTAACTTGAGTGATGTCTCTCATGGTTTTTCTCATTAACTTGAGTGACGTCTCACACTCACAGTTCCTCATTAACTTGAGTGATGTCTCACACTCACAGTTTCTAATTAACTTGAGTGATGTCTCACACTCACAGTTTCTCATTAACTTGAGTGATGTCTCACACTCACGGTTCCACATTATTTTGGGTGACGTCTCACACTCACAGTTTCTAATTAACTTGAGTGATGTCTCACACTCACAGTTTCTCATTAACTTGAGTGATGTCTCACACTCACAGTTTCTCATTAACCTGAGTGACGTCTCACTCACAGTTTCTCATTAACTTGAGTGATGTCTCTCATGGTTTTTCTCATTAACTTGAGTGACGTCTCACACTCACAGTTTCTCATTAACTTGAGTGATGTCTCACACTCACAGTTCCTCATTAACTTGAGTGATGTCTCACACTCACAGTTCCTCATTAACTTGAGTGATGTCTCACACTCACAGTTTCTCATTAACTTGAGTGATGTCTCACACTCACAGTTCCTCATTAACTTGAGTGATGTCTCACACTCACAGTTTCTTATTAACTTGAGTGATATCTCACACTCACGGTTCCACATTAACTTGAGTAACCTCTCACACTCACGGTTTCACATTAACTTGAGTGACGTCTCACACTCACGGTTCCCATTAACTTGAGTGACGTCTCACACTCACAGTTTCTAATTAACTTGAGTGATGTCTCACACTCACAGTTTCTCATTAACTTGAGTGATGTCTCACACTCACGGTTCCACATTATTTTGGGTGACGTCTCACACTCACAGTTTCTAATTAACTTGAGTGATGTCTCACACTCACAGTTTCTCATTAACTTGAGTGATGTCTCACACTCACAGTTTCTCATTAACCTGAGTGACGTCTCACTCACAGTTTCTCATTAACTTGAGTGATGTCTCTCATGGTTTTTCTCATTAACTTGAGTGACGTCTCACACTCACAGTTCCTCATTAACTTGAGTGATGTCTCACACTCACAGTTTCTAATTAACTTGAGTGATGTCTCACACTCACAGTTTCTCATTAACTTGAGTGATGTCTCACACTCACGGTTCCACATTATTTTGGGTGACGTCTCACACTCACAGTTTCTAATTAACTTGAGTGATGTCTCACACTCACAGTTTCTCATTAACTTGAGTGATGTCTCACACTCACAGTTTCTCATTAACCTGAGTGACGTCTCACTCACAGTTTCTCATTAACTTGAGTGATGTCTCTCATGGTTTTTCTCATTAACTTGAGTGACGTCTCACACTCACAGTTCCTCATTAACTTGAGTGATGTCTCACACTCACAGTTTCACATTAACTTGAGTGATATCTCACACTCACGGTTTCACATTAACTTGAGTGATGTCTCACACTCACAGTTTCTCATTATCTTGAGTGATGTCTCACACTCACAGTTTCTTATTAACTTGAGTGATGTCTCACACTCACGGTTTCACATTAACTTGAGTGACGTCTCACACTCATGGTTTCTCATTAACTTGAGTGATGTCTCACACTCACAGTTTCTCATAAATTTGAGTGACGTCTCACACTCATGGTTTTTCTCATTAACCTGAGTGACGTCTCACCCTCACGGTTTCACATTAACTTGAGTGATGTCTCTCATGGGTTCTCATTAACTTGAGTGACGTCTCACACTCACGGTTTCACATTAACTTGAGTGACGTCTCACACTCACGGTTTCTCATTAACTTGAGTGACGTCTCACCCTCACGGTTTCACATTAACTTGAGTGACGTCTCACACTCACGGTTCCCATTAACTTGAGTGATGTCTCACACTCACGGTTTCACATTAACTTGAGTGACGTCTCACACTCACGGTTTCTCATTTAATTGAGTGATGTTTCACACTCACGGTTTCACATTAACTTGAGTGATGTCCCACACTCACGGTTTCACATTAACTTGAATGACGTCTCACACTCACGGTTTCACATTAACTTGAGTGATGTCTCACACTCACGGTTTCACATTAACTTAAGTGATGTCTCACACTCACGGTTTTTCCCATTAACATGAGTGATGTCTCACACTAACGGTTCCACATTAACTTGAGTGATGTCTCACACTCATGGTTTCTCATTAACTTGAGTGGCGTCTCACACTCACGGTTTCTCATTAACTTAAGTGACGCCTCATACTCACGGTTTTTCCCATTAACATGAGTGATGTCTCACACTAACGGTTCCACAATAACTTGAGTGATGTCTCACATTCATGGTTTCTCATTAACTTGAGTGACGTCTCACACTCATGGTTTCTCATTAATTTGAGTGACGTCTCTCACTCACAGTTTCATATTAACTTGAATGACGTCTCACACTAATGGCTTCAACAATAACTTCAGTGACACCTCACAAAAATTATTTTTCATTGTTCTCCTTTGTATTTTAATGAATGTTTCTACTTTATTTGATGTCATTCTTGGCCTTTTCTGTTGTTTCATTCTAATTAAAATTTTAATACAGGGTGTCTTGAAAAGTACTTACGAATCCAAAGTGTAATAACATGATTTACATAAATTTACTGTAGTTTAAATAATGCTTCAACTAAATAGTTTTATTGCGTGTGTTTTCAGATAACATGAATTTGGTATAATTCTATCTGTAAAATATTCATGACCTGTATGTGGTAAGTTCAACAATTTCACGCAAAATCTATATAGGGAAAAGATTCCATGTCTCAAACAGAGCACGTTATTGCATTACATTTATCCACATTCACTCGATACCATCAGTTATGAAAATTCGAAATTATTGTAGCAGCTCTCTAATTATTGTTCATTAAGAAAAAGAACTGCTTGTTCTTAACTGCTTGTATATAGGTTTATTCTAAGTACTTCCTTTTATTTTTTCCCCTTTCTGATACATGTAAATAATATTTATGCGATAAAACAGAATAAGAGAAGAAAAGTTTCTTTATTAGACAAATTATAACGGTGCGAGCTTTCGGGTAAAAACCTCTTCTACAGGCGTGGTAGACGTGACACTATAACATCTTGTTATAACACATGTTATAGTGTCACGTCTACCACGCCTGTAGAAGAGGTTTTTACCCGAAAGCTCGCACCGTTATAATTTGTCTAATAAAGGAACTTTTCTTCTCTTATTCTGTTTTATCGCATAGACAATACCGAGAAGATTATCACTGTCGTAAATAATATTGCTGATTACTTGTACTCTCACTGTTATTCCAGTATGTACCCTACATTTCTGCTTTGAGAATCTGTATACAATTAAGAAGTCTTAATAAAGATTTTTGTTGTTGCTGTGTCTGTAGCTGCTCTCTATAGAAGTGTGGAGGCTTCTGTTTTTCCACAAACCTTGTGTTGGTATCCGTTATATAACCATTTTATTGAAGTCTGTTCTCCCCTTTTTTGATTGTTTTATTCCATTTATTTATACTTAAATTGAAGTCATGAAGTATTTTCTTATTGTAGAACTTGTTTCTCTGAATCCTATTTATTATCTGGGAATGAGGTCCATGTATTAAGGTTGAAATGTTGTTCTTTATACAGGTTCTATTGTTGCATTAGGCATACATAGGTTTGGAGAGTTCATCAACCTGAATTTCTTCCTTATTTGTGTGATGTATACCATTCTCTCGAGCTCTGGTTTCCATATAATCGAACCAATTTTTTAAAAGAAAATCATAAATAAATTATGTTATAAAGTTATTAGGTTTATTTATTTGTTGTGTCTCTCGTGGGCGGTGAGCCCAAGTCTTCTCGTTCTTATGTGGTGTCAAATTTGATCTCTCCTCATGCCAACAGTAGTGTGTATTTACAGTGGTGTGACAAATATAAATGATAACTACAAACTCTACCGAAGTATTAATATATACAGTTATCAGAGTCATCAAGCAACAATTCTTAATAATCAATTCTGTCACCGTTTGCTTTTGTGAATGGAATAAATACCCAAATATGGCCATTTCTCATAATCATCGGTGGTTCAGTGGTAGAATGCTCTCCTGCCACGCGGGCAGCGTGGGTTCGATTCCCGGCCGATGCATTATTATTATTTATTTTTTTTTACAATTTTAAAAACTCATTTATGTATTATACAAAAAAATGACATCCACGGCGCCAATTTATAATTGTAACGAATAGTATTTGAAAAAAACATTTAATCGGGTAAAACACGGGCGTTTCCCGGGTCATTCGGCTAGTATTAAATATTCACATCTTTAAATACACTGAATATATCATGATGCATTATCGAGCCATCTGTTATGACAATTCGAAACTATTATAGACGCGTATGATTTTTTTTTTTTAAATTTAAACAATATCTACTGCCCCCTTACTGCAATGGAAAAACTAATGGGAAGGCCAGGCTCATCAGTGGTCAACTTTCCCAAGGGAGGCTTCACCACTGATGACCCAGGTCCTCCGCCTAATTTTTACATTGCAGTAAGGACAGTAGAAATTGTTTAATTTTTGAAAAATAATCATACGCTTCTATAATAGTTTCGAATTTTCACACTGAATATATATTTTTACTTAAATACATATTTGAAATTAATATATTATAAGTTTATTGAAAAAAGCGAACAAATCATTTTTGTTTTCTAAATTGTTTTCTGTTATTGTTCGATTAGTATATTAAGATATTGGGGATTAAAGAAATTCCTCGATAGTGATTGAAGTCGTTTATGTTGAGTTTTTTTTTTTTATGTTAATACCTTTGATAATTGAATACAAGGCAATAACGCGTATTCTAAATTTATCAAAATGGAACTATGATAATTGACATGATTATCTTTTCCAAATCAAAGAAGATGATATCTGATAAAAGGTTTATTTTATTTGGAAAGAAAAATTATTGATATAAGGTATCCATTCAGGGTAGATCCGTCGTTTGGTGAGGCACTAATTGAAAATGTTGGGGCAAGATTATTTGTTATGGTTTTAAAATGCTCCTAGAAGTTCCTTTCATCTCCAGAAACCTGTCAGGTGACAATCTCTGAAGAGGGAGAAGTGCTGCATCATGTTTGATACGAGAGAATATTTTTATTTATCATTTTTTTTTAATTATTATTTCCAATCATTGTAAATATAAGTTGTAAAAAATAATTTCACATATATTTTTTCACAGAGTATATTATTGTTTGTATTCAGCAACACTGTCACCACATCACAACTATTTGAAAGGTTGGCGCGAGTAGAGATTTGGTCACACACCAACATGTTAAACAAACAACCCTTCTCGTGCATCACGCGGATGATTTGCTTACAAGGAATTTGATTTTCTAGAAGAAGATAGGCGAACGGCCTCATCGAAATATCGAATTTTGTTTTTAATAATTATATTTGATTCAAAACATGCCTTCATTTTAATATATATATATAGAAGCATAGGGCGCCTCTCCCGTCAAAATAAACGTCAATGAGATCAACAGATCCATGAGATCCACACGGGATCTAATGGAATCTTCACAATCTCCCAAAGAGGTGTTTTGCTGGCAAGGTCGCTGGGCCAAATCTATTGCTAGAATATAGATGGAAAATCTTCCAGGAGGAAAGTCCATCCTCTAGGTGGACGCTTCTCAGTTTGCCAAAACTGGTGTTGTGGCTTTGTCACTGACCCGAGGCCGCTAGTTGTGGCCACGGTCAATAGATGGCGTCAGGTTTTGACGTTTATTTTAAAGGGAGAGGCGCCCTATGCTTCTATGGATCAATTTCTTCCCGGAAATTTTCCATCTATATTCTAGCCATAGATTTGGCCCAGCCACCTTGCCAGAAAAACACCTCTTTGGTATATTGTGAAGATTCAATTAGATCCCGTGTGGATCTAATGGAATAAAGTCCGCCCTAGACTGACGAGGGCCATTAGCCCGAAACCATTGTCTCTAGGTGGTCGCTTCTCAGTTTGCCAAAGCTGGTGTTGTGGCTTTGTCACCGACCCGAGACCGCTAGTTGCGGCGAAGGTCAATAGATGGGGTAAGATTTTACGTTTATTTTGACGGATGAGGCTCCCTATGCTTCTATGGATCAATTTCCTCCCGGGAAATTATATATATATATATATTATATATCTTAAATATTTGGTCGTAGATGTACAGTCTGCACCACGCTGACGAGGGCCAACAGCCCGAAACACGTTCGTGGTTGACTTTTCTTGATTTATCAAGAAATTAGGTTGACCAAATATCACGGAAAAAGTTAAATAAGCGTTTAGTTTTATTTTTGTTCCATTAGATGGCGCTCTGCCGTCTAGAAATGTTCATGTGAGCACGGTCAGGATATGTCTCTTTTAATTCTAATATATATCTTAGTAGAACGACATTTGAAAATTTTCCCGCATGTGTTTCTTTTAAACGAAAAATCGAAATTTATTTAAAGGAGAAATAATAATTATTTCTAACCTTAGGGATGAAGTATGAAAGGATGAATTATGAAGAGTAATGATAAATGGAAAAATAAAGTGTCCAGGGATGGGAATTTATTTTTCTGTTTATAATTACTCTTCACAAATCATCCTTTCATACTTCATCACTAAGGATAGAAATAAACGTTATTTCTCCTTAAAAATAAATTTCGATTTTTCGTTCAAAAGAAACACATGCGGGAAAATTTTCAAATGTCGTTCTACAATAATAAGCCGCATTATATTGTATTATATATCTTAGTGTTTCAATTCAAACCCTTTAAAACAAAGGAGCTATATTGATAGGATTGTGTGCGCAGGTATGGAGGGAGATCCTCAGCTACCGCAGGAAGACGCCAACACTGGCTTACACAGGTTAGCTCACTCCATGCTGAATTTGTCTATTTCAAATTACCAGAAACATGTGAAATTAATGTTTTTCTCACAATATCTTTTGAAATCATTGATATCATTTCGTCGCGTTACACACATCTAATAAATTGTGTGGACAATTCCGCCAACAATGTATATTAAATGGGAGAAAACGATTACCAACACCAAGTTGCCACAGTACCAAACACTTTTTTTGGTCAGTCATTATTTTGAATTGTAAGTGAATCATGTCCTGTACTAGGTGTGCGTATCACCAGGATACTATGTCCTGTATTACGTACCGCCAGAATGCAAAGTCCTGTATTACGTACCGCCAGGATGCAATGTCCTGTATTACGTACCGCCAGAATGCAATGTCCTGGATTACGTACCGCCAGAATGCAATGTCCTGTATTACGTACCGCCAGAATGCAATGTCCTGTATTACGTACCGCCAGAATGCAATGTCCTGTATTACGTACCGCCAGAATGCAATGTCCTGTATTACGTACCGCCAGAATGCAATGTCCTGTATTACGTACCGCCAGGATGCAATGTCCTGTATTACGTACCGCCAGAATGCAATGTCCTGTATTACGTACCGCCAGAATGCAATGTCCTGTATTACGTACCGCCAGGATGCAATGTCCTGTATTACGTACCGCCAGAATGCAATGTCCTGTATTACGTACCGCCAGAATGCAATGTCCTGTATTACGTACCGCCAGGATGCAATGTCCTGTATTACGTACCGCCAGAATGCAATGTCCTGTATTACGTACCGCCAGAATGCAATGTCCTGTATTACGTACCGCCAGGATGCAATGTCCTGTATTACGTACCGCCAGAATGCAATGTCCTGTATTACGTACCGCCAGAATGCAATGTCCTGTATTACGTACCGCCAGAATGCAATGTCCTGTATTACGTACCGCCAGGATGCAATGTCCTGTATTACGTACCGCCAGAATGCAATGTCCTGTATTACGTACCGCCAGTATGCAATGTCCTGTATTACGTACCGCCAGGATGCAAAGTCCTGTATTACATACCGCCAGAATGCAAGGTCCTGTACTTCGTATACGTACCGCCAGGATGCAATGTCCTGTATTACGTACCGCCAGAATGCAATGTCCTGTATTACGTACCGCCAGAATGCAATGTCCTGTATACGTACCGCCAGAATGCAATGTCCTGTATTACGTACCGCCAGAATGCAATGTCCTGTATTACGTACCGCCAGAATGCAATGTCCTGTATTACGTACCGCAGGGATGCAATGTCCTGTATTAAGTACCGCCAGAATGCAATGTCCTGTATTACGTACCGCCAGAATGCAATGTCCTGTATTACGTACCGCCAGGATGCAATGTCCTGTATTACGTACCGCCAGAATGCAATGTCCTGTATTACGTACCGCCAGAATGCAATGTCCTGTATTACGTACCGCCAGAATGCAATGTCCTGTATTACGTACCGCCAGGATGCAATGTCCTGTATTACGTACCGCCAGGATGCAATGTCCTGTATTAAGTACCGCCAGAATGCAATGTCCTGTATTACGTACCGCCAGAATGCAATGTCCTGTATTACGTACCGCCAGGATGCAATGTCCTGTATTACATACCGCCAGAATGCAAGGTCCTGTACTTCGTATACGTACCGCCAGGATGCAATGTCCTGTATTACGTACCGCCAGAATGCAATGTCCTGTATTACGTACCGCCAGAATGCAATGTCCTGTATACGTACCGCCAGAATGCAATGTCCTGTATTACGTACCGCCAGAATGCAATGTCCTGTATTACGTACCGCCAGAATGCAATGTCCTGTATTACGTACCGCCAGAATGCAATGTCCTGTATTAAGTACCGCCAGAATGCAATGTCCTGTATTACGTACCGCCAGAATGCAATGTCCTGTATTACGTACCGCCAGAATGCAATGTCCTGTATTACGTACCGCCAGAATGCAATGTCCTGTATTACGTACCGTCAGAATGCAATGACCTGTATTAGGTACCGCCAGAATGCAATATCCTGTATTACGTACCGCCAGAATGCAATGTCCTGTATTACGTACCGCCAGAATGCAATGTCCTGTATTACGTACCGCCAGGATGCAATGTCCTGTATTACGTACCGCCAGAATGCAATGTCCTGTATTACGTACCGCCAGAATGCAATGTCCTGTATTACGTACCGCCAGAATGCAATGTCCTGTATTACGTACCGCCAGAATGCAATGTCCTGTATTACGTACCGCCAGGATGCAATGTTCTGTATTACGTACCGCCAGAATGCAATGTTCTGTATTACGTACCGCCAGGATGCAATGTCCTGTATTACGTACCGCCAGGATGCAATGTCCTGTATTACGTACCGCCAGAATGCAATGTCCTGTATACGTACCGCCAGAATGCAATGTCCTGTATTACGTACCGCCAGAATGCAATGTCCTGTATTACGTACCGCCAGAATGCAATGTCCTGTATTACGTACCGCCAGAATGCAAGGTCCTGTACTTCGTATACGTACCGCCAGAATGCAATGTCCTGTATTACGTACCGCCAGAATGCAAGGTCCTGTACTTCGTATACGTACCGCCAGAATGCAAGGTCCTGTACTTCGTATACGTACCGCCAGAATGCAATGTCCTGTATTACGTATACGTATCGCCAGGATGCAATGTCCTGTACTTCGTATACGTACCGCCAGATTGCAATGTCCTGTACTTCGTATACGTACCGCCAGGATGCAATGTCCTGTACTTCGTATACGTACCGCCAGAATGCAATGTCCTGTACTTCGTATACGTACCGCCAGAATGCAATGTCCTGTAATACGTACCGCCAGGATGCAATGTACTGTATTACGTACCGCCAGAATGCAAGGTCCTGTACTTCGTATACGTACCACCAGGATGCAATGTCCTGTATTACGTACCGCCAGAATGCAATGTCCTGTATTACCTACCGCCAGGATGCAATGTCCTGTATTACCTACCGCCAGAATGCAATGTCTTGTATTACGTACCGCCAGAATGCAATGTCCTGTATTACCTACCGCCAGGATGCAATATCCTGTATTATGTACCGCCAGAATGCAATGTCCTGTATTACGTACCGCCAGAATGCCTTGTCCTGTATTACGTACCGCCAGGATGCAATGTCCTGTATTACGTACCGCCAGGATGCAATGTCCTGTATTACGTACCGCCAGAATGCAATGTCCTGTATACGTACCGCCAGAATGCAATGTCCTGTATTACGTACCGCCAGAATGCAATGTCCTGTATTACGTACCGCCAGAATGCAATGTCCTGTATTATGTACCGCCAGAATGCAATGTCCTGTATTACGTACCGCCAGGATGCAATGTCCTGTATTACGTACCGCCAGGATGCAATGTCCTGTATTAAGTACCGCCAGAATGCAATGTCCTGTATTACGTACCGCCAGAATGCAATGTCCTGTATTACGTACCGCCAGGATGCAATGTCCTGTATTACATACCGCCAGAATGCAAGGTCCTGTACTTCGTATACGTACCGCCAGGATGCAATGTCCTGTATTACGTACCGCCAGAATGCAATGTCCTGTATTACGTACCGCCAGAATGCAATGTCCTGTATACGTACCGCCAGAATGCAATGTCCTGTATTACGTACCGCCAGAATGCAATGTCCTGTATTACGTACCGCCAGAATGCAATGTCCTGTATTACGTACCGCCAGAATGCAATGTCCTGTATTACGTACCGCCAGAATGCAATGTCCTGTATTACGTACCGTCAGAATGCAATGACCTGTATTAGGTACCGCCAGAATGCAATATCCTGTATTACGTACCGCCAGGATGCAATGTTCTGTATTACGTACCGCCAGAATGCAATGTCCTGTATTACGTACCGTCAGAATGCAATGTCCTGTATTAGGTACCGCCAGAATGCAATATCCTGTATTACGTACCGCCAGAATGCAATGTGCTGTATTACGTACCGCCAGGATGCAATGTCCTGTATTACGTACCGCCAGAATGCAATGTCCTGTATTACGTACCGCCAGAATGCAATGTCCTGTATTACATACCGCCAGAATGCAATGTCCTGTATTACGTACCGCCAGAATGCAATGTCCTGTATTACGTACCGCCAGAATGCAATGTCCTGTATTACCTACCGCCAGGATGCAATGTCCTGTATTACGTACCGCCAGGATGCAATGTCCTGTATTACATACCGCCAGAATGCAAGGTCCTGTACTTCGTATACGTACCGCCAGGATGCAATGTCCTGTATTACGTACCGCCAGAATGCAAGGTCCTGTACTTCGTATACGTACCGCCAGAATGCAAGGTCCTGTACTTCGTATACGTACCGCCAGAATGCAAGGTCCTGTACTTCGTATACGTACCGCCAGAATGCAATGTACTGTATTACGTACCGCCAGAATGCAATGTCCTGTACTTCGTATACGTACCGCCAGAATGCAATGTCCTGTACTTCGTATACGTACCGCCAGAATGCAATGTCCTGTACTTCGTATACGTACCGCCAGAATGCAATGTCCTGTACTTCGTATACGTACCGCCAGAATGCAATGTCCTGTATTACGTACCGCCAGAATGCAAGGTCCTGTACTTCGTATACGTACCGCCAGAATGCAAGGTCCTGTACTTCGTATACGTACCGCCAGAATGCAAGGTCCTGTACTTCGTATACGTACCGCCAGAATGCAATGTCCTGTACTTCGTATACGTACCGCCAGGATGCAATGTCCTGTACTTCGTATACGTACCGCCAGAATGCAATGTCCTGTTCTTCGTATACGTACCGCCAGAATTCAATGTCCTGTACTTCGTATACGTACCGCCAGAATGCAATGTCCTGTACTTCGTTTACGTACCGCCAGGATGCAATGTCCTGTACCACGTATACGTACCGCCAGGATGCAATGTCCTGTACTTCGTATACGTACCGCCAGAATGCAATGTCCTGTACTTCGGATACGTACCGCCAGGATACCATGTCCTGTACCACGTATACGTACCGCCAGGATACCATGTCCTGTATTACGTATACGTACCGCCAGGATACCATGTCCTGTTTTACGTATACGTACCGCCAGGATACCATGTCCTGTATTACGTATACGTACCGCCAGGATACCATGTCCTGTACTACGTATAATACTAGAATGGAGAGACCACGTGGCCCACCCTCAGTTGAGGAAGGCATTGAACGAGGAGTTGGACAATCGTGTATGTGCCAATCAGCATATAATTTTCCTTTGAAAACATTTATGTGTACACCACTCATTTCTTGTACTAACGTGTGCCTTCCAATATGATATCATTTCCTGTATTATTGTATATGTGCCACCAGGATGCCATATCGTGTTCTAACGTAAACGTACCACCATGGTTATCTTGACATGGTTATCTTGACATATACTAAATTTGTAAAGCAAAGAATTATATTTTATGCTGTATAGGGTTCCATAGAGTTCATGTTTTTAAAAAATGGGGGAAAGTGGGGTGAGCGAAGAGAGAGTTTGAAGTAAAAAAAGATTCTGAGAATAACCTTAGTAGAGGTCTGCATAATCTCTACTATGGATGATCCACAATGTGTTGGCCCAGAGTACATGTCATCACTGTGATTCAACAGAGTTAGCTTGAGTACCGATTACAACTGCTGTGAGTATAGATCTGCAGTGATGGTTTGGCATCCTCTCGTAGTGCACAACCTGACACCAGACACAGTGAAAAATTGCTGTGTAGTGTACAGTGTTCCTTGATCAAAATCAGTGTTCAGAAAGACTGTGAATTATATAAATGACATACCTTCTTTCACTGATAAGCACTCCATCAAAATAGATTAGTTGTAATTCCAAGAAATCAACCTGTCACCTATTTTGTTTCTTGGATTCTAAAAATGGAAGTAACCATTTGTCCAATTTGAGAGTCTTCCCTATATATGTAGTTGAAGTTTGATTGTCTTATCATAAATTCTGAAGTTTGTGGAAAACTCACCACATATTTTCTTCTCTTCTCCTTTATGGTGTACTTCGTCATACAGCACTAATGTCTTTTCGGAAACCACTAAGTGAAAATTCTACCGAAAGCAACTTCTGGAATCGATGTCGGCTGATACGTTCACCCTTTTCATTATTCCTAAATGTTCGCTGTATTCGGAGAAATGATTCAGTTTCTGACATTACAGTCTTACAATATGCAGCCACTAATAACACTTCCATTTCTACTCTCCCCCAGAATACATCACTAAGAGATTGCCTACTAATAAGAGTTCTCCCCACTCTCAGACTAAATTCTCTAGTCATACAATAGTGAAACATTACCGCGTCATCTGTTATGATAATTCGAAACTCTCTCTCTCTCTCTCTATTATAGAAGCATATGATTCTTTTAAAAATTATAAAAAATTCTACTGCTCTTACTCCACTGAAAATTTAATGGGAGGCTCATCAGTAGTGAACCTTCCCTGCGGTTTCGCCAGTTTAACTAGGAGGGTGGTGGTGTCTTTTCCATGGAGCAGATCAAATTGATCCGTGCACCCTGATTACAATACCAGTCAACCGAGGTGCCTTGTTTTTTTTTTCATGGAGAAACTGGGAGGGTTCACCACTGATGAGCCAGGCTCTCCCATTAATTTTTCACATTGCAGTAAGAGCAGTAGAGAAAATTGTTTAATTTATAAAATAATCATACGCGTCTATAATAGTTTCGAATTCTCACAAGATTGAAAATAGTATTACGACATTATTTATATAGTACACATCTGACTCCTCACTAGATATTGTTCACTAAAAATTGCTACTATCGAACCTTATCAAATATTTCTAATAAACCTTATATTGGATCAATATTCGTGGCAGTAAGACAACTTTATGGTTTGACAATTATGCCAAGATTTCCCTAAGATCTATACTTAAATAACTGTGAAAGGTTTATCTTCAGACTTTATAAAATTCAAAATACAAAAATATAGAATTCAACCACTCGTATGAAGGTATTTCATATTTAAGTGAATTTAGTAAATGAGAATTGTTGAATGCAATATTATGCAAGTTTTTAAACGGAGCATACAAGTGTCTCCGACTTTCTAAAATCAAATTTGAAATGATTTGAAAAAGTCTTCACTAAGGCTAAAGCTTTGGTGGTAAAACCTATCTCGTTGCTGATTGTTGGCAGTTGTACAATTTAATCCTTAGTTTTGCTTTATTGCTTAGTTAATTTAGCTTTAGGTTAGCACAACCTAATGAAGCCATCACTGCAAACATTCAAATTAAACTTTAAAAATGAGTAGAAACCAACTTAGTGTTGTTCACTTAACACTGAAGTGGATACTAAGCATATTATCAACCAGCAGGTTCTTCTGTAAAAATTTGGTGTAAACATTAGAAATTTTCACTCATATGAAGGTTCTTTACCACTGAAGTGATAGGACCAGCTAATTTTTTTTATCTTACCTTTCAATCTAGTAGGGAAAAGATTCAATGATACGCTAACCTTAATGTATGCACGAAGGAATGTGTGTCTACTGGACATGCGTCGGACCTGGAGGCTGTTGTTGGGTGCTGCGCTGCCTGGATTACAGGAGCTCCATCTATGCTTCCTTTCTTCCTGTGGTGAATCTGTATAAGAATGGTGATCTTAAAAAAGCTTTGTTTGTGTATCGATATAAAACTTTTAATCGACATTTTAAATTGAATTTAGAAAGTCTCTGAAGTGTCAATCAGATAAAACGTGACAAAGACAGATATCCTGACATCAGGGAGCATCCTAAGGGCGGACAACCCGGGCTTTGACTTCGCCACAAGCGACTAAATCTTTGGCGAAACTCGGTCAAAGTCCATGCGGGCATGGTCCTGTGTGTGTAGGAAAATATTTGCATATCAAAAATGTGAAATACAGTACTGTCCTTTTAGATATAGAGAAATCCTTTTAGAAGAGAGATGATAATTAGCAAAAATGGTTATTTTGATAATGAATCTTTGTGTGTATAGAGGTATCTTTCAATGAGAATAGCATGACGATTCTACGATGTATTATTCAAAAAACCGCACAGATAAAAATGTTATCTTTACAAAATGTAAAATATGCAAATAAATTCTTATTTACATAGTTTATATAATTTTGCTATTAAAATATACAGTTATCAGCGTCATAATCAATTCTTTCTTAATCAATTCTGCCACCGTTTGCTTTTGTGAATGGAATAAATACCCAAATATGGCCATTTTTCATAACCATCGGTGGTTCAGTGGTAGAATGCTCGCTTGCCACGCGGGAAAATTGCCGGGAGGAAATTAATCCATGGAATTAATCCCAGTCAATAGATGGCGTCAGATTCTGACGTTAATTTTGACGGGAGAGGCGACCATTGCTTCCATGGATTAATTTCCTCCCGGCAAATTTTCCATCTATATATATATATTTTATAACTTTTTATATTAATAACTCGTTTGCTTCCAAATTCTTTCAATAGAGTTCTTAAAGCAACGTTTTAAAAACACATTTTCATATACAATTTAAGCGTTTCAATAAAAAAAAAATATTTTTCATTGCTATTTGGGAATGCGTGGTTTATTCATCAAAATTTATTAGAATATCTTATTAGAATCTAGAATATTTCAGCAATGTAATACTGTGTTGTAATTTGTATATTGTCGTAGTATTGTCTGTGTTAATTTGCATCTCTGTCTTTATATCGCAGCTTTGTTAGATTGTTGTAGTTGGCTAGCTGTTATTGGATAGGGTAGGCCGCTGATAGGTGTCAGCTGCTGATGTACATATAATTTAACCTTGTTCAATTCTTTAACCTCTTGTCCTTCCTTATTGTTTATCTTTAAGTAATAAAGGATCTTCGTAATTATCAGCCTTCTTTCTTTACTACGAATCTATCATTTTTCCCACTAGTTTACGTAAAATATTTAGGTTAATCGAAGCAGGTAAAAAGGTTAATTTTTTTTATTTCATGTATGGGAAGTCTAACGCTAACCTTTTGAGAATAGTAAAAATTTTCTTTTACTATTTTTAAAAATGAAATTTCAAACTTTATAGAATTTACGTTCTATTCTGCTTAATTCCTCTATATAGCAAATCAATTTTAATTATTTAGGGGCAGGAAAATTTATAAATTTGTTTCTTTATCGAAAAACCTGCAGCATTTAGTGTTACTATTAAATGGATTGTGGATAATCCTACTTGTATTTTATATCAAAGTTATGGATGGACAACCCATTTAATGATTTCTGGAACTTTCACTGGCCCTTATTCAAATATATATATTTTATGGTAAAAATGACAATATTATAGTGGGCTTGTCCATGGAGCAAATCGGTCCATGCACCCTCATCACAATACCGGCCAACTGAGGTGCCTTGTCCGTATGGAACGCTTCACGATTTTGCGTGTCATCCTTGCGCAGGGGCCATGCTAATCTTCTCTGTATCGTTCCAATTTTAGTATATGTACCGCCGAACAAGCGTGTACAAGCCTTGTCCGTATGGATGTCCTCTTCTGGATTGATGTCTGCCATATAGAGGGTTGCAAGAATGGCCGGGCACTATAAATATAAGTATATTATTTATATATAGAGACTAGCTGTTTTACATTGTCTAACACTATATCATAAGCACGCCACTCGGATTTTCTCTAACTAAAATATTAAATAGGTTTGAAGTATTTTCATTAGAAATATGTATCGCAATATGAATAATCTAGAAGATTTAAACACTAAAATGTTAATATGCGGGATACTTTGCACTATGTTTTAACAATAAAACCTAAATCGAGTATACTGTAGAAATTATATAAGCTAAAATGTAAAACTTGTTTGGTGTAAACTATATGAATATAATTTGTAATAAAAAATAAATAAAATACGCGTGTACATGTTGCAGATACAATGGAAATTCTAAGATATTCAAGTTAAAAATTCTAAACTCTTGCGTAGTCTCCAATTCAACTTCAAAAGAGACTTATTTCAAAATAGTTTTAATAAAACTGTTGGATTTTGTAGGAATTGGCTCTATTGACCTCATGGTATATCGTGTTGGACGGATTTGACCAATGACTCAGATATAGGAGATAAGATTCCATTCACATTTTGATATATAAATATATAAGATCAGACCGAATGTATTTTCTTAGAAAGTATTTTTTACTCATCCTTATACAGTAGAACTTGGATAATTCGAACTTCTTTAATTCGAAAACCTCTTTAATTCGAATATTTATCTTGGTCCCTAGAATTTCCTATAAATATAATTTCCGTTTTTAATTCGAATTTTTGGATAATTCGAATTTTTTTATGGTCCCTTGGGGTTCGAATTATCCAAGTTCGACTGTATTTGAAATGATGCTTCTTGGAAATAAGATTACACCCATTGCAATTTTAAAGCCACTATTTATACTCTTAATGTCTCTGCGGGCCATTCGGGTAAACCCGGGGCGTTGCCCGGGTCACTCGGCTAGTATATATATATGTGTGTGGTGATGCGTTAATAGCCAAATACATCAGAAAATTTGGTTATTAAAACATATTTTAGCAATTCCCCTAATATAGGTATCATAGTTAGAAATCTATTAACTAAAAAATATATTTTAGAACCCATTAATAATAAAAAAGATGCTAATCATGCTTTTGAATGTAATTGTAAAGTTAAATACGTGGGGAAGACTTGAAGGAGAGTTGGCAACATTGTACACAAGTAAAATATCAAAACCCGGGACAATAGATCTTTAATTTTCTAATACTGCAGAGAAACTGGCCACACATTTGCAATAGATTAACCCCACAAGTATATTATAATAATATAAGCAATAAATATCAAAGATTAATCATTGAAGAACTAATATCAAGAAAATACAACAGTATCAATAGAAAAATAGACCAGACAGAAATATATATGACATGATATATCCCAATAATTGTTTATAGCATAAAAATTCCAATAGCATTTTATGAATAATATAGACACACAATATAAATTCAGAATAATAAATCAAATTTTAGCCAATATGATAATATCTGAGAAAAAATAAACAATAATATGCAAATATAAATTAACTAAATAAAATATTTAACATCAAGTAATATGCAAAATCCAGCCAAAAATATATATGGATGTAAATTTAGTTAGTATCTAACGGCGTTTCATTTTTGTACTCCTGTAGAAGGCCGTTAATGCCCGAAAGCTTGAGATTACAATAAAAATAAAATCATTTCCAGAAACCTGTTGCATCATTTCATTAAATTACTCAATGGATTATCCACTCATAAATATAAACACTATCAAAACATTAACAAAAATATTTATACACATTGCTCTGATCAAGCTTTCAAAACAATAGAGACACAAAAGATAATACAGCACCTTGCCATAGCATGATATCCATAGCATGATATCCATTTTCACAGCTCATCCACAATTAATAATAGCCAAATATACAGGTCAACATGTGTCATACCATATTCTCCCAACAGTATTAAAATAGCAAGAGAAGTAAGAAAACACGGAATCAAAACATACAAGGTTGTCCCTAAAAGTTCGTAAACACTTGCAAAAAAATGAAACACCAATATTATTCGCTATAATATTATTCGCCGTTATGTATAATGTCTTTGTATCATATATGAAGCAATTATGTTTATCATTATGTATTCTCTATAATATTATTCGCCGTTATGTATAATGTCTTTGTATTATATATAAATCAATTATGTTTATCATTATGTATTCGCCGTAATAATATTATTCGCCATGTAATAAGAAAAACAAAGTTATAAGAAAAAGACGAACTTTTGGTACAACCATATACTATGAAAATACTCTGAGCATCAAGTCAATAGTAATAAACTCCAAAAATAACAATCCTAACAACCAATTTACAATAGCCATGTTATTTATTCCATAGAATATAACCATTCTGACAGTGTATATATTGGTGAAACAGGCAAATACGTAAAAGACAGAATAGAGGAACACAATAAATGCAAGAAGTCTGTGGACGAGTGGGTAACACCCTCCATTCCCGACAGCCATGAACCGGGATAGAATCCCGCGTTAACATTTTGTTTAATATGTGAATAACCTTCACATATTATTCATTGTTGCAATTATCATAAACTAGGTTGCTCTTGTTGAGCGGTACCTAATAAAGTGATTTTGGAACCGAACCGAACAATAGATGCATAAAGAACAAAGACAAAAAAAAACCAATAGAGTCAACACATAGAAAATAAAGGCCACACATTTAACTTAAAAGAACCAAAAACATTTTACACAAACAAACTATAAGCACAAAAGATAAATTCTCGAAGCCATGATATCCATCAAACACAATAGCATCAATAGACACATAGAAATTCCAGAAGTGTATTATAAATTTGTATATAACCCCACAATATATAGAATTCTTTATTTTACAAAACAATTATCGATAAATATAATAGTTTGTTTTATTTTTCTAAATTTGTATATAAAATTTTAATGATTGATTATATTACCTCATAATACAAACACTGGCAAAAATTTTAAAAAGTTACTATATCATATTTGAAAATATGCAAATTTGAAAATTATCCCGCATGTGTTTCTTTTAAACGAAAAATCAAAATTTATTTTTAAGGAGAAATAACGATTATTTCTAACCTTAGGGATGAAGTATGAAAGGATGAATTGTGAAGAGTAATGATAAACGGAAAAATAAAAGTGTCCAGGGATGGAAAATTTCGATTTTTCGTTTAAAAGAAACACATGCGGGATAATTTTCAAATTTCGTTTTACAATCATAAGCCGCATTCTATTGTATTATAAATTAATAATAAATACCATTTTTATTTATATATACATTATTATTTACATATTTTAAATACATATGATATATTGAGAGAAAAATATATTATATTATTTGTGTGTGAAAAACAACTTGCTGAAAATATACGTGCATGGTGGATGGTGCGTGCTGATTGAACGATATCTCGATATACTGCTATAGAAGGGCTTACAATACCCGAAATCTTGAGAGGATATATAAACAAAGGAAGAAACCTATCCCCTCGAAGGCCGTTTTTTCATTATCATTATACACTCATAGACAGGGGGGGGGGGGGGGAAGTCCGACCACACCTCCCTGCGGTCCCCCCTGGACCCTTGGAATATTCGACCAAATTCTGGTTCGTTTCCAAGGTGACTAACGTGGCAACGGCACCCATTTTCCAATGAAGAGCAGATAGTGGATATTGCTGCTGATGTGATGGAGAGAGAGAGATGCATGGAGACATCTGAGACTCTTCTTTGGACACGACAACAACAACAACACTCATAGACAAAACTTGAGGAAATTGTACCTTTTAGCATGTATATCGGGATTTAGATAATAACTCTGAAAGATATTTGATACACAGTGACCTTTATTGAAGATACACGAGATAACCAAGTGTGAACAAAATTGTCTCTGTTAAAAAAAAATCAGTGATCAACGACTCTCCACTTGTTTTTCTCAATAGTGTATATATTTTTATATAATCAAATTTACAAATTTATTTTTTATGCTTATTCCATATAGTTTTTATTCAAAAATATACTTCAATACGTATTTAGATTCTAGATAAACACCTTCTTTATTGGAATTCGAAACTATTGTTGCGTTGTTGGTTGACAAAGAATAACTTCCGTGGGTACAAAGGATCTTTAGGACTTTATTTAAGCCTAATCAATAAAATAATTACAGAAGAACGCAAAATAAAACAACAATAAAGAAAACAGCAGTTACAAACTCACCAACTGCAGCACGGTGAGGGAAAGCAGGAGCAGAACAGGAGACAGAAGTTCGTAGAACCTTCTAGGATCTTCCACCACGTACACCGGCGTCGGTGGTAAGCAGCAGTCAGACCTCTTGAGACAGCAGCGTTTGCTTGGAGTCCACCACGTAGCTTCGTTCTTCCTCTCCTTCTTATCTTTCTTCCCCCTGGCATGAGTTTCTCATTCCTATATATCTCGGAGTAGATCTTTCTAGAACGGTCATGGTTGGTCAGCCAATCAGAAAGCCGCCAGCACCAAGTCTTGTGCAATCGTTTCAGATTGGCAATAAGTTGTCTTCCGCTTTTTCTACATTATTCTTAAACGTTCTAGAACATTCTCTCTCCATTCTGGAATGTGCTTTTCTTTCTACGTAACAATATTATAGACGCATATGATTCCTTTTTAAAAAATTTTAAAAATTCTGCTGCCCTTACTGCAATGAAAAATAAATGGGAGGGCCTTGCTCATCAGTGGTGAACCCTCCCAGCGGTTTCGCCAGTTTAATCTATTACACCCCTGTTATATTGCATTTTTTGGTTTCCCTTTTATACCGATACTGACACTGAGCTCTTGGAAATGGTATTTTGAATGAAATATGGACATAAGCTTAGAGGACAGTATATAGAAATACTACAATTATAAATATATGATATGCTTCGAGCAATCTCTCTTCCGCAAAGCTTATTGGCAAGATTAATTTAAAATACAATGCTACATTTAAAGAAATTACTATTAACATTTCTATAGCTATCAAATAAGCTATCCTAAAGTTAGGAACCTGAAGAGCCAGCTAATATATTGTAGAAGTTGATCCATGTCGCAGCCCATATGATTTATTATAAAGCAAAAGTGGGCTATATCTATGTATATAGAAATATAAACTATGTGAACATCAATATTTATTTTTCAACTATGAAACACTTTCTTACTGTCGTTACTGCAAGTGTAGAGATATTGAGAGAGCCTGGCTCATCAGTGATGAACCCTCTTTACATCAGTTTTATCCATCAGACAGATATTTTATTGATCTACTTTGTTTTATTTCCGTCACCTTAGAGAAATTCTTTGTTGAGGTATTAAAGGAAACATAAGCATTGAAGGCAGTAGAACTGCTTCACGATTTTGCATATCATCCTTGCTCAGGGTCCATGTAGTAGAAATTTATTTAAATATTGCATTGATTATTGGATTTGTTGAAGTTGAAGATTGAAAAGAGTAAAAAGTGATTTATTAAGCAAAGTACTAAAAACAAGATGTTAGCATGACAATATAAAAAATGTGGTTGTTGGAAAGACGAGAGACAAAAACTATATATAAAGACGTCGACTGCAGCACCGCCGTGGCTGTTGATTGGTCGATCATTCCTTTAATGTTCTATGAATATTTTGATCGTTATTCCAACAGGATTAAATGCTGCATGATATCCTATAAAGGTATAAGTGAGGTAGAAAGGTAAAAGGGTGATTAGACACACCAACTTCCCCTGTGTGTGCAGTAGGGTCCAAGCTCAAGACGGAGTTGACCTAACGGACAAGATGTCCCCGACTCCAGATAAAACGGCGGAAGGACCGCGGCTGCCGAAGTGTGCACGCTGTCGCAACCACGGGGTCATATCCAGGCTGAAGGGACACAAACGCCACTGCCAATTTGCCAAATGCGTCTGTTCCAAGTGCAATCTGATCATCGAGCGCCAGCGCATCATGGCGGAACAGGTGGCACTGAAGAAACAGCAGTCTAGAGAAGATGGCGTCCACAGTCAGCACTTAGATGAGGTCAGAGATCTGGTGGTCTACAGTCCTGCGCCATGTCTCACCACCGCTCCAGAGCCGCGGGATGAACACTCTCTACAGAAAACCTCCACTACGCATCAAAAGGAAGAAAGCATCTCCATCCATAATGGTAAAACTAGAGGTTTTTCTCGCAAAAGAAAGATACATGAAAACATTTCTAGTATAATCCTCATATAATTTTGGTATTAATAGATGTGCCATGTTTATTTCACCAAACATATATTTATTTATAAAAAATGAAAGGATTAAAAAGCACGAATGTTTCTTTTGTACATAATACAAATTTCTACTGCCCTTACTGCGATTAAAAAATATATTATTTATATTATATTATTTTAATTATTGTGTTAATATATTTATTTACAGATTTTATAATTTCAATTGAAATCCTAAGCAATGTGCTGGCTGTCAGATCTAACTACATTCATTCACGCTTGAGTCAGTATACGTAGAGAGTTATCGTTTGACAAATATTTCATAAAATGATATGAAACAAGGGATTATAATTATTGAACATGGAGTTATAGCGCAATATACATACACAAATGTTATATAAACTGGCAAAGATAAACTGAATTCGTCATAGATGCGGCAGAAAATATCTAGGATAATATTATTGCACCGTCCTGGGGGATTGACTTCATGTCAGTATTTGATGGTTCCATATCAAGATTATAAGTCAGAGACCAGAACGAGTAATCATAAAACAAATTTATTCTACCAAGGAAAGTATTTAACAGTTTTACCGATAGCTCAATTCCACCTAGATATATCTACAAACTATTTACAAATAAAATCTTAGCATCAGGATGATGACGCGACATTTAATTTGCAGAATAGGCAAAGACAGATTATCTATTCTATGACAATATAGGCCGAAATGCCAAATTTGTCTGAAATATTCTCTAAAGTGATTTAAAATACCTATCCTTAAAATCCCTCAAGAAAATGGCTGAAATCATTTTTACCGCTGTGTGGCCGCCACAAGAAGAAATGGACCCACGACGTGCGTGACCGCTGATAGCGCCATGACGTGCAGGCAACAGACGCATGTCGGCATACGAATCAAATATTAGAGTGATTATATGGAAATATGGTCGTTAAACTTCATTTTTAACACATAGGTTTGAATTAGACATTTCGCCAGTAAAATACCTCAAGGGCTTATTTAATTCGTTTCATTAGTTTTATTAGCTTTCATGATATCAAACCGTCTCTAAAAAACAAGATCCGTTATACATATCTATGATTTTCTAGTGGAATTTCAGAATTCGACAATGATATGAAGGCAAATTTGTCTATTCGAAGCTATTGGATTGCAGAAATTGACTGTAAGAGCATCTATTTTTAAGAAAGAGACTTTTAACGAATATTATTATTGTTGCTTGTGTGATGGTCATTGAATTGCTGAATCAATTGCTGGATGTGCTGTTCCAGATGCAGTCATCGATCCTGCATCCTCTAGTCCCTCCCCTCCACCGTGCCTTCCCTACGAAGAACTCCTGGCAGGCTTCATCCCCGGGCGTCTATCCAATAGCGAAATGTTAACGCGGCTCTTCCCAGAGCAAAGTCCCTTCAAATTAAATCTAATATTAAAAGAAGTCAATAATAACCTACTTGAAGCCATTCAAAGGGTGTTTGATCTCAGGGAAACGCAGCCTAGACAGAATTTACAAGCCACTCCACCTTTATCTCCTTCCAATCTGGCCGTATCTCCCCCAATCATTTTTAGTACGGGCATCCAGTCTGCATTCTCACCTATGCTGAGGCCTTTCAGAAATTGCCATCCGTCTCTGTTCAGTGATCCGTACTTCACGCCGTTCTATACCCAGGTCTCCTATAGCTTCCACGACTACTTCCCCACCAGAGACTGCTATGCCAGAACGTGCCTTCGCTGCTTGGGCTCTTCAGCCCCCAAACATGGAGTCTCCCCCATTCCTCACGAAGCTGCTGTCGACCTCTCCGAAAGATCTGATCGATAGAACATCACACAAGAACTGTATAAAATGAATGCTTCTCTATTTTGTAAATGTTATGTTTAAGAGCCAAACACATTTTCTATTCATATTTGTATATAGAATATCAAGGTTTATATATAAATTTCTTATACATATTTTATATATCTGAAAATATATTTATATATTATATATCATCACTCTTTCTTTAAAATTAAGAACCTTCTCTTTGGGTAATAAAATAAAAATTGAATATTTTGTTCCGATGGTTTCCATCTCAAATTATTACACTCCAATATACTTGGTACTTTGGTTTGCGAGCATAAGTTATAGAGACATGCTCGTAATCCAAAACGCTCACAAAGTTTAAATTACCCAATAATTAAAATACACAAACAACTCTTTCATAATTTAAAAACATTTTTGTAGACATTTTTATTGACGTTTGGATAATATCGTTGATGGAATAAATTTTGAAATTTCTATCGCAATAAAAACCTTGTGGTAGGTAACACTCGGGAACAACGAGCTTCTCGAACTCGGCAGGGAATGACTCAGCTGCCCAAGCATCCCAACTTGCAGCTTCTCAATACCTTCTGACACTGCAGGGAATGCCACTTCTCTTCTTAAAGTTTTCTCTGATCACTTTGAAGATTTTTTAGTTTTCTGCCCAAAATTACTGCAAAATGGATCCCTTGAAGATATATGTTGAAAGAGTTAAGAAGAAGGATATTACAATAGAGATTAACAGCGAAATGATTGAAAAGCACAAAAGATGCATGCGGATGGTAGATATCTATATATATATAAATGAATGTTTGTATGTTTGTTTGTTTGTATGTCCGGTATACAAATTCGTAGTAGTTCACTAATTCAAACCAAAATTTCCATACATATGTTAAAAAATACGGGGAAGACGATAGGCTATTATTAATTATTAAATATATATAAATATAATAAATATAATATTAATTATTAAAACTATATATTCAAATTATTATATTTAGCTCACGAACAGCGCCCTCTATCAAAGATTAGATTAAATTATGCTGATGCAAACAAATAGATAATGCTAATAACAAACAATTATAAAAAAAATCTTATCTAAATATATATCACTCGGGTAGATATGAACACGGGTCAATCCCGGGGCGAAGCCCGGGTCACCCGTCTAGTATCGCTATAGTTTACAAGAATTCTTCAACGATTTGCACAATATTGAATAATAAAAACGAAATAAGGGATTTAAATTCAGCAAAAGGATTCGCAAGACTATTAAAGTAACATGGCATTCTACAGACAAGGTCGGCGTACAAGACTTTTATCTTCTCTCTTACAGTTTAGCTTCTGGGTTACAGCATCACTTGCAAATTGTTTCTTGTTTATCCACACAGGAAGCAATTTTTCTACTTCTTCAACAAGACGTAGATGTTGCTTTGATAGTCTTGCGAATCCTTTTGCTGCATCTAACTCCCATATTTCGTTTTTATTCTTCAATATTGTACAAATCGCTGGTGTAGAATTCTTGTAAAATGTAGCTCTATATCTGCCACCCGCATGCCTCTTTTGTGGGGCAAAATTCTATACATTTTTATTTATTAATCAACCAAGCGCGATATTGCAAAAAGTTCATACCAAGTTATCTGAGAGGTACCACTGTATTTATAAAATAAATCAAAGTCCTCTTTTAAGACATTGTATTCATAATACTCTTTATTCAAATATAACAACAAAGCACCCTAAGGACACTGGCGCCAAATGTAAAAGAGAGAAAAGAAACATTAGACGCGGTATTCATGGCATCCTTTGAACTGTATATAGTTGATTCTTTATATTTATTCAATTACGTAAATTTCTTTTAAGATATCTTTGTACTATATTATATTTGAAGTTAGGATCAGACATGACGTGGCCACGCGGTGCTATTGAAACGAGGGCGATAGGGGCGTAGTAATTTTCTTTTCTTTTATTTTGTTTATATTAAAAACGATATATAATCTCTCCTTGTTTGTACACTATAATTAGCTGAAGAAGGGCTTGCCCGAAAGCTTATTTTATCGCGTTAATAAAAAAGAGTTGCGGCGATATATGATTCCTTCTTTCTAATTAGACGCGGTACAAGAAGCTCGCGAAAACAGCTTGAAGAGCTTTCCGCTGTAAGCATCATTTTAAGCCTAATTCTATTCAAAATTGCTATATATAAATTTAAAACCTTCTTTAATCACATATTTGAACTTATTTATGATAGGTAGGTAGCCCGATATAGTGAACGTGTGTTGCATCGCTCTGCATATTCCGGTAAACATTGACTTCAAATTTGTTTTTGGATATTGTTTTTATTACTTAAAATCTCTTTGATTTTGCTTATATCAATAAACATATTAAGGTATTCGTGCATTATTCTTTGTTATATCTATTGGATCTATCAAATACTGTGTGCGCATAATACAGTATTCAAATATAAATGTCGATTAATATATGTAAATCTGTAAATATTTAATTCTAAGTTTTAAATTGTTTGTTGTTTTTTTTTTTGTTTACTCTGTAATAGGCGCAAATATTTTAATATCGCGCCTAGGGTTGATTAATAAATTTGATTAATATACATTATGTATAAATAATGCCCCAAATTTCACGCAAAAGGTATTTTGATAGAAAACACGGTTTTATAATAAAAATTGCAAATTTTGATTTATTAATAAAGTATACAGTATAGGGTTATGACTAGAATAGTATATTTATAAATGGTTTTAAAAGGCTTTACTTGCATATATGTTCACACTTTGCTGATGATATTTTGCATAACCGTTTTGCATAGATTGTTTGAAATTCATTGTTACAGCACTCAATTTCATATTTTAAAGCGTGGGTAGTCGAGAGTTGTTAAGACAAACTTTAGTGTTCAAAATTACCAAAGAAAAAGTCCAACCGCGTTAAATAAAATGATCACACACACACAGGGCGGTCAAATTTGATCATTAAAACAGAAAGTTACTAGACTAGAAAATGACTCATGCAGTGAATAAATCGTTTCTGGAACTATATGGCATGTGGTATCGAAAAGGATATATAACCCACATACACTGCGTGACATTGAAAATGGAACACCAAGAAATAGTGGCCAGAAAATTATGCAAATTTCAGGGTAGACGCGCCTAACCGAGTTATGCAAATAATGTAAAATGCGCAGCTCTCGTGCGCACATGGAGTAAGATATAAGGGAAGGAACTTGCAGAAAGGACAGTATTCGTGAGGTTATTTCTTCAAGGAAAATCATTGTAGAAATTTTGTTCTTGTGTCAAAAGACACGTGTAATAACAGAGAATGCCAGGTCATCGTAAACGGAGGCAGTTCAAGCAGACAGACGCTTTTACGAGGGGCATGGTGATCGGACTGAAAAGGGCAGGTTGGTCCATACGTCAAATCGCAGCTGATACACACCTTGGTGCGTCCACGGTGCACCGACTGTGGAGAAGATGGTTGGAACAAGGAAATGTGGCAATTTATAGGAATGTCGGTGCAACCAGAGTGACGTCAGCACGTGTGGATCGGCGTATCCTTCGACAAGCAGTGGCGGCCCCACAAGCCACTTGTACCGCCATCCTGCAACATGTGCAAGACACCCTAGATCATTCCATCTCGACCAGAACCATTTCCCGTCGATTGGTTGCTAATGGCTTGCACTCATGCCGTCCGCTAAGAAGACTGCCATTGACCCCACCGAATAGGCGCCAACGTTTGGAATGGTGCCGGGCTAGATCGACGTGGATGACGGAATGGCACAGGATCGTGTTCTCAGATGAGTCGCGTTTCTGCTTGTCCAGTGATAGTCGCCGTGTACGCGTGTGGCGTTGACGTGGAGAAAGGTCCAATCCGGCAGCAATTGTGGAACGCCCCGCCGTGCGACAACGTGGAATCATGGTTTGGGGCGCAATCGCGTATGATTCCAGGTCACCTTTACTTCGTATTCAGGGCACTATGACGGCCCAACGATACGTTGATGATGTGCTGCGACCGGTGACACTCCCCTACCTTCAGGGGGTACCCAATGCCCTTTATCAGCAGGATAACGCCCGACCGCACACTGCTCGCATTAGCCAACAAGCTCTGCAAGATGTACAGATGCTTCCCTGGCCACCGTACTCTCCTGATATCTCACCAATCAAGCACGCCTGGGACATCATTGGACGCCGTTTGCATGCCTTGCCACAGCCGCGTTCAGAAGACGAACTGTGGCAAATGGTTGAGAGGGAATGGCGAGCCATCCCTCAAGACGCCATCCGTACTCTGATTGACTCTCTACCTAGACGTGTTGCTGCGTGCATCGCCGTCCGCGGTGGTCCTACTTGCTACTAAGCCGACGCTGTTCTCGCTCTGTATTATGACTATCATTTTGAAATAAAGATCACTTATTGTTCGTCCCTGTCTCTCTCTGTCTGCCGAGTTTCATCACTTTCTGGCCACTATTTCTTGGTGTTCCATTTTCAATGTCACGCAGTGTATATAACCTGTTATAACTTATTTGAATATTCTGCTGTCATACCATCATCTGTTTATAAATTGCCAATTCAAATGTTATCCTACTAAACATTCAATGTAGGATACCTTCCAGGATCCTGTGTTACTTATTTGTATTCAATATTTTATATTTAACTCTTCGCGCGTAATAATAATTTCAATATAGAAGAGTGAAGGTTATTAAATTTTCAAGGCCTTCACAATCTACAATAATATAAAATAAATGAAGCTTCCAGGGTTAAGTTTCTTGTGCAACTTTTTATTTTCAAGCTTTCGGTCTTGTCAGTCCTTCAACAGGATTATCACGTTAATAACTTAATAATAAATACAAATTTTATATACACATTATTAAAACTCGAAACTATTTTAAAGGCGTAAGATTCTATTTGAAAATAAACAATTTCTACTGCCCTTACTGCAATGAAACTGGCGAAACCGCTGGGAGGGTTCACCACTTATGAGCCTGGCCCTCCCATTAAATTTTTCCATTGCAGTAAGGGCAGTAGAAATTGTTTATTTTCAAAAAGAATCTTACGCCTTTAAAATAGTTTCGAATTTTGATAACAGATGGCGCGCTAGTGCATCATACACATTATTATATACATATTTTAAATACTTATTATATATTGAGAGAAAAATATATTACAGTTTTTCTGTTTGTAAGCTACAATAATATAGCTAGAATCTACAATAGTGTGTAGGTGAATTTCAAGGTACGATATTCAATTTCAAGTGTAATTATTGTTTTTGTTTACAGTATTATTTAAGCCAAAAATCTTCGAACTCTTTTCAAATTAATTTCAATTGCGAATATTTATTTATTCTGCAAACATGGTTACTAACCAATTTGAAGAGTTTGTTAGCTTTTTAAAATCATCACAGCGGAGCGTAATCTAATTTTAATGTCAGCTGAACAAGCACGTTGAACATCTTAAAATGGCAGTGTTATTTTAAATTAAACTTCAAATTTTTGTTTTGTTACAAAGTCTTTAAAATTTCGATTTAATAAAAGAATCTTATAAATTTTATCATAAGAGAGTTGAAATTTTCCTTTAATTGAAAATATTTTAAAAATAAACATGTGCCTAAATTCTTTTAACCTCAATAGGGGCTTCGAATTACACTATGTTGTCATTCTTGGCATCGCCTAAAATACCATATTAATTTACATATGACAAAATATTAAAATTTCTACAGCAGGAAGAAATGAAAAATATTTATTGAACAAATACATTATACTGTGTATAACAAGGGATTAAATTTTCAAGAAATTGGAGGTATGAATCCTGAGAATTCAGTTACCAGATGAACCACCTCTGGCATCAATAATAGCCCTTATATGCCTGGGCATTGAGTCAAACAGAAATTGGATGGTATGTACTGGTACAGCTTACTATGCAGCTTTAAACCGATGCCACGGTTCATCGACAGTAGTGACTGGCGTGTGATGACGAGCCAGGAGCTCGGAAAACATTAAACAGACGTTTTCTATTGGTGACAGATCAAGAGATCGTGCTGTAAAGGGAAAGAAGCGAACATTTTCTGTATGTAGAAAGGACCGTACAATACCAGAAACATACAGTCATGAACCATCCTGCTGAAAGTAGCGTTTCCCAGGTCTCGAATAAAGGGTACTACCACGGGCCTTAACACACCGCAAATGCAACATGAATTTTTCAAAGTGTCGGGAATTCGAATATGAAGTGAACGAGACCTATATCCAATGGCATCCCATACCATCACTCCAGGTGATGGGCCAGTATGATGATGTTTATTGCAAGCTGACTATACATTCTAACCGATGACGCCAAACATAGATGCTGCCAGCATGGTGCTGCAAACAGAACCTGGATTCATCTTAAAACACGAGATCATGTCATTCCTGCGTCCAGGTAGCGTCAAGGGTAGCCGAAACCATGGTCACCGAGCTGACAGTCCATGCTGCTTGAAGCATCGTCGAATTCTTCGTGCAGGCACGTTTTGACTTGAAAACTACCCCTTTCTTGACTCGAGGCTATTAACATGGCTGTAGAATCCATTTAGGCCATGAAGGTGACATGCCGGTCTTATCGGCAATTAGTGATAGCAGGCCGCAGAGATTTAGTACGTTCTGTATGACCGTCCTGAACTATTCGATACCATATTCTGATAACAGTCATAGGATCTCGACTCACGAGAGAATCAATATTGCGGTACGATAACCCGTAATCCTGGTAGGCTACATTTCAACCTCTTACGAATTCAGAAACGTGATAGTAAGCACTTATCCTTTTTGCATGAGGCGTTACGATAACTTTTTACAACGAAACATCGTTTCAAATGCAATTTCTGTATGAGAAACCTGCTCAATAATCTATTCTTTTCAACATATTGTAATTGTCATTATCGGTGCCTTTTTTTCATAAATGTGTTGAAAATATAATTATTTGCTTATCACAGCATTTTTCTATCATGTAAATTCCACATCCGTAGCGTGTAGTTTTCTTGATGTAGCAATTATAATGGCCAGTACTGCATTTAGTGATCTTGAGGCTCAACTCTTTCCAGAGAAAAATATCTTAGTTGTACAACATCAATTACTTTCAGCTTATAAATCTTAAAATCAAAACATTGCTGATTACAAAGTTACAATTAGATATAAGATAATGGTTTATGAAAATTTGTCTCGCCGTGTGATTACCTAGTATTGCCGCGTATAAGGTCTGAAAACACCTACAACCTCCGCCAATAGATGGCGCTTTCGCCTGTTTCCGATCTGAAACTGGTGTGGGAATCGCCGACTGCTGTAGTCCTGTTTTCTGGGCCAAATGTTCGTAAATACACGTTTATATTGGCCCTAGGAGGTAACGTAATGTAAATAACCGTTGAATGTTATTCTAGTTATATGTAATGTGTAGTATAAATAACAATAAAAGAAGAAATATTAGAAGTTTTTGTTCCGGTTGCTGTCATGACCCTCTCGCCGACATCGCTGCTGCTACTCCTCTGTTAAGTATTTTGTGTCCCCCCACCGAGAGATACTGCCAGAGGAAAGGAGTTCCACTTGAGTGGTGGTTCTCGGAGGTCCTTGGGTGCTCTGCAGGGTACAGCTGCAGAGGGAGATCAACGGGAGCCTGGGTAGGTGATCCACGTTGGAGGAAGCGGCGTCGTCGTGAAGAACCCGAGGGGTTAAGCGCGACAGTATGTATGAAGGAGTATTAGAAGTTTTTATGCCGGTTGCTGTCATGACCCTCTCGCCGACATGGCTGCTGCTACTCTTCTGTTAAGTCTTTACTCACCCGGCAAATTACTTTAAAGGAAAAGCACTTACAGCAATTAACGCCAGACACCCAATATTAATAAAATCAAAAACAAAGTCAATATTTTTTTTAATCAAACTCTTTGATACAATAGTGAGAGCTGTCCTGATGTATGCCGCTCCATCGTGGGCAACAGAACATAAAGACTTACTGGACAGTATACAAGACATATTTATCCGTAGGTTCCTGAATCTGCCCAAATACACTCCAGGCTACCTAATTAGATTATAAACTGGTCGTATCTCATTGAGTGTAACAGCTTTAAAATTAACCCTGAAGTATTGGCTGCGGGTGTTGAATATGAGCAGTGACAGATTGCCGCGTATATGTTTTAATAGAACACGGGAACTGTCTAATGCTTCGGGCACACCCATCGGTTTCATTAAAAAGCTCACCAATCTGCTTAACAATAATGGATCCCCTGCACTTGTTTCCTGTGATTATCCTGAAACGCTGAGGAGCGCGATTACAGGGCTCTTAAAAACAGCGGCAGACCAATCTATACAAAACGACCTTACAAGAATGGATAAATCTAAGCTATACTCTCACTACAAAGACATTCACGTATCTTTCATGACGGAGGGATACCTTTTAGGGGATTTTCCTTTCCTGGTTATAAGACTACTCGCACAAGTTAGAATAATTTCAAGTTTTTTTAGAGAAAACCACACCAAGATGCTCTGCGGTGAGGACCCGATTTGTATCTTCTGTAATTCAAAACTAAAAAATGAAATCACTCACTATATTTTTGATTGCGCTGCTTTGAAAGAAGAAAGAAGAACCCTTATGCTCAAAACTGGGCAACTCTGTGCTTCACTTCCATCATTAATTGACAATATGACCAAGAATAAGTATATTGCTACGGCGTTTTATGGTTTCCACAAGTCCATATCTCAGAAGAAGGCCAAGTGACATTCACTCCTCGCTTTCTTACTGCTACTCTTTTTGTGTTGTTTTTCTTGCTTCCCTCTTTCTCTTTCTTTTTTTTTTTTCTTTTTCTTCTGTTTATATCGTTGTTTCCTTTGTCTCACTGCTTTGTTCTTATGCATACCTCTGGTGAATCCTGTATAGGGTCAGTGACCCTAAATAAAGGCTTTTTGTTGTACACTGCGTGACATTGAAAATGGAACACCAAGAAATAGTGGCCAGAAAATTATGCAAATTTCAGGGTAGACGCGCCTAACCGAGTTATGCAAATGATGTAAAATGCGCAGCTCTCGTGCGCACATGGAGTAAGATATAAGGGAAGGAACTTGCAGAAAGGACAGTATTCGTGTCGTTATTTCTTCAAGGAAAATCATTGTAGAAATTTTGTTCTTGTGTCAAAAGACACGTGTAATAACAGAGAATGCCAGGTCATCGTAAACGGAGGCAGTTCAAGCAGACAGACGCTTTTACGAGGGGCATGGTGATCGGACTGAAAAGGGCAGGTTGGTCCATACGTCAAATCGCAGCTGATTCACACCTTGGTGCGTCCACGGTGCACCGACTGTGGAGAAGATGGTTGGAACAAGGAAATGTGGCAATTTATAGGAATGCCGGTGCAACCAGAGTGACGTCAGCACGTGTGGATCGGCGTATCCTTCGACAAGCAGTGGCGGCCCCACAAGCCACTTGTACCGCCATCCTGCAACATGTGCAAGACACCCTAGATCATTCCATCTCGACCAGAACCATTTCCCGTCGATTGGTTGCTAATGGCTTGCACTCATGCCGTCCGCTAAGAAGACTGCCATTGACCCCACCGAATAGGCGCCAACGTTTGGAATGGTGCCGGGCTAGATCGACGTGGATGACGGAATGGCACAGGGTCGTGTTCTCAGATGAGTCGCGTTTCTGCTTGTCCAGTGATAGTCGCCGTGTACGCGTGTGGCGTCGACGTGGAGAAAGGTCCAATCCGGCAGCAATTGTGGAACGCCCCACCGTGCGACAACGTGGAATCATGGTTTGGGGCGCAATCGCGTATGATTCCAGGTCACCTTTACTTCGTATTCAGGGCACTATGACGGTCCAACGATACGTTGATGATGTGCTGCGACCGGTGAAACTCCCCTACCTTCAGGGGGTACCCAATGCCCTTTATCAGCAGGATAACGCCCGACCGCACACTGCTCGCATTAGCCAACAAGCTCTGCAAGATGTACAGATGCTTCCCTGGCCACCGTACTCTCCTGATCTCTCACCAATCGAGCACGTCTGGGACATCATTGGACGCCGTTTGCATGCCTTGCCACAGCCGCGTTCAGAAGACGAACTGTGGCAAATGGTTGAGAGGGAATGGAGAGCCATCCCTCAGGACGCCATCCGTACTCTGATTGACTCTCTACCTAGACGTGTTGCTGCGTGCATCGCCGTCCGCGGTGGTCCTACTTGCTACTAAGCCGACGCCGTTCTCGCTCTGTATTATGACTATCATTTTGAAATAAAGATCACTTATTGTTCGTCCCTGTCTCTCTCTGTCTGCCGAGTTTAATCACTTTCTGGCCACTATTTCTTGGTGTTCCATTTTCAATGTCACGCAGTGTATATAGTTCAAATAATGAGATATAAACAACATCAAGAGACAGCGCTCAATGTATGCTCTTAAAAAAATTACCAAAATACAGTATCACCTACTTTTTAAAGTGTCTTACCATAGGCCAAAATCAGGAGCAAAATTCGATTTTGAAAAACCTGGTCTGTAGGATACGCTGTGATAGGTAATAATCACAATGGAAAGAATTGCAAATCTAATCCTGAAGTCCTGAAAATCCTGAAACACTTAAATATACTGCATGCAAGAAAATGGGACATACACAAAAAGGTATGTATTCAAACATTCCTGAATGAAAAAAAAAACCTTTTCATCAAGCAATTCAGGAAATATTTGTCAAATAAAAATTTACACTATAATGGCATAAATAAAGTGGCTGACATATTTCTACATAGAGAAGTTTCGAGTCAATGGAAAATTTTGAAGTGAATTTGAGTGCAGGATTCAGTTAATAACTTGCGATAAATTCGCTAGAGCAATAAGCATAACTTCATGATTCACATATAGCTTATATATCTTATACTGAAAAGATATTGCCGATTGGAAAAGTTTATGATTTGCAAAATACCAGTTGAGATATCATATCGAAAACTTTTAATTCTCGCTGAAGAATACGATTTCTCTTTTTTATTCTGAAGTGTATGGATTCACCATCTCAATATCAGCCTATAAGAGATAACGATATTCTCAAATTAAAAAATCTCATATGCCGTTTCAAGTACAAGAGATAAACAACAAATTGCTTCTCGTCAGTTAAACGTGAGAGAAAAAGTACAAGATTTATAGTATATAAACAACAAAGCGGTTTGGGAGCTAGGAAAAATTATGCAAAAGTAACGAAATTCCTCAAAAACGAGCGCTTTAATTAGAAATTAAAAAAAAACATTCAGGAGTTATAGACTAATAAGCTCCAGAATCCAAAAAACTTGATGATTCGTTCTTGTATATTGAAATTTATCCACTTCTCTCTCAACAGCGTAAAGGATGATTTTATAGTTGGCGGCCTCAACTCCATGATAGGTCATTGCATCTAGTTTTCCTCGCTGTGGTCAATTAGCGAGCTTATGGGACAAAGACCAAGGAATGAATAGGATCTTCAAGCGACTTGGTATCTACCACGATTTGAGAGTTAGGTGATTAGGGTCATATCTTTCGCATTTATGTTATACATATACAATGTTGTACAGGGAATGTTTTGCATAGAAACACCAAGCCTGATGTTACTTCAAAATGGTGTTCAAATAAAATCATCACTCGAAAAAAGGGTGGCACCAAGTAAGGTTTATTAACAGGTCGTTAACATTGCCCAAGAATATCTGAGGAAATAAACCTGCCGTGCTAGCTTTTGATTGGACAAAAAGGTCCGCCCTCTCTAACGTCACCATTAGCATTTAATCTGGGGTTTTCTGAGCCTAAGAGAGTAACCAGTAGTTAGATGCAGTCAGGTCGCCAAGTTGCCACATTGACCAGCGAGTACCAACACTTCCCTTACCCATCTCACCAAGATAGACCTTTTCCTATGCGTTTGGTCTACATTTTTCTTCAGGCTAGTGCGTTTATACTCTGGCCCATGACTTTAAGTTGAATGAGGAGCTTACTGCGGCAATTTCGGCTCCACGCTTTACAACATATTTGTGTGTGAAAATAAGAAATAATAGAAAATGTCAGGTGTTGGTATTAAAAACAAAAAGCTATCCTGATTTAAGCTTGTTATTTAATATTTGACCAACCCTTTTCTTGATAAATCAAGAAAAGCCAACCTTCCCCCCACGAACCCTTCAACAATACCTCATACCTACATCATCAACTAGGGCGCACGCCAGGCACTGGACTAGTAGCGGTAGGAAGTGTATTTTGTTTGAAGAGTTGATGGTGCGATAGGCTAACACCATGACTTTGCCTTGCTTAATACTTTGAGCCGACCTGTCTCGTAATCCTGTTTGCCTTCCATGTCCTCCCATCAGGGGATCATCCATCCTCGAGACCTGCCATCTCAGGGTTCAGGCTGTTTCTCGCTAATCCCTAGATATTACTATTGTCTAGACTTCTGGAGGTGTTAGTGTACTTCGAAGTATTGATTGCGATGGCTTTGATCTTCAACATTGGCCTCCATCCTGAGACAATTACTCTGTGGTAAAGTCATCTATTTACGAATACCATTTTGCTCCTTAGTTGGGCAATACCAGTCACTACATTGCCCACTCTGTTGGAAATAACTTCTGCAGTATAGCAGTGGGGAGATTTTCCCATGCAGTAGACAAGAGCAATGAGAAAATAGTCGACTTTAATAAAGAAATGTCGCTATTTCTCTTTGAAAATAAATTTCGATTTTTATAAAAGAAACATTCGCGGTATAATTTCAATTTTCGTTTTACAATCATCAGCCGCGTTATATTGTATTTTAATATATGGGCATATTTATACTGAATGTTAGTATGTGGGGGCCAAGAGACTTCCTTTCAGCCTGCTGGGATGACGGACCACGCCGTCAGCAAGCATACAAGCGGGGCCATGAAATATGAGATGACCATCGGGCGCGGTAGATCGGCGGAAGCCAACAGAACCAGAATAGGCATTCTAGGATGTTGTCCTCTTTGTCTTCCTCTGAAAATGTAGCTTATAAGTAATACCAACAAAACACTAACTTTGAAATACTTTCTGAGCCATCGCTGGACTAATAAATCGACACACCACAAGTATATATAAATATTTATTTTTAATCATATTATATATATATACAACCATTAATTTTGCTTTTAATAAATCTGCTTAGATCTTGATATTCCTTATTTTTATATAAATTAAATAAACAAAAGAACTAATAAAAATTTTTGCTCTTAGTTCTATAGCTGTCTCCTTCTTCATTTAATTAGTATCCTAAAAAAGTAGGGTTGGCTACTACAGTAATCTTCAATTTACTAAAAATAGAGTTATAAAATGAATATTTTTAGAGAGGTATTAAAAATAATTAGATGCCTCGTTAATTCTTAATCCAGAAAATCCCACCAACAAATCAAGGGTAATTATTTTTCACTCAAATATCTATTTCATAAGGCAATCAATTGACGTTTCTGATTAATTCCCAAATATTCATAATTTTGATACGAACATAAATAAATTCAAACATTCCAATGTTTTTTTCTAGTTATTGACCACTTATATTTCGACTTCAAAATAAATGAATCAATAAATAATAATGAATATTTTCAATTGGCAACATCGTATGATTACGAAGACATGTTATTGTAAAATATAAATTTTGATAACGCGAAGATGCCGATTAAGTCTATTTATTTAAACAAATTTTCCTCTTTTTATCTTTTATATTTTATAGCTTGTTTACATTTTTTTCTAGGCCAATGTAGTTCAGATATATTAAGAGGCGTTCCATTAGCAAGTAAGTTTACTTTTATTTGCGACTTAAAAATGTTTACAGTTATTTTATTATTATTTTCTGTTTAAAATTTTTCGAAAAAAAGTAAAACTCTTTTACCTAAATGCATCTTTTTGCATTTTTTGTGCATTGTGTAGATAAAATAATATATTTTTCTGTGTTTGTATAGCGTTTTCCTTATTCTTTGTTTGCATTTCTTTATATCAGATAAACAAGTATATTACAGCCGAAGCTTCCAGATATCGAGTAATCCTATCAATGATGAATCATGATTAATAAGAATAAGTCATGGAATACATTTACAAAACTACCTGAATCTAAAAATTGCAATTTTACTTCCACCCCCTCTTCACCATTTAAAGACTTTAAAGAGCAAAAGAGCAAGATGGAGAAAAAAATGAATATAGTGAATAAATTTATAAATTTAATTGCCATCTATCTTTAAAATTTTGTACAAAAATAAATTTACTGGCAATGTATTTTTTTTTCAAATAATATCATCAAATATTTTCTCTACAGACCTTACTGTACAAACCTTACAGTAAAGTCTGTAGAGAAAATATTTGATGATATTATTTGAAAGAAACCATTGCCCTTAAATTTATTTGTACAAAATTTTAAATATAGTCAATGAATATGTATAATAAAAGTCAATATTTTATATATCCAGTGCACAGTACTAAAATAATACTTAGATTTATTAGAAAAAAAGACATTTGGTATTTAAAAATAATGATAACAAGGGAGAAATGAAAGCAGTTTTTAAACTTTTAGCCCTTTAAGAGACAAGCTTGTTACACTTTTGGTCACCTTAAATCAGGGGTCAACGATCTTTTGAGTCGGAAGAGTCAAAAATTACAATTTACAAAATTTCAAAGTTTTTAAAGAGCCACAAAATATTTTCTTGCCAACAATAAATAGTACTCGCATAAATAATATTTACGTATGGAACTATATAAAGAGCCACAGCTTCACATTCAAAGAGCTGCATGTGTCTCGCAGTTTGTCAAACCCTGCCATAAACCATTCTCAAGGAGTGTATGCTAAAAGTAAATGCCCATCCACAATAATTATATGCCACTCTCTTTAAACCATGTTGAAGCTCAATTTTTAGTTATATTTAGTTAATAGTGTAAGTAGTAAATCCTATCTACAGCCTCAAAGTGGCAGGAGGGTGTAAACGGGTAGCACAGGATGTCAGGAGTTTAACTCCTGGTAGGGCCACCTTGTGCTACACACCCGGCTAATGTAGGAAGGTATCAATTGTCTGTTCTCCATAGGAGCGGCTCCATGTCAGGAGACCAAAAGAAGCAAAGTCACAGTGAGTGGTACTTCCAGGTCTTCAGACCAACAGCAACCCTCTTTCCTTCTCCATGATGTCTACAAAAATACCTCTGAGAAAACCCCAGGACTATAATAGAAAAGCTGAGACAATGGAACCTAATGGAGATTGTTTAAATGACTTGAGGAATAAGCAACAACAACAGTTATAATTTTCATTGAATTTTTTGTTTTGGTTTTTAATAAGGAAAATATATTTTTACTTCTTCAGTAGGCAACTACATGGTAATTAATAAAATGATACGATGACATACATTTTATTGGGGTTGGTCAAATTCTGTAAAGTTCATCTAAAATGTTTCAAACACAAGGGGGTTTAGTTCCTCATCTGTGTACAAGAGATGAAATAATTTTTGTTCAGATTTTTATTTTCTTTATATAAAGCACAACTTGTCCTTACTGTGATGCCTTACATAGGCATAGTGCCCCCTCTAAATAGCGCCTCCCTCTCTATAGTCTATAAAGCCCGATTTTAAATACGTAGTACGATGCGATTTACATTAAAAGTGACCTGTCTATAGCATCCTATTTTGGTGAGTCCCAAGAGGGGGTGCTTTAGACAGGTTTAACTGTATTTCCATACAGTCCTCAAAGCTTGAGTCTATAGTTTCTCTAAATACCTAGAATTCCTCCACAGTGGTGGTGGTGCTTATTTCCTTAGACCATGTCTAGAAGTCTTACTCTTCTATGTGAAGAGTTTTTTTTTTTGCTTATCCCTAGTACACGGGTACAGGCCATGATAATCATGGTAGGTAGTTAGCGACTGCTTTTACTGTAAGTACACCACATGTCTACATATGTGAAAAGCAGTTCCACTTTACACTTGCAAATGTGCCAGAACCCCGTTTGGTTACTTGCACTCGCTTAGTGGGGTTGGACTTTTATAATGTGAAGAGTAGAATTCATATTGATGAGACTGAGGCAGGGATGTAAGGCTCAGTGGGTTTCTTTGGTGCAGTCCTGGTGGGATATGGTCACCAAGGCCCGGTCCAATGCTGGGCTTGTGATCCAGTCCAGGAAGGTTGTTAAGTTCTGGGTCTCATTGGGCCGGTTGTAGGAGGGTTTGTAGCTAAGAACATGTTAAAAACAATTACATTACTGTGTATTCTGATTGAGGGGCTAAGGATAACTACTGTGTTATCTCTAACTCATTGCTGCGAAAATGGTGGTCAATGGTCGAATACATTTAATACCCATCATCTATGTGGTGCTGTTCCACTCTCTGATAAATCGAAAAAAAGAAATAGTTCTTCCGGTCACATGTGCCATACCGTTGGATACTTGTTGACACAATATGGATCAATTGGTTACGTTTCCTGTTGGTGGAAACATCTGAGCCACACAAAGGTAGAACTTTGCCTCATTGCCTGTCAACATTCAGCTGGGTTTAGTAGGACAGTCTTCATTCCTAGGATACCAGGAGTACAATACTCCAGACATACTTTCCCCTCTACAGTGTGGGGTATATAAGCTGAATAGTCTAATACAAATGTAGTGCGGTATGGTAGATTATACTGAAGAAACCGCTGGGAGGGTTCACCATTGATGAGCTAGGCTCTCCAATATTTCTCCATCATAGTAAAGACAGTAGGAAATTGCTTTATATGAAAGCATACCAATTCCAACCTATTCCAAATAAATTAATAGTGGGGGACATTTCGGTAACAGCGTTGTTACCGAAACGTCATACACTTTTAATTTATTTGTATTAGATCTTATTTTTTTGTAGCTATAATCGATAATCTATATTGGGCTTTATCACAATCTCATTTCTTGTAAAAACTCTCCTTGTTTTGGTTTATTCTCTGTCAGACATGTGTGCTACCAATGTGTGTGTGTTTACAGGACAGCCTCTCTATGATTCCAGTAAAGCATTTCAATGTTTGGATGGGGCCATAACTATTCCTTCACAGTTTGTTAACGATGACTATTGTGATTGTCCGGATGGAACAGATGAGCCTGGTAAGTCCTCACTTGATTATTGGATAATTCTCTTGTTGTGGTGGTGGCTCACTTTGTTTTAATAGATATATATGTTATATAAAAATGTTATTTTATTATAAAACTAGCGGACGTACCCGGCTTCGCCCGAGGTTTTACCCGAGTAAAGGTTTGTCTAACGAACATTTGTTAAAACAATTCTCTAAAAACTTATAAAAAAAAAAGATATTTTTTGATAATTTGAAACTCGTAAATTTGAATCTCTTGATAAAGTGAACATTTTTTCCCGGTCCCTGTGTGCCGTGTCATCCTGAATTTTGTCTTTCCTAATTTTCTACATTAGAAAATCATAGTTTTATCTAGTGAACATTTTTTCCTGGTCCCTTGAAAAATACTCGATAAGTTGAATAAAATCAATATTAATTGGTTCCTTCGGTAATTGGAAGTTAAAGGAATAGTATCTTCGCCTTGGAATTGTATCATTATTCTTGTCTCAAATAAATTGCCGTGTCATCCTGAGATAATCCCACTTTTGATAAATAATATTTAAGATAACAAACTTAGTGATAAGAAAACTTGTTATCATCGTCACAATGGGGGCGCTGCTTGCGAGTTAAATCTACAAATCTGCAAATAACTCTAAGGATATTCAAAATATTCATGAAATTATTTTTCAAAAACCTTCCCGGTGATATACCTAATAATATCCCAAAATTTCACGGCGATTGGATGTATGGTTTTTGAATCTATAGAGGACAGACAGACAGACAGACATTCAATTTTATATATATATAGATTATGGTGGTGGTGCTTATCTCCATGGTTAAAAAACAGAATTCATTGGAGTACTTAGATGCTTTCCTGTTGATGGGACATCTGATGTAGGTAGGAATGTTAGCTGGACATAGTGGGACAGCTTTCATTGAAGGTATTTTACCAAAAAATAAAGCACAAGCAAAGATATATGGTGTAAATAGAAAGGCATGGACAAAATGGAAGATGGTAATAGCCAAGCTATTTTTTTTTTTATTATCCCGAGTACACATGGTACAGGCCATGATGATCATGGTAGGTAGTTAGCGACTGCTTTAACTGTAAGTAAACTACATGTCTACACATGTGAAAAGCATTTCAACTTTTCACTTACAAATGTGCCAGAGGCCCATTTGGTTACCTGCACTTGCTGATGGAGTTGGACTTTTGCAAGATTCGGGGGCCATTGGAGTATTTTTTTTTAATTAGAAAAAAAGTGCACAATGCGGGATTCGAACCCGGGTCGTAGCGGTCGAAAATCAATGGTTTAGACCACCCTTCCACCGACCCCCCCCTAGCTATTTGAAGTCAGTAAGTCATCTTCTATGTTGACATCTAGACCAGCTTGAAGTCCTCCATACAGATCAGCCTAGGTTGTTCTATACATAGACCATCCTGTTTGCCTGTAGCAGCCCTACTTTCCTCCAGGGTTGTATGTACCCAGAGCAAGATTTCTTGCCATTTCCCCACCTCACCCATGCTTTCTCTTCCCTGCCCCATCTCTTCCAACAAATATTTTAATAACAAATAAATTTACTGTGTTTCTTTTCAATAATATCATCAAATATTATCTCTCTACAGACCTTACTGCAATCATATAAGTTATTGAATGAGAGGGCTCATCTGTAGTGAACCCTCTCAGCAGTTTTGCCAAATTAATCTCTAGACCGCTCTACTATTGGATTGGTTTAGAATATACCTTACATTTTCTGTGGAAGGCAGCTTAGGGGTGTTTAGTGAACCTATGGACATGAGCTTAGATGGCATTTATGATTGCATTATAGATGCCATTTGAATTTATAAATATAATTTACAAATATTTTAGTATTATTTAAACTCAACATTGAGAATAATAGAATAGAGAAATTTTAATTGTTATTTTGGCTTCACTCTGATGAGAGTCTGGGGTTACCCTACATTCCTTCCTTACTCAGTCAGACCTAGAGGCTGGCATTCCTATGTTTGACCTAGCTAATCCATAGATATTCTGGATCACCATTGATCTTCCCTGTCATCACAATCCTGCTTCCCATATTTCTACTTCTTTGCTCATCAGCCCATTTTATCCTGTTTCCCCATGGCTATATAGCCATATTACAACATCCATGGTCACACCAGAACTACATTCTGGTAAAAAGAAGAATATATATCAACACACCAATTGATTATAACTCCTTTATTGTTGATCTGATGTCTCAGAGACTTACTGGGGTTTTCTTGATAAAGTTTCCAGAAAGTTGCAGCTCTAAATAAGTTGAAATATCAATTGTTGAGATGCAACAAGAGACTTTTCCCAACAGGCAAATGACTTCTCCCACGATTATACACTGTGTCTAGAAATATTTTGTCTTCCTGCAATGACACATGCTATCCAATGTGAAGGCCAGTTGTTCACATTCCCTATGCACACATAGTGCATACATAGCAGCTATGTCAAGTTTTAACTCAGCCGTGTAATTGAGGTATCTCCTGATTGTGCAACTGAAGTTGCTGATGGCCTGCACCATCTATTGGAATAAAAATCAACTATTTGTTGATTTTTAATTAATCCAGAATATTGGCTAAATACCCTTTTACAATAAATCAAGAAAAGTCAACTGCATATGTATTTCAGGCTGTTTTTAATTTTTTTAAAACTTTTTTTTTCAGCTGTATAAGTTGGTTGTTGTTCAGAATCAAAAGTGACCAGACTATATATAGATAATTTGTGGTTGTTAATGTCCAAGTCGAGTTCAGCTTTTGGTAACTATATGGGCAAATATCTGTTAGTGAGCATCACTCACAACTCAAAATCTAGCTTAGTTCTCTTATTGATGTTCCAGTAACACCATTGCTACAAAAATGTAATTTATAAAGGACTTATATGCTCTTGTTAATTTGTGCTTCTTCCCTCTAATCTAAATTGTACCGTAATGTCCTAAACATGCCCAGGATGTAATTACTGACTGACATATGTTGTTCTAGGCACCGCTGCCTGTCCCAATGGAGTATTCCACTGCCTCAACAAGGGGCACTCCCCTCAGAACATTCCATCTTCTAGAGTCAACGACGGCATTTGTGGTAGGTGGCTGGTGTATGAGTGGACGGGCAAGTGCAGACTGGTATGTGTGTAGATTGCTGTGACGGCAGCGATGAATACCTCAGTTCTGCCAATTGTCCCAATAACTGCTAGTGAGTGTTTATACTTCCTTCTCTCTCTCTCTCTCATGGCATCTTTTGGTTGGTTTTCTTAACCCAATAGATGGCTAGATGACCATCCAGTCAAACAATTGTTCATAGATTGTTTCTAGATAACCTAATGCCACTTCTCTGGCCTGCATCTGATTTCTTTCACTCAACCTTTATAAAACACTTAACAAGACTCAGAATGAAACATTAAAAAGGAATGACAATACATCAAGATGGCACAAGAACCTATAGGACATGTAACAATTGTCTTGTGTGGAACTAACACCTACCCACATATTCTCATATCCAGCAATAGCCACAGCCTTGCAGAAAATTGACATGGATCCAGAGCAGCAGCTTTACACACCCAAGATAGTGGACATTGCTGTGATAGAGATGCATGAGACATCTGAGGCTCTTCAATGGACACGACAACTGGACAAGGAAGAAGACAGTAAAACCTCACTTAAGCAAACCTGGCATATAGTAATCTTCCACAAACCTAAAATAATCTTTATTTTAAAAATATTATAAACCATGGCTCTTTTAGTGAACCAAAGGTTCAGTTCTATTGTAGTTCACTATACAGAGCCTTGACATTTATTTATTTAATGAATTGAATTAGGAACAACTTTGTTCTTTTTCGCTATCTAGTATGCATACCATTTTTTTTTCTAAACTTATGAAAGTTTTATACAAAAAAAATCTCTAATATGTGATGACTAACCAGGATGATGCTAAGTGTTGACACTGTGTGTGTGTGCAGTGAGCTTGGTCAGCAGGCCAGGGAGGAAGCTGAGAGACAACAAGAGCTTTACATGAATGGCTACACCATGTACCAATCCCTGGTTCAACAGGGACAACAGATCCTGTCCACCTACAGGGTAGGTTCCTTCCACACTCATCTATAGTATTTATCCTTAAATCATAGATGTTGGTTGGCAGTTTTCCTGCCTTCTCAAAGCTTCCTTTCTATGGTTTCTCTTTTAATGATGGTTCATCTCAGTATTGCATTCTATTTAGTCTTATCCTTATTTCTTCTTCGTTAGCATATGAGATAAAAATCCAGATTAAGTTATTTCTTGAAATTTTTCCAGCTGGTGAAGCTAGTCTTGTGAAGCCAGGTTTTAATACAAACAGTCATATTCATGGCTGCATAAAGTGAAATTATATAGCCTGCCCAATGGTAGAGGAAACCATTCTCTTCAAGAGATTGGATCCATGGGCAAGGGTCTTCTGTCCCATTATATTTGGGGATATCAATATTAGGGTTCAAGATGACTGGATCAGCACTTGCTTATCTGTCAAATGCTGCAATATATTTAGGGTCTTCTCCTCAAATTGTCCTTGAATTCCATTCTCAGCCTTCCACTTCCCATTCTTCCTTCCATCCCTCTAGCAACCACTCGGACAAAATGTCCAAACAATATGGTTCTCCTCTACTCTATCATCTTCCTCATATCTCTCCTCCATGATTTTAAGGACATCATCATTACTCAGTTTGCCATGGTATTCTCTCTTCATTTGGTGCCAGCACTACATCTCGAAAGCCTGTAGTTTTACCATTTCTGTCTTTTGGAGAATCTTGGTTGTTTGAGGCATACCTACCTATACGCAGGATTCCATCATGAATCTCATATTTGTCTTAACCAATTTTGAATTTTCAATGCACATACTCTAGACCCTTGAGGAATATAGAACTATTCTGGGTTTATGAAATTGGGTTGGCCAAATATCAGGGAACAGGCTAAATTAATGTTTAGTTGATTTCTGTTCCACCAGATGGCGTTCTGCCATCTGTAAAGCACATGTGCTCCTGGTCAGGATATGCCTTTTTTATTTTTAATATATATAGTATATTCTTTTTGATTCAACCAACTCTAATTCAGAAATTTTAAGCATCAGAAAATTAATATAGTATGACAACATAAGCATTTCTAAGTAAAGAATGCTGGCTGTTTTTGAGGTTCACCGTTCAAGAATTGTAAACACGTTCTTCCATAAAAAAAAAAAAAAAAATCTTTCCAGGAATTCAAAGAAAGAGCCTTGTTTTATCAAATAGATGAGCATGCTCTTCTCAATTTCAAAGTACATTCTGTGTCTTCTTCTTTTTTATCTCCACTCAATCATATCAGGGTATCAAGTGACAACCATCATGACTGGGTGAAGTAGAATGCTACTGCCTTTGTCATTAAGACTGGGAGCACTACTCAGTGGCAGGCCGACTTATCTCCAAAAGAAATGGCCGCCTCTGATATGAGGAACAGATGCCATGTGCAGCCGCTCCCAACATGGAGTACAAACATTGCTCATCCTGTATCCCTGGATCAGGAGCCCTTACAAGGTACTATCAGCCGGGCCAGCTGAGCCCTGGTTTTTTAGCAAGCTTGTTACTGCTCCCCCTCCTCCTTTTTCATCCAGGCTTGGGACCGGCAAAGGTCGAGTTACATTCTGTGTGCAGTAACTTGGTAGAGGGAGAAATCCCGTCAACAAATTTGTTTTGCATCCTCGCTGCTCATAAACAAAAACTGTTTTGACCATAATAGGTTTAATTTGGATTATAGAGGTAATTAGACCAAATCCAAATAAAGCTTCAACAATAGGCAATGATATATAAAAGGAAGAATAGAAATCATTTGGAGTGATTTCAAATAAAATGGATACAGTAAAACCGGTCTTAGTGATTGCCTATCTTGGAAGTTTTCTTATCCTATGAGTTGATTTTTAGTGGAAACTGATAAGTTACAATTTGGATTATTGATTAGAAACAAAAGATAACAAGACCAAGTCCAAATTATTGAATTTTTCTTGGCATTTGGTAAAAATGCTGTTACTGAAATGGCGCACACTATTTACTTATTTGGATTTGTTGTTATTACCTTGTGTGTTTCTGATTTTTACCTTCTTGTTGCATCAATAATGGGGGAAGGATTTAGTGATAAAGTCAAATCTCACTATTGCAGCATCACATGGGACAAGATTTTATGTTATTCAAAGTAATATGACTAAATCCAAATAAATAGTACTTGTGAGGTTTCGGCAACAACATTGTTACCATCATCAGACAAAATTTCTGAAGTTCTGATGATGGTAACAATTCTGTTACTAAACGTCATACACTATTTATTTATTTAGATTTGGTCTTATTACCCTGTGTTTCTAATCTATAATCCAAATTGTACCTATTCAAGATTTTATATGTTGTTGTTTTAACTACAGTTAAAGGACAATAGGAGCTTAAAACTTGGGACTTTAGAAATATGATGGTATATAACCAAATTGTTGTTATAATGTCTTGTGCTCCTAGAGAACTTGTTTTTTTTCACTTTCCACATGTTCAGACATTTGGTGCACTTATAGCCAAAGAGCATTTTCCAACCACTCAGTATTTGCCAATTGTAACCAATACAATATTCAAGCAAGGAGACTCGAAAAAAACTTTATTTGCAATGTGAACAACAAACATAGCGCAATTCGACAACTAACAAAAAAAGCCTTTTTTTAATAAACACAAATAACATATATATATTGTTTTGAAAATAGAGCAATCCATTTATTTAAATCATTAGATAATTTTTTTTTTGCTTATCCCTAGTACACGTGGTACAGGCCATGATAATCATGGTGGGTAGTTAGCGACTGCTTTTTGCTGTAAGCGCACCACATATCTCTACACATGTGAAAAGCAGTTCGACTTTGCACTTAAAAATGTGTCAGAGCCCCGTTTGGTTACTTGCACTCGCTGGTGGGGTTGGACTTTTGCAAGAATCGGGGGCCATTGGAGCATTTTTTTTTTTAAACAGAAAAAAGTGTCCAATGCGGGAATCGAACCCGGGTCATAGTGGTCGAAAACCAAACGGTTTAACCAGCCTTCCACCGACCCACACTATATGCCTTTTTATTATCTAATTTATATATATATTTAGAAAAGATGCATATATTGGATTTATAAATATCTTTATTCTTCCGATATTTCAAGGGGTAACTCGCCACTCTTTATTGAGGATGTTTTTGTTTTTTACTTTTTTTTTTTTTGCTTATCCCTAGTACACGTGGTACAGGCCATGATAATCATGGTGGGTAGTTAGCGACTGCTTTTACTGTAAGTGCACCACATGTCTACACATGTGAAAAGCAGTTCGACTTTGCACTTACTAATGCCAGAGCCCCGTTTTGGTTACTTGCACTCGCTGGTGGGGTTGGACTTTTGCAAGAATCGGGGGCCATTGGAGCATTTTTTTTTTTAAACAGAAAAAAAGTGTCCAATGCGGGAATCGAACCCGGGTCATAGTGGTCGAAAACCAAACGGTTTAACCAGCCTTCCACCGACCCACACTATATGCCTTTTTATTATCTAATTTATATATATATTTAGAAAAGATGCATATATTGGATTTATAAATATCTTTATTCTTCCGATATTTCAAGGGGTAACTCGCCACTCTTTATTGAGGATGTTTTTGTTTTTTACTTTTTTTTTTTTGCTTATCCCTAGTACACGTGGTACAGGCCATGATAATCATGGTGGGTAGTTAGCGACTGCTTTTACTGTAAGTGCACCACATGTCTACACATGTGAAAAGCAGTTCGACTTTGCACTTACTAATGCCAGAGCCCCGTTTTGGTTACTTGCACTCGCTGGTGGGGTTGGACTTTTGCAAGAATCGGGGGCCATTGGAGCATTTTTTTTTCTTTAAACAGAAAAAAGTGTCCAATGCGGGTTCGAACCCGGGTCCTAGTGGTCGAAAACCAAACGGTTTACCAGCCTTCCACCGACCCCCCTTGTTTTTTACTAAAACATATGAGTACGCGTACACCACTCTCCTTCTACAAGACCATTGAAAGAATTGTATCTTTGATTTAAATATTATATTTAGTATATATACAGCTAATAATTATATATATATTAACATTATTATTTTATCTACGTATATAGATTTAGAACAGGGTAATTTTAAACAATTGTGTGTTTATATTTATATACAGTAGAACCTCCCTTTAGCGGACACCCCGCTAGCAGACACCTCTCTATAAAAGACAGTTTTCATTTGTAAAATTACCATTTTTACAATTTAGCAACTCTCCGGTAAGAGGACACCTCCCCTTAAAGGACACTTTGGCTCTTCAATTAGGTGTCCTATACAGGGAGGTAGTTCTACTGTATTTATTGATTATGAATTAATGATAAAAGGCATCACAATTATCATTATAAACTCTGTGCAATATGATAAGGAGATATGCAGTTAAACCTGTCTATAGCGCCCTCTCGAAATAGCGCCTCCCTCTCTATAGCGCCCGATTTTAAATACGTAGTACGATGCGATTTACATTAAAAGTGACCTGTCTATAGCACCCTATTTTGGTGAGTCCCAAGACGAGGTGCTATAGACAGGTTTAACTGTACTAAGAAAAAGGTAATATATTACAGTTATATATATCCTGGCCTCTACCATGTACATGGTAAGTTGACTGTGTGATGGTGCAGGAACAACTACAATCTCTGAAAGAAGAAGAGAAGAGAGTTGAATCAGAAAAGTTGGAAAAAGAAGGTAAAAATCATCTCTTCCCATTGGACAAAACTATTTTCTTCCATTCCAATTGGTTCTAACATATTCCAGAAATGACCACATAGCTGTTATTAACATTAGGCCTCCAGGGAAAAGTTTCTTCAATGTTTCATTTACAAATATCTCTAGCTTTCAGTCAACAACAACAAACAACAACAACAACAAAAGCCTTTATTTAGGGCATTCCGCCCCATATAGGATTCGCCGTATTTACACATCAACAAGAGGAGAGGGAAGAGGAAACATTTGCAACAAAATAAAGTTTGTTTCACATTCAGTTACCTATTTACAGATAGGTCATCCTCCAGTATCCTTTGCCCTGCATTCTTTCTCATTCGCCCAGCTTCTGTGCAGAACTTAAAGTATCTAACAATTAGTAATTCATCATCCAGAGCTGAAGAGAGAAGTTAACATATGCGATGGTAGCTTTCAGTTAAGAAAGCCCTTTTACAGGAGAGGGATATTTGACATTAAACCTTGCCAATAGCCCCGGAAACTAGAGAGATTTGTAAATAAAAGATTTGTAAAAAAGAAACTTCTTCCCAGAAGACCTTTTTTTTGCTTATCCCTAGTACACGTGGTACAGGCCATGATAATCATGGTGGGTAGAGGTAGGCGACTGCTTTTACTGTAAGTGCACCACATGTTTACACATGTGAAAAGCTGTTCGACTTTGCACTTAACAAATGTGCCAGAGCCCCGTTTGGTTACTTGCACTTGCTGGTGGGATTGGACTTTTGCAAGAATCGGGGGCCACCGGAGCATTTTTTTTTTAAATCAGAAAAAAGTGCCCAATGCGGGAATCGAACCCGGGTCGTAGCGGTCCAAAACCAATGGTTTAAACCACCCTTCCACTGACCCTTATTTTAATATTGATTCAAGAGATTATTTTATCTAATTGTGAACTTAGCTGTTATCTTCACATATAAAAAGTCTTTAATATAATGTACATTCCAAATAAGATAAATGCTACAGATAACTATAGAGGGTTTTATCATAGCCACAATGACATATTTAGGCTGACACTTCCTTACTCATGATAGCAGCCTGTGGTAGATCATCTCTATGGATGCCAAGTCTCACAATTTGGGACAAGCCATCAACTGACATGTCAACCAAGTTTGCTCTATAGGAAATTTAAACTTATTTTTGATGCGTATGATGTTTTTGAAATAATTTTCTACTGCTCCTACTGCAATGATAAAATAATGGGAGGGCCTGGCTCATCAGTGGTGAACTCTCCATAACAGATGGCTCGCTAATGCATAAAGTTTAGTTTGGATACATCATTAGATCTTCTGAATTTTTTTAGCCTCTTCAACCTTTGAGGATAGATTCATATCTAGATAAACAGCATGGTTTTTTTTTTGCCTAAAGATTAAAGACATTTATTTTCTATTTATATACACACACAAAGCCTTTATTAAGACACCATTCTTATACAGATTCTCCTCTCTCATCGTCGGCTTGCAAAGATATCCTCGCAAAGATCAATCACCATCATGTAGCGAAGGAGAAAGCGATAAGTCAAAAGTTCTTTTTTCTACTTACCTCTTTGTAAAAGTTGTTTAGGACCTTTGGGAAAGGCCATTGCTTATCCTTAAACAGCTCGAGGAGCATGAACTCATGGAATTTGTGTAATTATTGCACAAAAAGATAAGAAACAAAAGTTGTAGAGTAAAACATCAAACCTCCAGGGAAAAATATCTTTTCAATTAAAAAAAAAAAAATCAAATCAACTCTTCGCTTTCAAATGATTTCGCTTAGTTCAGCCGAAACTGGATCAAATTTATCTTTTAAGAATATCTTTATAAGATTCAAATCGATTGAGATCCATACACTGTTGACAGTTTCTTTTTTAGTATGACCCTTAAAATTCTTTTTCTGTATAAAATTCACCAGGCATGATAAAGCACAATTTGGATAATAGATTATAATAAAAGAAAATAAGACCTAATCCAAATAATTTATTAGTGTGTGACGTTTCGGCAACAACATTGTCACCATCATCAGAATATTCTTTTGTCTGATGATGGTGACAATGTTGTTGCCGAAACGTCACACACTAATAAATTATTTGGATTAGGTCTTATTTTCTTTTATTAAAATTCACCAGGCCTGGGGACCTAATGTTTTACTCTATTGATGCAGGGGATTGTTTTATTGAACAAAAGTTGCATACTTCCTATTTATTCCACATACTTTTTTTGGCTTTAAAATGAATCTAGAGAATCTTCATAATTTGTATCCACCATGGTAAGATTCTGAAAGATCTGTCATTGCCTTAATCCACAATAAGTGTTTTTTAAGGAGATTCTCACAAAGGTTATATTTTTTATTTTGAAACCATAAAAGAAACATTCGCGGTATAATTGCAATTTTCGTTTTACAATCATAAGCCATGTTATAATATATTGTATTTTAAATTACTTTATATAATATTTATGAACGGAGAAATATGTCCAGGGTAGCCTAGTGGACATGGCATCTGCCCGGTAAGCGGAACACTGTGGGTTCGATTCCCATCCCTGGACACTTTTATTTTTCCGTTTGTCATTACTCTTCACAATTCATCCTATCATACTTCATCCTTAAAGTTAGAAATAATCGCTATTTCTTTTTAAAATAAATTTCGATTTTTGTTTAAAAGAAACATTCGCGGTATAATTGCAATTTTCGTTTTACAATCATAAGCTGCGTTATATTGTATTGCATAAAAGTATTTGATGTAAATGAGAAGTAAATGACTTTAATTATAGATTATCACATCTTTTAAGTCTCTTGAGATGATCTTGATTGAGAATTTTATACTTGGGACCATTCTCAATCTGTTATTTTGTGGCTAATTTAAGACCGTGCCAGGGAGCCAGAAATCTCAAGGCTAAAATCAAATTTGGTCTTATTTTCAATCGGTATTCATATTAAAATTGTACTTCACAAGGTAATAAGACCAAATCCAAATGAATAAATAGTGTGTGAAGTTTCGGTAGCAGCATTGTTACCATCTTTAGACAAAAGATTCAGTACTTAGAGATTTGGTGTTACCTAGTGTTTATAATCTATAATCCAAATTATGTGCCTTATCATAAAATTGTACTTAAAATTCTAAAATCTTTCTGTCTTAAATACAGTTTGTCTTTAATCCAGAAGGTTCTAAATGGAGAGTCACCTATATCGGCCTGTTTATAATAACAAGAATACAGTTTCATCAATCTCTTTCAACTCATTTATTGCTGACCCATTATTTTTATTTTTTATTTTTTGCTTATCCCAAGTACACGTGGTACAGGCCATAGAAAAGATAATGTTATTCTAAAAGATGCTTGTTGTTTCCAGCAATCAAAGCTGAAGCCGAAGCCAAAGAAAAAGCTGCTCTTGCAAAATATGAGAGTGAAAAAGAAGGTAAGCCCAAACTTCATAAACATTTTGTTTTATAAAACCTCATCCACCTTTATATAGTTTGTTGGTTGACACCCAAGTAAGAAAACCACAAATTGAACACCCTTGTTGTATCTCTAACAATTTCTGTTTTCCTTCTTCCTCCTTAGCTGATTCAACTGCTTTCTTGATTAAAAGCTTGAACCTAGAATCTCAAATACAATAAAATCTCCATGAGAGGACACTCTCGTTAGAGGACATCTCTCTATAAAAGACAGTTTTCATTTGCAAAATTACCATTATTATTTAGCAACTCTTCGGTAAGAAAGCACCTCTCCCTAAAGGACACTTTGGCTCTGCAATTAGGTGTCCTTTACAGGGAGGTTCTACTGTAATACATTATTTGGTTACCTTTTGAGAAAATACATAATTTTTACATTTTTATCTCAATATATGCCATTGCACTTAAGCTGTGATTTACTTCCTGAGGTACTCCAAAGATCAGAATCTATGGGACAACTAGAAAGTAGTTATCTCCAATGGTACAACTTGTCCCTATACCAAACTGTCTTGAAGATAGAGGTTGTGCCTGGCCGGCATTCATAGTTCTTAAAATTAAGAGATACTTTGGCCATAAATGTTTCTATTTTCTAGACGCTTCAACAAAAATTATTTATCTTTGTCAGGAAAAAATAAAAATTAAAGCAGTTAGTAAGCTGTTATATATTTATACCTTTAATATCTTCTTATTTATATATAAATGAATGTTTGTTTGTATGTCCGGTATACAAATTCGCAGTAGTTCACTAATTCAAACCAAAATTTCCATACATAGGTAAAAAAATACGGGGAAGACGATAGGCTATTTTTAAAAATATATAAATCAATTATTAAAACTATATATTCAAATTATTCTACTTAGCTCACGAACAGCGCCCTCTATCAGAGATTAGATTAAATTATGCTGATGCAAACAAATAGATAATGCTAATAACAAACAATTATAAAAAAAATCTTATCTAAATATATATCACTCGGGTAGATATGTACACGGGTCAATCCCGGGGCGAAGCCCGGGTCACCCGTCTAGTTAGATAATAAAAAGGCATATATTGGATTGAATAGAAGATTTATTTTGCCAAAATATCAGCTGGCTGAACGCCAAGCCTTTATCAAGGCATTACATTTTTATATATCTTTATATATATATTGAGATATTTTTCTTAACAAGGATAAAAGATTTTGTCTAGATGTCGAGAAAATAAAAATATTTACTTGCCAAAGCGTTTCTTAATTTTAAAAACTATACCAAACTAGATTACAGAATTGCCCAAAATGTAGCTTAGCACCTGCAGACCCAGAACACATTCTGGCTTGCATTAGATGCACTAAACAGGATCTTTGGGAGTGGCCTCTGCTTATCATCAAACAGCTTGAGGAGCCTGGCATTTGTGTAATCTTGGTTCAAGGGGATAAAATAACAACAAATTACAGAATAATTATTACAAATGTTAGCATATGTTTGTTATAACACTTTTTGCTAGCTTATGGTCCTCACCCATCTCTGGTTGTTTCAGCTGAAAAGAAAGAGGCAGAAGAACAGGAAATGAAGCAGCACATGGAAGAAGAGAAACAGCGTGCCGAGGAAGCCTTCAAGGTTCTTGACAAGAATGGGGATGGCCTGTAAGTTCTTACATCTCTACCCTAAGTGTTTTTTTTTGCTTATCCTTAGTACACGTGGTACAGGCCATGATAATCATGGTGGGTAGAAATAGGTGACTGCTTTTACTGTAAATGCACCACATGTCTACACACGTTTGATTACTTGCACTCATTGGTGGGGTTGGACTTTTGCAAGAATCGGGGGCCATTGGAGCATTTTTTTACCCTATGTGGTAGAATATAACCTCGCACTTGATCCCTGGTGATTCACAGAGAGAGAGAGAGCTATCAGGCCAGCAGTAGATATCTTGATGTCACTATCTCGACAGACTGCCTTGATAAGGATGATTTAGTTTTGATTATCAAGGCCAAGATACCATCCTTCTCTCTTATCCCTTTTTTTTGAAGCCTCCTCAAGAGAGGCACTGCTGTTTTTTTCTCAATTCTTAAAAATATATTTTTGGATTTATGATATCACACTTGTACTACACAGTCCCATGCACATCCTTCTGTGTTATTTTTTTTTCAAATTCAAATAATAACAATATTTTTGTTCATGTTCATCAAGTTGAATTTGAAATTTGTTGTTCGAAGTATGCTATTCTTAACCTCCTATCCCAAACCATTTGATTGACTGTATTGACTCATCCATTGATGAGCTCTACTCATCCCCAGCAGACACCATCTTAAGCTCTACCTGCTTGATACCATGATATGATTGAGTGGAGATAAGGAAGAAGAGGAAGTTGATTTCGACCCTTGGCCACTTTTGGATAAATATTCTTCAATTTGATCTGTTGGTTACTCACAGCTTATCTAGTGACCTTCCATCTTTGACTCCTTTCAGACAGCTCATTGCAGGTCTCTCTTCTTCTTCCTTCAATTTTCCCTGTCTTTTCTAATCCATTTGCACTCATTATGTGTCCGAAGTATGTCAGTCTTTGCTTAAATATTTGTGGGATTCTAGAGATCAAATAGGATTAATTTTATTTGAGGTTGAAATATTTGTCCTTTTATCTGTCCTTGGCACTCTTGAGTAGCTTTCTCCATGTTCATATGTTCTAGAGCAGTGATTCTCAACCTTTTTTTTGTTGCGGCATTATTTTAAAGATTTGAAAATTTGGCGGCACAATTTTAGAATTTCGCGGCACACTTTTGCTAACTTGAATGCAAGAAAATTCAAATTATGTATCAATATTTCTATGCAAAATATAAGTAATATACATCTCTAACATTCAATTTGCTAATTTCGTTATTTTAAAAAGTAAAAAAATGAAAAAGAAAAAAAGAAAAACCAATACAAACGTGAACATAATCATATGACTAAAATTCGGCGGCACATTTTTAGAATTTCGCGGCACACAAAATTACCGCGGCACATTGGTTGAGAATCACTGTTCTAGAGGGATAAGAGGTCAAATAGCAAGCCTAAAATGAATAATGGAAAGGCATAAGGAAATAAATAAAAATCTATATTTATGTTTTATTGACTATAGTAAAGATTTTGATTGTGTAAATCACAATAAACCATGAACAACACTAAGACATACAGGAATGCCAGAACAACTAATTGTTATAATTAAAGAACTATATACAGAACAGGAAACCATAGTTTAAACACAAGGTAATAAGACCAAATCCACATAAATAAATAGTTGTAACAACGTTGTTACCGAAACATCACCCACTATTTATTTATTTGGATTTTATCATATTACCTTGTGTTTAAAATCTATAATTTAAATTGTGCCTTGCCATAGTTTAAACTAAATATGGGAATACTCATTGGCTCAAATCACAAAATAGACTGAGGCAAGGCTGCTTACTTTCACCATATCTCTTCAACCTCTATACTGAACAATATCATGAGATTAGCAGATCTCGATAAAATAGTTGTAAATATTGGAGGAATAGAAACATGACTATATGCATTATAGCTCCAAAATAAAGGGGGTTAAAAACACAGGACTATATAACTATATATATGAGTTTCACCAATATAATTGCCAATATCATCAATAATTACAACATTAAGTATTCTAATCTGATCAGAAAATGCTATTACAGTGGAACCTCCCTGTAAACCTAATTGCATAGCCAAAGTCTCCTTTGTAGAGAGGTGTCCTCTTACTGGAAGGTTGCTAAATAGTAAAACTGGTAATTTTGCTAATGAAAACTATCCTTTGTAGAGAGGTGTCCTCTTACTGGAAGGTTGCTAAATAGTAAAGCTGGTAATTTTGCTAATGAAAACTGTCCTTTGTAGAGAGGTGTCCTCTACACGATCGTATCAAGTCTTGTTCTAGTAGACTTGATGCTGTAACCAGGAGGGACACTCCCCCTTTAAAAATCCTGAGTTCAACTGACCCGGTTGATGGTCTTCAACAAGGGTCCCACTCCAGGAATACGGAGGAGCTGTGTCCGTACTCATGTTAGAGTGCAGCAAAGGCTTCCATGTTAGGAACAGCCTCCAACTACAGGCAAAGTCAGACTTTCACCAAAGTGTGCCTGGATCATGGTGCCATGATCAACGAAAGCTGCACCCCTATACCCCATTCCATGAGATCATGAACTCATGGGATTCGTGTAATCTTTGCACAAGGGGATGGGAAACAACAACAACAACAACAACAACAGAGAGGTGTCCTCTAGCATGAGTCTTCTCTCATGGAGGTTCTACTGTCAATGTATTGTCACAGTAATGAAGGTGATGTTTAGGTAGAATAAAGTAATAATTTATCAGATAACTTTGAATAGTAAAATAGCTTGGGGATCAAAAGGAGAAGAGTTAAACTAAGTTATAAATAGATAACAATAAATATCAATTAAGGAAGTAATGTCAAAGACCCAAAAGACTGCCTATCAGCTACGACCCCCCAAGGTGGCAGCTTATGGTTACAAAACTTCTCACCTAGAACACTCGCCATTTATCAGGGCTTAGGTACATAACACTTGCCGAGCTGCTGATGTATTATTTATAGCTACATGCTATATACCTTTTTGGTTATGACAGTATATATATAGAATGAAATTTCATCTATAATGTCTTATTTGGAAGGAGTCTTGTTACTTTTCATCCTCCTACTCCTTCAATGCCTTCCTCCTTAAATATTCATTAAATATACTCCAGAAACTTACAGATATTAACTTGGCAAGTTCATCTCAATTTGCTTGAACTTCTTCCTAAACTTGGTGTATTTTCTCTCACAACAGTGATAGGAATGTAGTATATGTAATATGCATTATCACTACATTGATTTATTGGATTTTGACCAGGTGACCACAAAAAAAAAGGGAGGTAAACTAAGTAGGGTATTAAGAAAAAGGCATTTCCTTATTGTACAACTGAAAGTTGCTGATAGCTTGTGCCATCTATCAGAATGAATTTCAACTATCCATTGATTTTTTATTATTCCAGAATTGGCCAAATACCCATTCTTGATAAATAAAGAAAAACTAACCACATACAAAGTAAATAAGTAGGGTATGTAAACAGGTTGTGTTGTTGTGTCAGATTCTAGAAAAACTAAAGTAAGTTGAATATTTTAAAAATAAGTATTGTAATCACTTAAATGTGCATAGTGTTGTAAGTAGAAATAAAACTTACAAAGAGAGAGATGAAACCTCTCACTCTCCTATTCCAGAGCAAGAGGGGGTGCTGCTTATCATCAAACAACTCGTGAACTTATGTAATTTGTGTAATCTTTGCACAGGGGGATAAGAAACAACAGGTTTCCACATATAGTTTGTTGTGATCTCTACCAGTTACCTAGATTGATGGTATGACAATTTGACAATTAAAATAAGTTTATTGACAACTATATTCAACAGCAAAAAGAGAGGAGGCTCGTCTGGGTCAGGAGCTTAAAGCTGTGTTGAGTTTGGAAAGGCCCTTGCCAATTCTGGAGTTCTTGTCCCCAACATACTTGATTGAGAAAATTGGAGTATCCTGAGTAGATTGATGTGTGTTCACTAGGCTGACTGTGGTGGAACTCCAGGAATTCCCCCAGTTTGACACCAACAAGGATGGCGATGTCAGCCAGGATGAAGCCAAGGTGAGGACTACTCTATTCCATACAGTTAGAATATATTGGGAACATGTGCATCATAATTTTTCAACTTGGTTAAAAGCCTGTAATTAATATATTTGTTTTTTTTTCTCCAGTTTTTAAGTATGGTATTCAATTTATTTTTGATTTTTTTTTGTTGGATCATTTTGTATAGAAGAATAGGTGGCATTGTTATTCAATAAAGAAAATGTTTTTTTTTTTGTCTGGAATTGTTTCAATGAAAAAGAAGACTATAAACAAAAAAAAAAAAGCTTTATTGAATAACAATGCCACCTATTATCCTATACAAAATGATCCAACAAAAAACTTCAAAAATAAATTGAATACCATACTTAAAAACTGGAGAAAAACCAAATATATATTAATCCTCTAATACAGTATATTTGTTAGCTTGGTTATAACATCAAAGTTCTAAACACAAGGTAATAAGACCAAATCCAAATAAATAAATAAATAGTGTGTAAAAGAAAAAAAGTCCCTCAAGCTGGATTTGAACCAGCAACCTAAGGATCACCGTTAATAAATCTACAGTCCTCCGCTCTGCCAAAATAGCTATTGAGGGCACAAATTGGTCTTATTACCTTGTCTTTGTAATCTATAATCCTAATTGTGCCTTATCATCAAAGTTGTAAGTTTTAACCATGCTTATATATCAACCTAAAATATCTTGGTCCCAACTAATGTTCTTATAACATGGTTTAACGGTATGCTCATTACAATTTTTACATAATATTTTTAATGAGCAGTACACTGAATGCAAAGAATCATTTTTAATAAAGACTAGCATACTGCTCATCCAAATATCATAAAGAATTTCATGCCATGAACATCGCCATGCATCTCTTTGGTATTAAAAGTATACTCAATTGTCTTAATTATAATGTTTAAATTTCATTATCTTGATATTGATTGTGATTAGCTTTTGCTTTTTATATCTTTATTTGCGGTGAATTCGCGGTAAATCCATGTATAATAAATTTCTTTTCCTCCAATTTTTTTTTTTTTGCTTATCCCTAGTACACGTGGTACAGACAATGATAATCATGGTGGGTAGTTAGCGACTGTTTTTTACTGTAAGCGCACCACATGTCTACACATGTGAAAAGCTGTTCGACTTTGCACTTACAAATGTGCCAGAGCCCCGTTTGGTTACTTGCAGATTAATCTATTTATTAGCTTGATTGTCTTTATATATAATTTACCTTGTATATAAATATCATATTACCATTAAGGTATTATTACTTTTTTTCCTGCATGTATCCTACTTTTCTGCTTGGAGAATCTGTATAAGACTAAAAGGTCTTGATAAAGCTTTTTGTTGTTTTTGTATTAAAAGTATATATCTAGGGATTGCATAGATCTCTTGACAAAATTTTGCCTCTATTATATTCAAGATTGCAGATTACACTTTTTTTTAGCTATTGTAAAATGATTTCTCTAAGGCAGTGATTTTCAACCAATGTGCCGCGGTAATTTTGTGTGCCGCGAAATTCTAAAAATGTGCCGCCGAATTTTAGTCATATGATTATGTTCACGTTTGTATTGGTTTTTCTTTTTTTTCTTTTTCATTTTTTTACTTTTTAAAATAACGAAATTAGCAAATTGAATGTTAGAGATGTACAGTATAACCTCGTTAATTCGACACACCCCAATTCGACACTCGGCGATAATTCGACCATGTTCCGATGTCCCGACCTCCGGCCTATCAAATAACAAACCGTAATTCGACAGTATCGATAATACGACAGTTCCGATAGTTCGACCATTTTAAAATTCGAATTTCGACAGTTGAATGTTATTTTACATGCAACTTTACCGCTAAACGGTATTACGGCGGCGACGATCGGCATCGGCGGGCGCCTATACGATCGCGCCTGCGCACTTTTGGTTTCTGGTTTGTTTAAGTTTCACTTTGCAGTGCCGTTGCGCAATTTCGCGGATGTTATTGTTGTTTTTTTTTTACGCGGGAATTTCGGCATCATGCGCTAACTAAAATAATTTTTATTTTTTTATATTTAACATTGAAATATTTTAGCTATTTTTAAATTCATAAATAATTTCTTTTTAAATAAATAAAACTTTATAAAATGATTCAACAATGATTTTGATAACATTTTATTTCAATACTAGCGGATGTGTACCCGGCTTCGCCCGGGTTTTATCCGAGTGAAAGTTTGCCTAACGAATATTATATATTATGAAGTATAATAAACAATGTTAAAGATTAGTTTTAATTATTAATCAAGATTGTGTGTGAATATGTGAGAAAGATGTAATATCGTTGTTGTTTTCTTGGCCGACTGTTTTACATATGGTGTTATCTTAAAATTGCTTGTTTTGAATATTTTTTTAGATTGAGATTATTAGCTAGTATGTAAAAAAATTAACTCTGTTGAATTTTTTTTTTTGTATTTATATATAAATAAAATTAACTCTGTTGATTTTTTTTGTATTTAATCGATAACACCGAAGTTACGCATGCTAATGTTAGGAAATATATTTTGATGTTAAGCAAAACCTGCTCCATCTCGTTTTACATAAATGTTGAAAATTTGGTTGAAATTGATGCATTGTAACGAAAGTTTTTAGCGAACAACACTTATGAAATTTGCATTTTATTAATATAGATTCCATTTCTGTGTTATTATAAAAGATTTAAACACAAAATCAATAACACCTGCAGCAGCAGTGGATGCCTTTAATACATTAAAATTTATTTATTAAAAGACATTTCAGAGGAAGAAAGGCATGCATGTTTTTTCAAAATGCCATCTGGAATACATCCTGAATAGGATTTCAGTGCAAAAACAGATATCTATAAAGGAATTTTTTAAAAGATCTCTTCATGATTATTTTAAAATAATATTTTAAAATTTTCTTTTTATATATTTACCATATTTATTTCCTTTCAACTGCTATATTTTTCAATTAGAATAAAATATTATTTAATATATTATATTTAATATTTTAATGTCTGTAGAGTTAATATTTGATTATATTACTGAAAAGAAACACATTGCCAATAAATTTATTTGTTACAATTATTTATGTTTCTAAAATATGTATTAATGCCATTTTGTCACTGATACTAAAAGTTAATCATGAAATTAATATAAAAACACACAATGGTTTCAATTAATATCATTAATTTATATTACAAAGCTATTTAAAAAAAATATTATTTTAGCGAGTTAGATGATTACCTAATCATATAACCTTAATTCAACACTTCCTTTAATTCAACCGAAAGCTCTGATCCCTTGGGGTGTTGAATTAAAGAGGTTCGACTGTTATATTACTTATATTTTGCATAGAAATATTGATACATAATTTGAATTTTCTTGCATTCAAGTTAGCAAAAGTGTGCCGCGAAATTCTAAAATTGTGCCGCCAAATTTTCAAATCTTTAAAATAATGCCGCAACAAAAAAAAGGTTGAGAATCACTGCTCTAAGGTTACAGTAAGGTCTCACTCTTCCTTTATGCTGTAATCTATTTAATATACTGTTTGTGGTATGTTCCTTGATTGCTCTCATAATACTGGAAATAATAAGGCACAATTTGGATTATAGATTATAAATACAAGGTAATAAGACCAAATCCAAAAAAATAAATAGTGTGTGATATTTTGGTAACAGAATTGTTGCCATCTTCAGATAAAAGTGCTGAATGTTTTTCTGAAGATGGTTACAATATTGTTACTGACACTTCATTCAGCACTTTTGTCTGAAGATGGTAACAGCTCTGTTACCAAAACGTCGCACACTATTTATTTATTTTTGGATTTGGTCTTATTACCTTGTGAATATTGGAAATAATAGGGTTTCAAAAGGAAAGAAAATTGACAAAATTCAAGGTGGCATATCAGTTAGCTCTTACTGAAGTACATTTGATAAACAACAGTTAGATAATCAAGTACTAAGTGTAAAATCAGTTACTGATTAAATGTGTGATGATATTGTAGGTAGAGTTGAGAAATGACTCTTCTTTCTTATCTCCACACAATCATATTAGGGTATCAAGCCTGTAGAGCTTGAGATGGTGTCTGCTGGGGATGAGTAGAGCTCATCAAAGGATGAGCCAATACAGACATTGATGTGGTTTGGGGTTGCAGGTTGAGAATTGCTATCAGTACATAGTGGGAAAACCTTGCAACCAAGAGAAATAGCTGAATATGATAACTTTCATATTACAACTTATTCCTGTTACACACAGAAACATATACTCTGGGGTCTATCTATTGGTACCCTTCCATTATTCAATATTCATACTCAATCACAAGGTAATAAGACCAAATCCAAATAAAGTGTGTGACGTTTTGGTAACAACGCTGTCACCGAAACGTCACACACTAATTATTTATTTGGATTTGGTCTTATTACCTTGTGTTTATAATCTACTATCCGAATGACCCGGGCAACGCCCGTGTTTTACCCGATTGAATGTTTTGATTCAAATACTATTTGTTACAATTATAAATTGGCGCCTTAAATAAATGCATATATTAGTTAATAACTATAGCCTATGTGCTTTATCTGTCTATGTACTGTTGGCTTCCGTAGGCGTCTCTTACTGGGAAAAAAGAAAGAGAGGATTCCATTTGGTTATTAACTAATATATGCATTTATTTAAGGAGCGACCCGCTCCAACACAATAGTTACATAAACGAAAAGGCGAGTGGGGGGGGCAAAGGTGGCGTGAGCATAGCCAACCAATAGGTGGGCGCCATTCCAAAAAAAAAAAAAAAGCAAACAGTGACAGAGACGAAAACTGACTGATTAAGAGATGAAGAATGACGCTCGTAACTGTATATTGAATAATCCAAATTGTGCCTTATCATTCATACTCAATCTATCTCTTGTGGTATAGAATTAATTGTTGTTGTTCATGTCCATCAAGTTGAGTTTGACTTTAGGTGACAATATGAGCCAATATTCTCAGATTTGATCTATCAGTGGCCATCACTCACACTTTTATAGATTGGTCTATATAGCAGTGTGTGATACAGAAGTGGCTTGCTGCACCTTCTTTTGTCTATGCCATTGGTAAAATAAATTTGGCTCTTTCCCCTTTAGGGCTAATTTTTCACCCCAAAGACAAGAGAATGTTCTTATATATATATATATATATTGCTTATCCCTAGTACACATGGTGCAGGCCATGATAATCATGGTGGGTAGAAGTATGCGACTGCTTTTACTGTAAGTGCACCACATTCTACACATGTGAAAAGCAGTTTGACTTTGCACTTACAAATGTGTCAGAGCCCCGTTTGGTTACTTGCACTCGCTGGTGGAGTGTGAGTTTTGCAAGGATCGGGGGCCATTGGAGCATTTTTTTTTTTAAATCAGAAAAATATGCCTAATGTGGGAATCGAACCCGGGTCGTAGTGGTTGAAAACCAATGGTTTAAACCATCTTTCCACCGACCCCCATTCTTCCAATTCTTTATTACAAGAATGAAGTCAAAAGCTTATCCCGGCTTTCATTCAGTCCACTTTTGTGTTAGCCATCCCATTAGGATGTTGCCTGCCCTCTTGTGGAGTTGTACTCTCACACTAGGAGGTACAAATAGGGTTTTCCATTCATTGGAATTGAGACCAAATGACATTTCTCAAAGCCTCCAGTACTTTTAGAGAGCACAGAATTAATACAGCATATCCAAATTACTACAGGCATCATCTCAATAGGCATCTTTGTATTATGCTGAATAATACACTATGCAAAGCATCGTGCAGTGTATAATTTATTCACTGTAAATTCTCCAGAATTCAGTCTAATACACCTAGATGGTATCAATAGAGTTATCCCCTTTTATGAAAATATCAAAAACCTTACGCAATAAGTTTCTTTAATACAAGAACACTGTGAGCTTTCGATCTCTCCTCTACAATGGGTGAAGTTACAACTGAGAGTGAAGGGAGGATATACTAAATGATGGCTATTTAATCTTGATTTGAAGTATGACAGAATTATTCTGGGATGTCTTTTCTTCTGTTATCCCTGAATCTGTGTGTGAGCAGTTCTTCCTCCACATGAAGGAGGAGATGGACCTGGAGGAGTTTGTCCTCACTGGCTGGATGATCATGAGGCCCATCTACCTGGCTGAGAAGGTACGTACACACCTCTCCCTTTAAAATTTCTCTTAAAACAATGAAAATTCAGTTTTTGAAAAAAAAAAAAGCTTGCCCTACGCTGAAGAGGGCCAACAGCCCGAAATACATATGTGGTTAGCTTTTCTTGATTAATCAAGAATGGGTATTTGGCCAATTCTGGAATAATTAAAAATCAATGAGAATAGTTGATATTTATTCCTATAGATGGTGCAAACCATCAGTAACTTTTAGTTGCACGATAAGGGGATGCCTTTTTTTTTTCATTAATTTATGCACCTTATCCCATACAGTAAAACCCCTCTATAGTGAACCCCAATGGGACAGAGCTTTTGGTTCACTATAGCCACGGTTGACTATAGCCACGGTTTGGCCATTTTTTAAAACTTTTCTAAATTTTTAGACTGTATAATTAAAATACAGCCATACAAACAGGAAAAGGCTGCCACTTAATAATGGTCACTTTAATTCCCTAAATTGACCTATTTCTTTACACTAATGCTGAATATCAAAAGAAGTCATTTAATAATAGGTTCTTCTTATCATTAGCATACATGTTTATATATAAACCTATGTATTATTTAAAAATTAAGCCAAATCCCCTAGGCAAAACATTAATTATATATTTAAAAGGTATAAGAGTATTATAGAACATCTTTCTCAAATAATATAATACTATATTTATTTGAAAAAATGCCTCTAATACCTTGTTGTTTGAAAGTGAAAAGTGAAATTTGAAAATCAGAATTGCCTTAAATAATGGTTATTGCCATCAAAGGAATAAAGCTCCGTGTATTCTGAATCAATTGAGGATGAATCAAAAGTATCCAATTCAGAAAAATCGGACGCGAAACATGTTGATACGATAGCACGATCGGTAAAATTGCGAATAAAAAATGCCAATTTGCAAACACAAAATCCGTGGTAAAACGGCCGGCCAGGGGGAATATCCGCGAACTCTGAATGAGTCATATACCTAACAAGAATTCCATTCTAAAAATAGAACTGTAGTGGTAGTTTTTGAGAATTTATAAGTCGATTTGTTTGTGGCCCATATGAGACACGGGGAACTTGGGGAAACTGTTTTTTATTTTTTTTTCTTCCAATTCCAGTTTCTACATATTCTTCTGAATTGTATGTTAAATTTTGTTTTTAACCTGTTATTCAAACCATTTCTGGCTTTAAATTATTTGGAATTATTTTTTAGCCTAAGTTAAACTTGATATAGAACACTTCTAAAAGGGCATGCTGTCACTGTTTTTTTTTTTAGAACGCCACTCTTTGTTTCTTTTCTTTATTTTGGAAGCCATTTGTATTTTTCTTCTATTTCAAAATTGTCGAATGCAAAGATATTCTATTAAATAAAAGTATAATGTGTAAAAATTTATACAACATACAGCAAAAATAGAATGGAAATGAAAACAAACAATGGCACTAATTTTTTGTTTTGAAATCGCGATCCGTGAGCTGAAACATGCTCAAATTTTTGTTGTTTTAAATTATTTTTTAATCACAATTTTAAGTTCGGTATAAGCATAGTATTTTTAATAGATTTCATGATTTTGTGGGACCGAAAATAGGTTCGTTATAGGGGTAGTTCGTTATTTTAAAAATTTCAAAGTTCGTTATAACGATGGTATTTTCAATGGAATGGAATCGGGAAGCGCCGTGGGTTCGTTATAAGGGAAGGTTCGTTATATCCAGGGTTCGTATTAGCGGGGTTTTACTGTATTTACTTATTATGTCTATTTAATATTTATTTTAATATTTTGTCACAATTCATTTTTGGTTCATATAAACATAGGGTACTTCTCCCGTCAAAATAAACGTCAAAACCTGATGCCATCTATTTCCTCTCGGCAAATTTTCCATCATTTTTGGTTATCACTCCAGTACAAGGAGGAGAACTCTGGTATCTAAACTTGATAATGACAAATGAGCCACATCAGTTTTGGAAAATTCAACAAAAAACTTGCATATCTTGGGTTTAGGCTCTGGTCCTCATCAGTACAGGGGTGGCTTCTCTTTCATAACATTCTACGAGAGAAATTATAAAATTGACAAAATTGGTCAAAAAGGTGTTTAAGCTAGGGAAGTGGCAAGGCTGATTTTTCAGGCTAGAATACAACATAAAGTTGCAGGAGAATTATTCTATTGGCTCAATAAAAATTGTATTTTAATAATATATGATGGTATCAGGGGAAAATAAATATTATTACCTAGAGAGAGAGTTGTAAGTGATTGTGGTCATGACTAGTACAGTAGAACCTCCCTGTAAAAAACATCTAATTACAGAGCCAAAGAGTCCTTTATAGAGGTGTCCTCTTATCAGAGAGTTGCTAAATACTGAAAGTGGTAATTTAGAAAATGAAAATTGTTCTTTGTTGAGAGGTGTCCTATAGCGTGAGTGTCCTCTCATGGAGGTTCTACTGTATATACATTCTTATATTTTTTATTGGATAACCCGTTCTATATAAAAAAGAATGCCAGCATCTGGGACAAGTCTACTCTGATGATAGTGGCACCAGATAAGATTTTGTTTATGTCGTGTTCTCTACCTAACAAAATAGCAGTTGACGAACACCACACGGTATAAAATATTTATTTCTATAAAATGGGATTCTTTCACTCTCCTCTTACACTCTATATATATCCAATAATTTTTACATAATTAATTTTCTATCAGAAAAGTAATACATATTTACATATATGCTGCACTTTTTTCTCCAAGAATAAAATCTGCATATGGAATCATTACAGCTTATAAGTCTGGCAGTGAAATTGGCAATAATGGAGACTTGAATTCATCCAAAAATTGTGTGATTCCTTGTATTGTACATCAATTGATTTAAATCTCCCGGACATTAATTAAATAAAGGTTTCTGGAGATGAGTTTATTTTTATTTTATTTAAGTAATCTTCAGGCCATCTCTACCCTTTTACAGGAGAACATCTATAAAATCTGGCCTTTTGGCATCAGGCGGCATTTTATTCACATTATATATGTTCTCCTATATTATAAGATTATAAACTCAAAAGGAGCTTCTTCTATAAAATATATTTATTTTGCTAGCTTTCGAACAAATTCTTTGTCTTTACGCACATTGAAGAACAAATTTTTTCGAAAGCTAGGGAAAAATATGTTTTATAAAAGAAGTTCCTTTTGAGTTTATAATCTTATAATATAGTTATGGTGATGTTGATGTCTACATATATGTTCTCCTGTAAAAGGGTAGAGATTTTTTTTTCTTATCCCTAGTACACGTGGTACAGGCCATGATAATCATGAATCATGGTGGGTAGTTATAGCGACTGCTTTTACTGTAAGCGCACCACATGTCTACACATGTGAAAAGCAGTTCAACTTTGCACTTACAAATGTGCCAGAGCCCCGTTTGGTTACTTGCACTCGCTGGTGGGGTTGGACTTTTGCAAGAATCGGGGGCCATTGGAGAATTTTTTTTAACAGAAAAAAAGTGTCCAATGCGGGAATCGAACCCGGGTCCTAGTGGTTGAAAACCAAACGGTTTAACCAGCCTTCCACCGACCCCCCCAGAGATGTCCTGAAAGATTGAGACTACTTAAATAAAATAAAAAGAAACTCATCTCAGAAACCTTTTTTTATTTACTTAATTAATGTATAAATGGTAGCTATGAATGTCCCCCAACCAAGTGTCTGAGTGCAGCAGCAGCAGCAGCAAATAGTGCCCCAGGCCCCGGCCCCTCCACCCTCCCAGGAAGACCAGAAGGGGGAAGAGGGAGGTGAGGAGGAGGCAGAAGAAGAGGTAGGTGCCATCTGTACCTGAGCGTGGTGCCACAGCTAGCTGGTGATTGCTGCTGCAGCAGATTGAGGTCCCGGCCATGGAGGAACTGGAGGAAGGGGAGGAAGAAGAAGAGGAAGATGAGGACCTTACCCCTCCAGAGTTCCCTCCAAAAGATGAGGAGGGAGACCACTACACCAAGGAACCTGCCAAAGCTGAGGACACACCTGTTTACGATGAACAAACACAGAATATTGTCAATGGTATGTCTCATTCATCCCCTACAACTGCTTTATTATTTGGGTTCAACACAAAGTTGTATTGATTATGTTGTCTGAACCCTAAACATTGATTTCCAGTCATCATTAAGCTAAGCCATATCAACTGGTCTCTAACTTGTAACATTAGTTAAAATATTGGTATGTTGAAATAAATAATCAAATAGTTATACTTAAATAGAGTATGTAGTAATGAAATGTAGTAATGTTTAAGAAAGTTAAAGGAAAATAAAATTATAAAGAGTTTAAAAATGTTGTTTGTCTTTCATGAGACCTCAAGCTTGGGTATAATGGCTAATGTCTCCTACTTGTTTTGATGCTGAAATAATTTTTGCATTTGTGTATGTTCACATTTGAAATTTGACCCCAAAATAGTAAAAATGTAAGAGCAGCAGTGTTGATCCATTAAATCACCAACCAAGAATGTCTATTGATAACTAATCTGTCCAACTGGGAGTGTAGAAGCAGATGAAGCCAGGAAACACTACACTGAAGCATCGGATAATCTCCGCAAGATCCAGGATAGGATCCAGTAAGTGCCACCATCCACTGAACCAATACCATGGCACTGACCATGTGTTCAGGGAGCTGGAGAACAACCTCAATGCTGACTACGGACATTCAGCAGAGTTTGCTGTTCTCAAGGGCCAGTGCTTTGAATACAATGATAGGGAGTACACCTACCGCATGTGTCCCTTCGACTCCGCCTCCCAGAATCCTAAAAGTGGAGGTTCAAGTATTAACTTGGGGTAAGTTTATCCAGTGAGAAGTATATTTTGATATTTAATAGGTACTAGTAAGTGTAAGAGTTGCTTTTCATGTGGAGACATGTGGTGCACTTACAGTAAAAACAGTCGCCTACTTCTACTCACCATGATTATCATGGCCTGTACAACGTGTACTAGGGATAAGCAACAAAAAAAAGTGTTAGAGAATCTTGTTACAGAATTTCTGAATTAAACCCATTTTCTTAATAATGTTCAACTTTTAGCATTTAAAGGGAACAAAGTGGTGTGAATTTGAATAATGTGAAATCTACAATGAAAACTGATAACTATTTATAAAAACAAGGTATTAAGACCAAATCTAAATAAATAAAGTGTGTGACGTTTGGGCAACAGCATTGCTACCATCTTCAGACAAAAGTACTGAATGTACTTCATAAAACCAAGTCTAAATAAATAGTGTGATATATAAATGATAATAATATTAAAATTTTAAAAATTCATGCTTTTTTTTACAGCATTTTAAAAGTGGAAGAAATAGAAATAACAACATTGTTACCCAAACATCACACACTATTTATTTATTTATTTGGATTTGGTCTTATTACCGTGTTTATAATCTATAATCCAAATTGTGTGTCCCTTATAATAAAAATTTAGTGTAAGATGATCACCTGAGGTTTGATGACAAAGCAACTATGGATTCATGTGGGTGGTTACTTTAATGCAATCATATCTGGACAGATTTTTCAGTCATCTAGTATGTGCTGCTATAGAGCAAGCATATCAAACTCGCGGCCCACGGGCCTCATGCTGCCCACAACGAATAAATTTGCGGCCCACCAGACAATATATTTTAATAAAAATAGAGGTAAGATAAAGGTAAAATAGGTAGCAGAAAAGAGATGCCAAATATCAGGGAGAAAATATTAACTTTACTTTCTTTTTTCTTATTAGTATTTTTAAAAATAAACCTACATAAATGTTACTATAAAAATTTAATTACTTGTTTTCTTTTTTTGCGGCCCACATAATCTTATTACTTTTTTATTTGGCCCGTGTTAGGATTTGAGTTTGACATGCTTGCTGTAGAGGAATGAAATTGTCTGACAGCTTGTGCAGCTCTGGTTGTTTTAAAGTCACCTAGGATTTCACTACTCTATAATACAGTAGAACCTCCATGAAAGGACATTCTCACTAAAGGACACCTCTCTACAAAGAACAGTTTTTATTTCCAAAAATAAAATATTTACTATTTAGCAATTCTCCAATAAGAGGACACCTAAAGGACAATTTTGCTCTGAAACTATGTGTCCTTTACAGAGAGGTTTTACTGTATTTCCAAGACTGGCTGTAAAGTTAGAAAGGAACAAGTACTCTGGGTAGCCCCTGGCTGGCATTCTGTGTGATATCAGGAACTTGGGTTATAAATTTCTCTCTCTACTGGTAACTAAGGTCTCATTTCTCTATTTTATCTCTCTCTCTCTTTCATTATTAGTTCTGTTGCTTTAATGTAAACAAGCATTCTAAATATTGCAGTATTCCTTTGGGTCCTTCAGGACCTTTGGGAGAGGCCGCTGCTTATCATAAAACAGCTTGTTTAATTTAGTTAGAATATTTGTGTTTATATAATGGTTTAATATAATTATTCTATGATTGTGTAAATATTCATTGAATTTATCATCATCACCTTTTTTGTTTTTACAAAAATGTTATAGGAAAAATAAAGTAAGAAATTAAGAGATGTGGTTGCCCTCATGTTTATTGATCCAATGTTTTATTAATCTAAGGTTTATGTTGTAAGAAAAAGTTAAACACAGCTCGAGGAGCATGAACTCATGGAATTTGTGTAATCTTTACCCAAGGGGATAAGAAACAACAACACAAAAACAGTATTTCTATTTCTTCCACTTTTAAAATGCTGTAAAAAAAAGCATGAATTTTTAAAATTTTAATATTATTATCATTTATATATCACACTATATAATAATAATTATTTTTTTATTATTTTATTTTTTATTATATATTTTTCACATGTTTAGCATATTTACGCAAGTTTAGCCTTAAATACCCATTTCTTGATTTCTTAGGAAGCCTCTGGAACCAAAATATTTTTGGTCATAGAGGTACAGTCTGCACCACGCTGATGAGGGCCAACAACCCGAAGGTTGATTTTTCTTGATTTAATGAGAAAATAGGTAGGTCAAATATCAGGGAACAGGTTAAATCAATGTTCAGTGAATTTCTGTTCCACTAGATGGCGCTCTGCCATCTAAAAGTTCATGCGAACGTGGTCAGGATATGCCTTTTTTGATTTTAATATAATATAATCAATATCTTTCTCCACTTTTATTTTAATCTCTTTATTTGTAAATCTCACCAAGAGAATTAGAGACTAAAATGTGTAATGAAGGTCTAATTACTCAGTAAATGAGTGTTGTGGAACAGGCGGTGGGGCCACTGGGCCGGACCTGAAGGCAACAAGTACTCCCTCATGAGGATGGACGGAGGATTGGTGTGCTGGAATGGACCACCTCGCTCTGTCATTGTAAGTCTACTACTCTTTTAATCTTTCACATTACAGAGGAAATTGTTGTCTTGTGGCATCTGTAAATATTTGTTGATTTTTAATTATTCCAGAATTGGCCAAATACTCATTCTTGATTAATCAAGAATTTGGCACACACACATACACACCATTCTGGAATAAATAAAAACCAAATATTTATTCCGATAGATGGTGCAAGCCATCATCAACTTTTAGTTGCACAATCAGGAGATGCCTCTTTCATAATTTAACGACCTGATCCCAGTCCATTTATACATCAGCACAATACATTATGTACCTTAGTTTACCACTGGGGATAAGCCAGCACCAGTTTGGACAAATTCAGAGACAAAATCCAAACAACCAGATTGGTGTTGAGGCTCCTTCCATATCACTACTAGTGAAGCTTTGTTTAGGCAAAGACAGACTTTCACCAAAGTATGCCTAGATCATGGTGCCATGATCAATGAACTCCTACACCCCATTCCATAAGCAGCGAACTCCGCCTTTGCCGGTCCCAAGCCCGGATGAAAAAGGAGAGGAGGGGGAGCAGTAACAAGCTCATTAAAAAACCTGGGCTCAGCTGGCCCTGCTGATAGTACCCTGTAAGGGCTCCTAATTCTGGGATACAGGATGAGCAGCGTCTGTACTCCATGTTAGGAGCGGCTGCACATGGCGTCTGTTCCTCTTGTCAGAAGCGGCCATTCTTTTGGAGCTGAGTCGGCCTGCCACTGAGTAGTGCTCCCAGTCTTAATGACAAAGGCAGACGCATTTTACTTCATCCAGTGTGGAGATAAGAAAGAAGAAGAGATTCCATAAGCTCTAGGAGCATGAACTCGTGAAATTTGTGTAATATTTACACAAGGGGATAAGAAACAACAAAACAACGTTTACTAAGCTGATAAACAGAATGCATAATTAAAAAGAGAGACGCCTCTTTTGGTACATGAATATTATTCTCTGACAGCTTTATCTTGTATTGTCCTTAATGCAATGTGTTAAGGTTCCTTTGTCCTTAACGAATTAGAAGCCGAATTAGAAGCCGTACCTTAGAGGACTGTATAGGTTTTCAACTTCCCAGGCGACACCCCAATGGTGATTCCAATGCCCAGGCGACACCCCAATGGTGCCGATAATGACTCAGCCAAAGAGAAAATAAAGCACGACCAAATTACTATTCACACTCTCACTTTATTTAAAAAACTCAATTATATACAAAGATAGTCAGCGGTCAATATATACATAATCACAGAACAATTAAATATTAATAAACAAAATAATATATTAGAAAACTCAACACAATGGGTAGGGGTCTGGCTTACAATGGTGAACAGAAGGGCTGTTCCTTTCATATTCCTGGTATCTAAGTAAATTTTTCTCAAGCTTTACAAGCTTGATACCCTAGTGTGATTGTTTGGAGATAAGAAAGAAGAAGTAAAGTTTCGATGTTTCTTAGTATAGAAATCTCTATAAATATATTTGCATCCAGCAGAGTTCTTCCACACACAATACCCAACAGGACATTTAGACATAAGCATTCCATTGCAATAAGGACAGTGGGGATGGTTTAATTTCTTATATTTATCTGTGATAACAAAAATGGTATAATTTTGTTTGAAGCTTTCCATAGAATGGCTACAAGGTGGTTGTGGGGAGTCCAATGGTTCAATTTACTATATTATCTGCAATAACCTACATGGCTACATGGAATTCGTGTAATCTTTACACAAGGGGATAAGAAACAACAACAACAGAGCGGCTACAAGGTGACAATTGACAATTAGAACACTTTTATTGACTTCTTAGTCAATATTTACATGAAAAAGATCGAGGGAACTATATACAATCAGCCAGATCCCCACCGTGATAGAGTCCTCCTCCAGGCGATGACGGGGTCCTCGATGGCCTGGGCCAGTCCGACCTGGATGAAGTATCGGTTGATTCTTGATTTCGCCGATGCGAGGATGGCCAGATTGTTGGCTATAAGGTGGTTGTGGGAAGTCCAATGGTGTATATTATCTGGGACAACAAAACTGCTATTATTAATTTGAAGCTTATAGAATGTGTGTCTACAAGGATGTTGTGGGGTCCAGGTGGAGCTGAGCTGTGGCCTAGAGAACAAAGTGACCAGCACCACAGAACCCAACAGATGCGAGTACCACATGGAGTTCACCACGCCGGCCATGTGCTCCACCCTGCCTTCTACCCACCCCAGCCACGAGGAACTCTGATATCACCACACAATAAACACCTTCTTCACTTGTTCTTAGCTCTCGCTCCTTCTGCTCTAAACTACTACATTTGGGGGGCCCAATCACACAAATAAAAAACATTGAACATAAAATGGTGCATAAGGTAACAAGACCAAATCCAAATAGTGTTTACATTTTGGTAACAGTATTATTACCATTATCAGACAAAAGTAATGAATGAGAAAATATATCACAGCATCCTTTTAAATAGCTACTGTTTGTCTAGTAACATAAGGTAACAATCTAGCTTTCTCCTGTAGAAGGACTCTCATGCCCAAAAGCTAAAGATTTGTAAATTAAAATTTTTTAAGAAACTTATTTGAATACTTGTATAAGAAACTTTGTTTTTAGCTTATATTTATTTATTTGGATTTGGTCTGTTGTTGTTGTTGTTGTTTCTTATCCCCTTGTGTAAAGATTACACGAATTCCATGAGTTCATGCTCCTCGAGCTGTTTTATGATGAGCAGCGGCCTCTCCCAAAGGTCCTGTTTAGTGCATCTAATGCAAGGATTTGGTCTAGTTACCTTATGTTTCTAAACTATATTATCCAAATTGTACCTTATCATAAAATGGTGCTCTTATGTACACTTTATATCCAGAACCTGGGATCAAAAACTGCCCTGGGCTCAGTGTTTTTATGTTGTGTTGTTGTTTTTTTTATCCCCTTGTGCAAAGATTACACTAATTCCATGCTCTTCGAGCTGTTTGATGATAAGCAGCAGCCTCTCCTAAAAGTCCTAGTGTTTTTATGATGTATGTACCTCTTAATAAATACTGTTAATAATCTAATGACCTCTTAAGTCTGTGAATTATTGGCTTGCTAATGAGAGCCTATTTACAAATAATATATCACACTGAATAATTAATACAAATTATACAGGCCATGATAATCATGGTGGGTAGTTAGCGAATACTTTTACTATAAGTGCATCACATGTGAAAAGCAGTTCAACTTTGCATTTATAAATGTGACAGAGTCCCATTTGGTTATTTGCACTCGCTTGTGGGGTTGGACTTTTGCAAGAATCCGATCCCATTGGAGCATTTTTAGAATTAATTGAATTTATAATTATTTTTATTATTAGAATATTGTTATTTAAAAAAGGCATCTACTGATTGTGCCACTAAAAATTGCTGATGGCTTGCACCATCTGTCAGACAAAACATCTAATATTCGTTGATATCTAATTATTCCAGAATTGGCCAAATACTTAATTCTTAATTAATCAAGAAAAGCTAACCACGTAATGACCAGTTTTTTGGTCGTTGAGGTACTACTTGCACCACGCTGACCAGGACCATCAGTGTACATGGTTAGCTTTCTTTTATTTTTATTATCCCTAGTACACATGGTGCAGGCCATGATAATCATGGCGGGTAGTTAGTGATTGCTTTTACTGTAAGTGCACCACATGTCTACACATGTGAAAAGCAGTTCGACTTTGCACTTACAAAGTGCGTTATCAAATCTCCTCCTGTTATGTTTCCATTTTTTGTCGAATAATTTTATTAACTGTTCACATAAAACATATATAAAATCAATAATTAAATTGAAGAAAGAAAGATTGA
>CP092873.1:31721027-31823603 GCA_030710605.1 Cordylochernes scorpioides | reverse complement strand
GCTCCTAGAGCTTATGGAATCTCTTCTTCTTTCTTATCTCCACACTGGGTGAAGTAAAATGCGTCTGCCTTTGTCATTAAGACTGGGAGCACTACTCAGTGGCAGGCCGACTCAGCTCCAAAAGAATGGCCGCTTCTGACATGAGGAACAGACGCCATGTGCAGCCGCTCCTAACATGGAGTACAGACGCTGCTCATCCTGTATCCCTGAATTAGGAGCCCTTACAGGGTACTATCAGCAGGGCCAGCTGAGCCCAGGTTTTTTAATGAGCTTGTTACTGCTCCCCCTCCTCTCCTTTTTCATCCGGGCTTGGGACCGGCAAAGGCGGAGTTCGCTGCTTATGGAATGGGGTGTAGGAGTTCATTGATCATGGCACCATGATCTAGGCATACTTTGGTGAAAGTCTGTCTTTGCCTAAACAAAGCTTCACTAGTAGTGATATGGAAGGAGCCTCAACACAATCTGGTTGTTTGGATTTTGTCCCTGAATTTGTCCAAACTGGTGCTGGCTTATCCCCAGTGGTAAACTAAGGTACATAATGTATTGTTCTGATGCATAAAGGGACTGGGATCAGGTCGTTAGATTAAGAAAGAGGCATCTCCTGATTGTGAAACTAAAAGTTGATGATGGCTTACACCATCTATCAGAATAAATATTTGGTTTTTATTTATTCCAGAATGGTGTGTATGTGTGTGCGCCAAATTCTTGATTAATCAAGAATGAGTATTTAGCCAATTCTGGAATAATTAAAAATCAACAATTATTTTATATTTATTTCAACAGATGCCACAAAACATCAGAAACTTTAGTTGCACAATCAGTAGCTGCCTCTTTCTCAATATTTCCTCTGTAATGTGAAAGATTAAAAGAGTAGTAGACTTACAATGACAGAGCGAGGTGGTCCATTCCAGCACACCAATCCTCCGTCCATCCTCATGAGGGAGTACTTGTTGCCTTCAGGTCCGGCCCAGTGGCCCCACCGCCTGTTCCACAACACTCATTTACTGAGTAATTAGACCTTCATTACCCATTTTAGTCTCTAATTCTCTTGGGGAGATTTACAAATAAAGAGATTAAAATAAAAGTGGAGAAAGATATTGTTTATATTATATTAAAATTTAAAAAAAGGCATATCCTGACCACGTTCACATGAACTTTTAGATGGCAGAGCGCCATCTGGTGGAACAGAAATTCACTGAACATTGATTTAACCTGTTCCCTGATATTTGGCCAACCTATTTTTTCGTTAAATCAAGAAAAATCAACCTTCGGGTTGTTGGCCCTCGTCAGCGTGGTGCAGACTGTACCTCTATGACCAAAAATATTTTGGTCCCAGAGGCTTCCTGAGAAATCAAGAAATGGGTATTTAAGGCTAAACTTGCGTAAATATGCTAAACATGTGAAAAAAATAATAATAATAAATAAAATAATAAAAAAATAATTATTATTATATAGTGTGATATATAAATGATAATAATATTAAAATTTTTAAAATTCATGCTTTTTTTTTTATAGCATTTTAAAGTGGAAGAAATAGAAATACTGTTTTTGTGTTGTTGTTTCTTATCCCCTTGGGTAAAGATTACACAATTTCCATGAGTTCATGCTCCTCGAGCTGTTTTATGATAAGCAGCGGCCTCTCCCAAAGGTCCTGAAGGACCCAAAGGAATACTGCAATATTTAGAATGCTTGTTTACATTAAAACAACAGAACTAATAATGAAAGAGAGAGAGAGATAAAATATAGAAATGAGACCTTAGTTACCAGTAGAGAAATTTATAACCCAAGTTCCTGATACCACACAGAATGCCAGCCAGGGGCTACCCAGAGTACTTGTTCCTTTCTAACTTTACAGCCAGTTTTGGAAATACAGTAAAACCTCTCTGTAAAGGACACATAGTTTCAGAGCAAAATTGTCCTTTAGGTGTCCTCTTATTGGAGAGTTGCTAAATAGTAACTATTGTATTTTTGGAAATAGATTCCCCGCTAGGTGGCCAACCGAAGAGGCAGCAGGTAACTACGGCTCTCGCCAAGTACTATTATTTCTTTATATCTTTTGCATTTTATCCCTATTATTAAAAAAAAAAATTGTGCTAGTTCAGCAATAGAGTTTAAATTAGATTTTGAAAATGAATTCAACCATGATTTTACTTTTATTCATTACGTGTCAGGTAAAGCTACGAGCTTGCTTATTTCTTGATTACGTAAATTTGGACTATATTGACGATAATGATGCAAATTTCGATAAAGTGGCTGACCTAGATCAAGTTAAAAACATTCATCTTACTCGATACGTTCGTTATGGTAAATCAAATCTGAGAATAATCATACTTGCATTGCTGTTAATTTCGGGTATCGAAAGTAATCCAGGCCCTAAAGCTACTAGACAAACAACGATAGAAACTTCTATGGAGAAAGATCTAAGAGAACTAATTGCGGCACTTACTGTTAAAATTGACGACTGGGGATCAAAAATAGAATCTAGGCTATCTTCAATTGAACTAGGTATGCAGAAATTCGACTCCCGTGTACAACAGCTCGAGTCTTCACTAGAAGATACCACGTGTGCTGTTGCATCGAATGCTAAAAAGATTAGCGAATTCGAGAGGCGAATTGAGTTTCTGGAGATGAAACACAGAGAGAAAAACTTAGTTTTTTATGGCATTGAAGGTAGTGGTACAGAAACGTCGAATGAATCATGCGTTAAAATAAAAAGACTAATAAAGGACAATATGCAAATTTCCGACGAGATCGATGTTTCCAAGTGCTGGAGGCTATCCAAAAGAGATAAAGCCCCAATTTTGGTCGAGGTTTCCGAACACAGTGAGAGAATGAAGATATTAAAAAATTCATTCAAACTTAAAGATATAAATGTCTTCGTGAATAAGGATTACTCCCCTAGCATCAGAGAACAACGCAGAATATTGATTTCTAAACAGAAAGAACTCTTGAATAAAGGAATCAATGCAAAACTAAGAGATAACAAACTGATTGTTAATGGCACGGTTTACCAAGCTTCTAATGGTAAAATTACTACCAAGGAGGGTGCCGAACTATAGCAATTGGATAGAAATACACAGAGACTATCAATAGATCATCCAATCCCGCCAAATAGGAAAACCCGAAATACATGCTCAGTTAATCATTGCCACCCAAATTACCCTACAAATAAACCTTTAAAAGCAAAAGTTAATCCCTTAAGAATCATATACTGGAACATAAATGGATTTTTTAGAATTTCTTCGGTCTTCTCTCTCTTCGATTACTTGAAATTGTTTGATATTTTTGCTGTAACTGAAACCTGGTGCCACTATCTACTTGACCTAGCTCTAGACGATTTTGAGTTTTACCAATCACCAGCTGTTAAACCTTCGAACCGAGGGAGAAGCTCTGGAGGAATCCTTGTAGGAATTAGAAAGGAAATCCAAGGCTTAATCTACAAAGTTGAAATTGAGCCTAAATGGATCTAGGTTATATTTAAACTGGCTTCAATAGCAGACTCACCCCTAGTGTGTGCAATTTTTGTTTACTTACCCCCAAGCGAATTACAGCTAGAAAATTTAAAAAAATTGTTTTGCTATGTTGAAAATAAAATGCAACAAGGATTCGAAATAGTTTTAGGCGGTGATTTAAATATTCGCATTGGCTACTTGGGTGCTTTCCACAACTTGTTCCAGATCCCAGTTCTGCTTTCCGGCTACCGTACCTCCAGAGATCCAACCGTGTCCCCCTGGCTGAGACCCTTGTCGATTTCCTTGATGATAACTCCCTCACTATACTAAACGGAAGATCTATTAGTGATAAAAACGGATGCTATACTTTTATCTCACATCAGGGGTCTTCAGTTTTGGACTTATTCATGGTTTCTCCTGCACTACTGGAACTTGTTCTTGACCTAAGTATAGAAAGTTTGCCTTACTCCGATCATTTGCCACTTCTTCTAAAACTAAACGGATCAGACAATACAAAAGCGAAAAGCCTACCTTTAGAGTATATTCCTGTAAGAAAATTTACCTGGTCAATAAATAAAGCTCCGACATATGAACTTTGTCTCGAAGACCTAAATGCTCTTCAACTACCGGAAGACGCCTCAATAGATCTATGTGCTGACACTCTTACTAGCAGGATTCAAACATCAATGGTGAGAGCAGGAATGCTAACAAAGGGAAGAGCGGATAGTTCGCGGTCTAAGCCATGGTTTGACGGAGAATGCTATACAGCAAAAACATTTATGAAAAAAAATCTTAAGTTATATTTGACTCTCAATACTCCTATTTATAAAGATTTGTTTATTACGAGTAAACGCAAATACTTATCATTGCTCAAATACAAAAAGAACAAATACTCTGATTCTGTTCAAGCTGCCCTTAGCAATGTTAAGGACTCTGCCGAATTTTGGAAAATAATTGCGTCCTTTAAGAAACGGATTAGCACAAAAGGAAATATTGACATCTCAGAGTGGGAATCCTTCTATCAGGGTTTATTGTCGCCTCCTCAAAGAATTGTGGCTGATATACCTACTCTACTAATTCCTACTGACCCCGAGCTGGACGCCGAAATTTCATTTTTGGAAATTGCGAGGGAAATCGCTAGCTTAAAAAACAATAAAGCAGCAGGTTACGATAGTATACCAAATGAAGCTATCAAGGCCTTACCTGAGAATAGTTTAATCCTTTTATCTAACTTATTCAATAAAATATTAACTAAATCCCAAGTTCCTTCACAGTGGTCAAAAACCATAATCCAACCAATATTCAAAAATGGTGATCCGAATGCACCATCAAATTATAGGGGCATTGCCCTTATAAGCAACTTGTCAAAACTTTTTACATCCATATTAAAAAATAGACTAAGTAATTGGATTGAGAATAGAAAACTCATAGCGGAAAACCAGGCAGGATTCAGAAGGGGTTACTCGTGCCAAGACCATATCTTTACGCTTACATCACTAATCCAAATGACATTAAGCCGCAAAAGAAGGAAACTTTACGCATTTTTTATTGATCTCAAAAAGCGTTTGATACAGTTCCACATCTACTTTTATGGAGAAAGCTTGCGCTTGTTGGTTTAAGTGGGCGATTTATCAAACTCATACAGAACTACTATGCTCAAATGATGGCAGCGGTCAGATGGAACGGCTCTTTTACAGAATTCATCAAAATACAATCAGGTGTTCTTCAGGGTGAACCTCTTTCACCGTATTTATTTGTTATTTTTATTAACGATCTGGTTGCTACATTGGATGATTCTGACCTGCCAGGTATATACTTACCGGGCCATGGAACTATACACCTCCTCCTGTTCGCGGATGATATAGTCCTCTTTGGTGAATCCAAGATAAATCTCCAAATAAAGATTAATCTAATAAAAAGATATTTTGAGGAAAATGGTTTAACTCTGAACCAATCCAAGTCTAAAATCGTAGTGTTTCGAAATGGAGGCCGCTTGGCCAGATCTGACGTTTGGTTTTGGGGCCAACAACCCTTGACAGTATCTTCAAAATATACATATCTTGGCTACCCCTTAACTACCAAGAATCCAACTGCTTACGTGGCGCAGCACTTTAAAAGCAAAGCATTGGTTGCTACAAACGCAGTATGGAGAATACTATCTAAGTCAAGAACCAAATCGTTCGGAGCAGTGATGAAACTACTTGACTCCATAGTTTTATCCACGTTGTTATACTCGGCCCCCCTGTGGGCGACAAATCAGATAGGAGTTGTAAACCAGATCCAGGATATTTTCCTACGGCGATTTCTTGACCTTCCCAAATATACTCCGGGCTACATCTTACGAACAGAAACCGGAAGGATGTCCCTTGAATTAAACATTACGAAATTGATTCTAAAGTTCTGGATACGGATCTTAAAAATGGACAGGACAAGATTACCCTATGTTTGCTTGTCCCAGCTCTGGAAAGTTTCAATTGTGGGAAAAGCGGGAAACAATTTTATTCATAACTTGAATAGCATCATTGACTCTAGGGGTTTTTCTTTTCTTAAGAACTGTGAAGATTATATGGTTGTGCGAGGAGAAATGCCTAGAATTATTCAAACCACAGTGGACCAGATACTCCAATTTGACCGAGCTAAGATACAAAACTCAACTCATTTTATTCACTACCAATTTCTAAGTAGCTCCTTTATGACGGAGGACTACTTACTATCAAATCTCCCTTTGAAAATTAAACGATTTATAGCCCGTCAAAGGATTCTATGGTTACTTTTCCGCGAGGATATCACGGGATTTTGGAACAGCGACCCTTTAAATTGCTACTTCTGCAATGTTGGCATCCAAGACAAATTGGTCCACTATCTATTCCATTGCCCATTCCTACATGAAAAGAGAATGGAAATTCGCGAAATTTCGGAGCTAACTCACTACAATGAACAACATGTATATAAAATCTTTACTTCTCTCCTGCTGGATAAAACATTTGTTTATAAATATTTTAAATTTTTCAAGGCAATTGATAAAATGAGAGAAGAAGTGCTCAACTCCACAGACAATGGCTGATTGCTCCCCCTCCCCTCTAAATTGCTTTTCCTCCTCACTCATGTACATATATAACCGTTATGGGGAATCCCCTTGTAAGACAATAGTGTCTTAATAAGGTTTTTTGTTGTTGTTGTTGTTGTATTTTTGGAAATAAAAACTGTAGAGAGGTGTCCTTTAGTGAGAATGTCCATTCATGGAGGTTCTACTGTATTATAAAGTAGTGAAATCCTAGGGGACTTTAAAACAACCAGAGCTGCACAAGCTGTCAGTCCTCTACAGGTACATACTAGATGATTGGAAAATCTGTCCAGATATGATTGTATTAAAGTAACATCCCACATGAATCCATAGTTGCTTTGTCATCAAACCTCAGGTGATCATCTTAACTAAATTTTTATTATGAGGGACACACAATTTGGATTATAGATTATAAACAAGGTCTTCTTCTTCTTTCTTATCTCCATACTGGGTGAAGTAGAATGCGTCTGCCTTTGTCATTAAGACTGGGAGCGCTACTCAGTGGCAGGCCGACTTAGCTCCAAAAGAAATAGCCGCCTCTGACATGAGGAACAGATGCCATGTGCAGCCGCTCCTAACATGGAGTACAAACGCTGCTCATCCTGTATACTTGGATCAGGAGCCCTTACAGGGTACTATCAGCCGGGCCAGCTGAGCCCAGGTTTTTTAGTGAGTTTGTTACTACTCCCCTTCCTCCTTTTTCATCCGGGCTTGGGGCCGGCAAGGGCGAAGTTAATAAACAAGGTAATAAGACCAAATCCAAATAAATAAATAGTGTGTGATGTTTGGGTAACAATGTTGTTACCAAAACGTCACACACTATTTATTTAGATTTGGTTTTATGAAGTACATTCAGTACTTATGTCTGAAGATGGTAGCAATGCTGTTGCCCAAACGTCACACACTTTATTTATTTAGATTTGGTCTTAATACCTTATTTTTATAAATAGTTATCAGTTTTCATTGTAGATTTCACATTATTCAAATTCACACCACTTTGTTCCCTTTAAATGCTAAAAATTGAACATTATAAAGAAAATGGGTTTAATTCAGAAATTCTGTAACAAGATTCTCTAACACTTTTTTTTTTGTTGTTTATCCCTAGTACACGTTGTACAGGCCATGATAATCATGGTGAGTAGAAGTAGGCGACTGTAAGTGCACCACATGTCTCCACATGAAAAGCAACTCTTACACTTACTAGTACCTATTAAATATCAAAATATACTTCTCACTGGATAAACTTACCCCAAGTTAATACTTGAACCTCCACTTTTAGGATTCTGGGAGGCGGAGTCGAAGGGACACATGCGGTAGGTGTACTCCCTATCATTGTATTCAAAGCACTGGCCCTTGAGAACAGCAAACTCTGCTGAATGTCCGTAGTCAGCATTGAGGTTGTTCTCCAGCTCCCTGAACACATGGTCAGTGCCATGGTATTGGTTCAGTGGATGGTGGCACTTACTGGATCCTATCCTGGATCTTGCGGAGATTATCCGATGCTTCAGTGTAGTGTTTCCTGGCTTCATCTGCTTCTACACTCCCAGTTGGACAGATTAGTTATCAATAGACATTCTTGGTTGGTGATTTAATGGATCAACACACTGCTGCTCTTACATTTTTACTATTTTGGAGTCAAATTTCAAATGTGAACATACACAAATGCAAAAATTATTTCAGCATCAAAACAAGTAGGAGACATTAGCCATTATACCCAAGCTTGAGGTCTCATGAAATACAAACAACATTTTAAACTCTTTATAATTTTATTTTCCTTTAACTTTCTTAAACATTACTACATTTCATTACTACATACTCTATTTAATTATAACTATTTGATGATTTATTTCAACATACCAATATTTTAACTAATGTTACAAGTTAGAGACCAGTTGATATGGCTTAGCTTAATGATGACTGGAAATCAATGTTTAGGGTTTAGACAACATAATCAATACAACTTTGTGTTAAACCCAAATAATAAAGCAGTTGTAGGGGGTGAACGAGACATACCATTGACAATATTCTGTGTTTGTTCATCGTAAACAGGGGTGTCCTCAGCTTTGGCAGGTTCCTTGGTGTAGTGGTCTCCCTCCTCATCTTTTGGAGGGAACTCTGGAGGGGTAAGGTCCTCATCTTCCTCTTCTTCTTCCTCCCCTTCCTCCAGTTCCTCCATGGCCGGGACCTCAATCTGCTGCAGCAGCAATCACCAGCTAGCTGTGGCACCACGCTCAGGAACAGATGGTACCTACCTCTTCTTCTGCCTCCTCCTCACCTCCCTCCTCCCCCTTCTGGTCTTCCTGGGAGGGTGGAGAGGCCGGGGGCTGGGGCACTATTTGCTGCTGCTGCTGCACTCAGACACTTGGTTGGGGGGGACATTCATGGCTACCATTTATACATTAATTAAGTAATTAAAAAAAGGTTTCTGAGATGAGTTTCTTTTTATTTTATTTAAGTATTCTCAATCTTTCAGGACATCTCTGGGGGGTCGGTGGAAGGCTGGTTAAACCGTTTGGTTTTCAACCACTAGGACCCGGGTTCGATTCCTGCATTGGACACTTTTTTCTGTTAAAAAAAATTCTCCAATGGCCCCCCGATTCTTGCAAAAGTCCAACCCCACCAGCGAGTGCAAGTAACCAAAACGGGGCTCTGGCACATTTGTAAGTGCAAAGTCGAATTGCTTTTTACATGTGTAGACATGTGGGGTGCTTACAGTTAAAGCAGTCGCTAACTACCCACCAAGATTATCATGGCCTGTACCACGTGTACTAGGGTTAAGAAAAAAAAAATCTCTACCCTTTTACAGGAGAACATATATGTAGACATCAACATTACCATAACTATATTGTAAGATTATAAACTCAAAAGGAGCTTCTTCTATAAACATGTTTATTTCTCTAGTTTTCGAACAAATTTGTTCTTCAATGGGCGTAAAGACAAAGAATTTGTTCGAAAGCTAGCGAAATAAACATGTTTTATAGAAGAAGCTCCTTTTGAGTTTATAATCTTATAATATAGTTTATAATGTGAATAAAACACTGCCTGATGCCAAATGGCCAGGCAGCGTTTTATTCATTTTGATATATATTCTCCTGTAGAGGGGTAGAGATGCCTTAAAGCTTAAGACTACGTTAATAAAATGAAAAGAAACTCACATCTCCAGAAACCTTTTTAATCATCTAATTAATATCCAAGAGATTTAAATAAAATAATGTGTACAATTTATACATTCAACAAGCCAAGGGATCAAACAAATTTGGATGAATTAAAGTCTGAATTATTGCCAGTTTCACTGCCACAGACTTTCTAAACGTAAACTGTTATCCAATGCCGCCGCTACCCATAAGAGTAGATTTACCCCAGATGCTGGCATTTTTTTTATATAACACAGGTTATCCAATAAATATGCAAAATTAACCCAATATAGATTTGTAATAGTTTGGCATCAAGTGACATTTTATTTATTTTCTCCTGTAAAGAAGAGCAGAGATTCCTGAAAGCTTGAGACTGCTTTAATAAAATAAAAAGAAACTCATTTCCAGAAACCTTTATAATTATTTAATTAAATATATAAGAATGTATATACTAAACAATGTCAAAACCACAATCATTTACAACTAGGTAAAAACATGTATTTTTCCCCTGATACAATCATATACACCTATCCCCCGATTTACACGGGAGATACATTCCTGAGAAAAACGTGTAAATCGGGGGATAGGTGTACACAGAAATAAAAATAAAATGCATTGACAGTTTAAAATATGTAGTCAGCACATAAGCTCGGGATTCCTTGTGAGATGTGTACACAGCGCATGTGTTCAATCACAGTAGCATTTAGTATAGTGCGATAAAAACAAAAAAAAAACTTATTTGAAAAACCGTGTAAAAGCGAAAACGTGTAAAACAAGTACCGTGTAAATCAGGGGATAGGTGTATTATTAAAATACAATTTTTATTGAGTCAATAGAATAATTCTCCTGCAACTTTATGTATTCTAGCCTGAAAATCGGCCTTGGCAATTCAGCAGCTGGTGTTTAACCTTTTGGCAAATTTTAGCAAATTTCATAATTCTTCTCAAAGGATGTTATGAAAGAGAAGCCACCCCTGTACTGAGGAGGACCAAAGCCCAAAACCATGAAATACAGGTTGTTTTTTTGTCTGAATTTGCCAAAACTGATGTTGTGGCTCATTATCAACTTTAGGTACCGGAGTGATAAACCAAAAAGGAATTGTGACAAAATAGAAAAGTGTGATATTGTGTACTGGGATAAGGTGCATAAATTAATGAAAAAAAAAAGGCATCCCCTTATCGTGCAACTGAAAGTTACTGATGGCTTGCGCTATCTATTAGACTAAATATCAACTATTCATTGATTTTTAATTATTCCAGAATTGGCCAAATACCCATTCTTGATTAATCAAGAAAAGCCAACCACGGACACGTTTCAGGCTGTAGGCCCTCATCAGCATAGTGTAGCTGTGTTTTTTCAAAAACTGAATTTTCATTGTTTTAAGAGAATTTTTAAAGGGAGAGGTGTGTACGTACCTTCTCAGCCAGGTAGATGGGCCTCATGATCATCCAGCCAGTGAGGACAAACTCCTCCAGGTCCATCTCCTCCTTCATGTGGAGGAAGAACTGCTCACACAGAGATTCAGGGATAACAGAAGAATGGACATCCCAGAACAATTCTGTCATACTTCAAATCAAGATTAAATAGCCATCATTTAGTATATCCTCCCTTCACTCTCAGTTGTAACTTCACCCATTGTAGAGGAGAGATCGAAAGCTCACAATGTTTTTGTATTAAAGAAACTTATTGCGTAAGGTTTTTGATATTTTCATAAAAGGGGATAACTCTCTATTGACACTATCTAGGTGTATTAGGGAGGGTCGGTGGAAGGCTGGTTAAACTGTTTGGTTTTCGACCACTACGACCCGGGTTCGATTCCCGCATTGGACACTTTTTTCTGATTTAAAAAAAAAATGCTCCAATGGCCCCAGATTCTTGCAAAAGTCCAACCCCACCAACGAGTGCAAGTAACCAAACGGGGCTCTGGCACATTTGTAAGTGCAAAGTCGAACTGCTTTTCACATGTGTAGACATGTGGTGCGCTTACAGTAAAAGCAGTCGCTAACTACCCAGCATGATTATCAAGGCCTGTACCACGTTTACTAGGGATAATTTTAAAAAAATAATAAAGAGGTGTATTAGACTGAATTTTGGAGAATTGTAAATTTACAGTGAATAAATTATACACTGCACGATGCTTTGCATAGTGTATTATTTAGTTTAATACAAAGATGCCTATTGAGATGATCCCTGTAGTAATTTGTATATGCTGTATTAATTCTGTTCTCTCTAAAAGTACTGGAGGCTTTGAGAAATGTGATTTGGTCTCAATCCCAATGAATGGAATTTGTACCTCCTAGTGTGAGAGTACAACTCCAGTAGAGGGTGAACAACATCCTAATGGGATGGTTAACACAAAAGTGGAATGTATGAAAGCCGGGATAAGCTTTCAAATTCATTCTTGTAATGAAGAATTGGAAGAATGGGGGTCGGTGGAAGGATGGTCTAAACCGCTACGACCCGGGTTCAATTCCCACATTAGGCACATTTTTCTGATTTAAAAAAAAAAATGCTCCAATGGCCCCCGATCCTTGCAAAACTCACACTCCACCAGCGAGTGCAAGTAACCAAACGGGGCTCTGGCACATTTGTAAGTGCAAAGTCAAACTGCTTTTCACATGTGTAGACATGTGGTGCACTTACAGTAAAAGCAGTCGCATACTTCTACCCACCATGATTATCATGACCTGTACCACGTGTACTAGGGATAAGCAATATATTGTAACATAGTATTTATTAATTTTATTTATGTAACATAGTATTTCTTAATTTTATTATTTTTTATATAACAGAGTGGTCATTTTTATGTTTTATATCTTGCGACTCTGTAAATTTCCCTCGTGACTTATCTTTTGTTTTACCTTTGATAGTTTGTCCTTCCCTGAAATAAATTTTGTTTCCTCCTGAAGTTTTTTGTCTTCCCTAATTTTCCACGTGGCATTATATATATATATATATATAAGAACATTCTCTTGTCTTTGGGATGAAAATTAAGCCCTAAAGGGGAAAGAGCCAAATTTATTTTGTCAATGGCATAGACAAAAGAAGGTGCAGCAAGCCACTTCTGTAGCACACACTGCTGAGGAAACTATATAGACCAATCTATAAAAGCGCGAGTGATGGCCACTGATAGATCAAATCGGAGAATATTGGCTCATAGAGTCACCTAAAGTCAAACTCAACTTGATGGACATGAACAACAACAATTAATTCTATACCACAAGAGATAGATTGAGTATGAATGATAAAGCACAATTGGATTATTCTATATACAGTTATGAGCGTCATGCGTTCTTAATTCTTCATTTTTCATCTCTGTCACCGTTTGCTTTTTTTTTGGAATGGCGCCCTCCTATTGGTTGGCTACGCTCACGCCACCTTTGCCCCCCCCCCCACTCGCCTTTTCGTTTATGTAACTATTGTGTTGGAGCGGGTCGCTCCTTAAATAAATGCATATATTAGTTAATAACCAAATGGAATCCTCTCTCTCTTTTTCCCAGTAAGAGACGCCTACGGAAGCCAACAGTACATAGACAAATAAAGCACATAGGCTATAGTTATTAACTAATATATGCATTTATTTAAGGCGCCAATTTATAATTGTAACAAATAGTATTTGAATCAAAACATTCAATCGGGTAAAACACGGGCGCTGCCCAGGTCATTCGGCTAGTAGATTATAAACACAAGGTAATAAGACCAAATCCAAATAAATAAATAAATAGTGTGTGACATTTCGGTAACAGCGTTGTTACCAAAACGTCACACACTTTATTTGGATTTGGTCTTATTACCTTGTGATTGAGTATGAATATTGAATAATGGAAGGGTACCAATAGATATACCCCAGAGTATATGTTTCTGTGTGTAACAGGAATAAGTTGTAATATGAAAGTTATCATATTTAGCTATTTCTCTTGGTTGCAAGGTTTTCCCACTATGTACTAAGTGCAATTCTCAACCTGCAACTCCGAACCACATCAATGTCTGTATTAGCTCATTCTTTGATGAGCTATACTCATCCCCAGCAGACACCATCTCAAGCTCTACAGGCTTGATACCCAGATATGATTGCGTGGAGATAAGAAAGAAGTGTCATTTCTCAACTCTACCTACAATATCACCACACATTTAATCAGTAACTGATTTTACACTTAGTACTTGATTATCTAACTGTTGTTTATATCAAATGTACTTCAGTAAGAGCTAACTGATATCCCACCTTGAATGTTGGCAATTTTCTTTCCTTTTGAAACCCTATTATTTCCAAAAATAAATAAATAGTGTGCGACGTTTTGGTAACAGAGCTGTTACCATCTTCAGACAAAAGTGCTGAATGAAGTGTCAGTAACAATATTGTAACCATTTTCAGAAAAACATTCAGCACTTTTATCTGAAGATGGCAACAATTCTGTTACCAAAATATCACACACTATTTATTTTTTTGGATTTGGTCTTATTACCTTGTATTTATAATCTATAATCCAAATTGTGCTTTATTATTTCCAATATTATGAGAGCAATCAAGGAACATACCACAAACAGTATATTAAATAGATTACAGCATAAAGAAAGAGCGAGACCTTACTGTAACCTTAGAGGAATCATTTTACAATAGCTAAAAAAAAAGTGTAATCTGCAATCTTGAATATAATAGAGGCAAAATTTTGTCAAGATCCATGCAATCCCTAGATATATACTTTTAATACAAAAACAACAAAAAGCTTTATCAAGACCTTTTAGTCTTATAAAGATTCTCCAAGCAGAAAAGTAGGATACATGCAGGAAAAACAGTAATAGTACCTTAATGATAATATGAAATTTATATACAGGGCAAATTATATAAAGACAATCAAGCTAAAAAATAGATTAGTCTGCAAGTAACCAAACGGGGCTCTGGCACATTTGTAATTGCAAAGTCGAACTGCTTTTCACATGTGTAGACATGTGGTGAGCTTACAGTAAAAAGCAGTCGCTAACTACCCACCATGATTATCATGGTCTGTACCACGTGTACTAGGGATAAGCAAAAAAAAAAAAAAATTGGAGGAAAAGAAATTTATTATACATGGATTTACCAAGGATTCACCGCAAATAAAGATTAAAAAAAAGCAAAAGCTAATCACAATCAATATCAAGATAATGAAATTTAAACATTGTAATTAAGACAATTGAGTATACTTTTAATACAAAAGAGATGCATGGCGATGTTCATGGCATGAAATTCTTTATGATATTTGGATGAGCAGTATGCTAGTCTTTGTTAAAAATGATTCTTTGCATTCAGTGTACTGCTCATTAAAAATATTATGTAAAAATTGTAATGAGCATACCGTCAAACCATGTTATAACCGCATTAGTTGGGACCAAGATATTTTAGCTTGATATATAAGCACGGTTAAAACTTAGAACTTTGATGATAAGGCACAATTAGGATTATAGATTACAAAGACAAGGTAATAAGACCAATTTGTGCCCTCAATAGCTATTTTGGCAGAGCGGAGGACTGTAGATTTATCAATGTTAATCCTTAGGTTGCTGGTTCAAATCCAGCTTGAGGGACTTTTTTTCTTTTACACACTATTTATTTATTTATTTGGATTTGGTCTTATTACCTTGTGTTCATAACTTTGATGCTATAACCAAGCAAACAAATATACTGTATTAGGGGATTAATATATATTTGGTTTTTCTCCAGTTTTAAGTTTGGTATTCAATTTATTTTTGAAGTTTTTTGTTGGATCATTTTGTATAGAAGAATAGGTGGCATTGTTATTCAATAAAGCTTTTTTGTTGTTGTTGTTTATAGTCTTCTTTTTTCATTAAAACAATTCCAGACAAAAAAAAAATGTTTTCTTATTGAATAACAATTTCACCTATTCTTCTATACAAAATGATCCAACAAAAAAAAAAAACTTCAAAAATAAATTGAATACCATACTTAAAAACTGGAGGAAAAAACAAATATATTAATTACAGGCTTTTAACCAAGTTGAAAAATTATGATGCGCATGTTCCCAATATATTCCAACTATATGGAATAGAGTAGTCCTCACCTTGGCTTCATCCTGGCTGACATCGCCATCCTTGTTGGTGTCAAACTGGGGGAATTCCTGGAGTTCCACCACAGTCAGCCTGGTGAACACACATCAATCTACTCAGGATACTCCAACATTTCTCAATCAAGTATGTTGGGGACAAGAACTCTAGAATTGGCAAGGGCCTTTCCAAACTCAACACGGCTTTAAGCTCCTGACCCAGACGAGCTCTTTTTGCTGTTGAATATAGTTGTCAATAAACTTATTTTAATTGTCAAATTGTCATACCATCAATCTAGGTAACTGGTAGAGATCCCAACAAACTATATGTGGAAACCTGTTGTTGTTTCTTATCCCCTTGTGTAAAGATTACACAAATTACATAAGTTCACGAGCTGTTTGATGATAAGCAGCACCCCCTCCTTCAGCTCTGGAATAGGAGAGTGAGAGGTTTCATCTCTCTCTCTTTGTAAGAGTTTTATTTCTACTTACAACACTATGCACTATGCACATTTAAGTGATTACAATACTTATTTTAAAATATTCAACTTACTTTAGTCTTTCTAGAATCTGACACAACAACACAACCTGTTTACATACCCTACTTATTTACTTTGTATGTGGTTGGCTTTTCTTGATTAATCAGGAATGGGTATTTGGCCAATTCTGGAATAATTAAAAATCAATGGATAGTTGAAATTCATTCTGATAGATGGCACAAGCTATCAGCAACTTTCAGTTGTACAATAAGGAAATGCCTTTTTCTTAATACCCTACTTAGTTTACCTCCCTTTTTTTTTTTGTGGTCACCTGGTCAAAATCCAATAAATCAATGTAGTGATAATGCATATTACATATACTACATTCCTATCACTGTTGTGAGAGAAAATACACCAAGTTTAGGAAGAAGTTCAAGCAAATTGAGATGAACTTGCCAAGTTAATATCTGTAAGTTTCTGGAGTATATATAATGATATTTAAGGAGGAAGGCATTGAAGGAGTAGGAGGATGAAAAGTAACAAGACTCCTTCCAAATAAGACATTATAGATGAAATTTCATTCTATATATATACTGTCATAACCAAAAAGGTATATAGCGTGTAGCTATAAATAATACATCAGCAGCTCGGCAAGTGTTATGTACCTAAGCCCTGATAAATGGCGAGTGAGAAGTTTTGTAAACAAGCCGCCATCTTGGGGGGCATAGCTGATAGGCAGTCTTTTGGGTCTTTGGCATTACTTCCTTAATTGATATTTATTGTTATCTATTTATAACTTAGTTTAACTCTTCTCCTTTTGATCCCCAAACACTATTTTACTATTCAAAGTTATCTAATAAATTATTACTTTATTCTACCCAAACATCACCTTCATTACTGTGACAATACATAGACAGTAGAGAACACTCATGCTAGAGGACACCTCTCTACAAAGGATAGTTTTCATTAGCAAAATTACCAGTTTTACTATTTAGCAACCTTCCAGTAAGAGGACACCTCTCTACAAAGGATAGTTTTCATTAGCAAAATTACCAGTTTTACTATTTAGCAACCTTCCAGTAAGAGGACACCTCTCTACAAAGGACAGTTTTCATTAGCAAAATTACCAGTTTTTACTATTTAGCAACCTTCCAGTAAGAGGACACCTCTCTACAAAGGACAGTTTTCATTAGCAAAATTACCAGCTTTACTATTTAGCAACCTTCCAGTAAGAGGACACCTCTCTACAAAGGACAGTTTTCATTAGCAAAATTACCAGTTTTACTATTTAGCAACCTTCCAGTAAGAGGACACCTCTCTACAAAGGACAGTTTTCATTAGCAAAATTACCAGCTTTACTATTTAGCAACCTTCCAGTAAGAGGACACCTCTCTACAAAGGACAGTTTTCATTAGCAAAATTACCAGTTTTACTATTTAGCAACCTTCCAGTAAGAGGACACCTCTCTACAAAGGACAGTTTTCATTAGCAAAATTACCAGTTTTACTATTTAGCAACCTTCCAGTAAGAGGACACCTCTCTACAAAGGACAGTTTTCATTAGCAAAATTACCAGCTTTACTATTTAGCAACCTTCCAGTAAGAGGACACCTCTCTACAAAGGACAGTTTTCATTAGCAAAATTACCAGCTTTACTATTTAGCAACCTTCCAGTAAGAGAACACCTCTCTACAAAGGACAGTTTTCATTAGCAAAATTATCAGTTTTACTATTTAGCAACCTTCCAGTAAGAGGACACCTCTCTCTAAAGGAGACTTTGGCTATGCAATTAGGTGTCCTTTACAGGGAGGTTCTACTGTAATAGCATTTTCTGATCAGATTAGAATACTTAATGTTGTAATTATTGATGACTAGACGAATGACCCGGGCAACGCCCGGGTTTACACGATTAAATGTATTATTCAAACACATAAAACATAGCAAATATAGCAAGAGCAGTTATTTTAAACGCTGATTTAGATCAGTTATAGCAAAAAATGAAAATATATACCTGCCGGCGGCGCGCGCCCATTGGCTGCCGGCAGGACGCCTGAGTGTTCTAGAGGGCGCTGCTCGTGAGCTAAGTAGAATAATTTGAAAATATAGTTTTAATAAATGATTTATATATATTTTAAAATAGCCTATCGTCATCCCCGTTATTTTTTACCTATGTATGGAAATTTTGGTTTGAATTAGTGAACTACTGCGAATCTGTATACGGGACATACAAACCAACATACAGACAAACATTCATTTATATATATATAGATAGATATTGGCAATTATATTGGTGAAACTCATATATATATAGTTATATAGTCCTGTGTTTTTAACCCCCTTTATTTTGGAGCTATAATGCATATAGTCATGTTTCCATTCCTCCAATGTTTACAACTATTTTATCGAGATCTGCTAATCTCATGATATTGTTCAGTGTAGAGGTTGAAGAGATATGGTGAAAGTAAGCAGCCTTGCCTCAGTCTATTTCGTGATTTGAGCCAATGAGTATTCCCATATTTAGTTTAAACTATGGCAAGGCACAATTTTAAATTATAGATTTTAAACACAAGGTAATATGATAAAATCCAAATAAATAAATAGTGTGTGATGTTTCGGTAACAACGTTGTAACAACTATTTATTTATGTGGATTTGGTCTTATTACCTTGTGTTTAAACTATGGCTTCCTGTTCTGTATATAGTTCTTTAATTATAACAATTAGGGGTGTTCTGGCATTCCTGTATGTCTTAGTGTTGTTCATGGTTTATTGTGATTTACATAATCAAAATCTTTACTATAGTCAATAAAACATAAATATAGATTTTTATTCATTTCCTTATGCCTTTCCATTATTCATTTTAGGCTTGCTATTTGACCTCTTATCCCTCTATGGACATGTGGATATGGAGAAAACTACTCAAGAGTGCCAAGGACAGATAAAAGAGGACAAATATTTCAACCACAAATAAAATTAATCCTATTTGATTCCTAGAATCCCAAATATTTAAGCAAAGACTGACATACTTCGGACACATAAGAGTGCAAATGGATTAGAAAAGACAGGGAAAATTGAAGGAAGAAGAAGAGAGACCTGCAATGAGCTGTCTGAAAGGAGTCAAAGATGGAAGGTCACTAGATAAGCTGTGAGTAACCAACAGATCAAATTGAAGAAAATTTATCCAAAAAGTGGCCAAGGGTCAAAATCAACTTCCTCTTCTTCCTTATCTCCACTCAATCATATCAGGGTATCAAGCATGTAGAGCTTGTTGATGGTGTCTGCTGGGGATGAGTAGAGCTCATCAATGGATGAGTCAATATAGTCAATCAAATGGTTTGGGATTGCAGGTTGAGAATAGCATACTTCGAACAACACATTTCAAACTCAACTTGATAAACATTAACAAAAATATTGTTATTATTCCAATTTGAAAAAAATAACACAGAAGGATGTGCATGGGACTGTGTAGTATAAGTGTGATATCAAAAATCCAAAAATATTTTCTTTTAAAAATTGAGAAAAAAACAACAGTCTCTCTTGAGGAGGCTTCAAAAAAAAAGGGATAAGAGAGAAGGATGGTATCTTGGCCCTGATAATCAAAACTAAATCATCCTTATCAAGGCAGTCTGTCGAGATAGTGACCGTTACATCAAGATATCTACTGTCTGGCCTGATAGCTCTCTCTCTCTCTGTGAATCACCAGGGATCAAGTGCAAGCTTACATTCTACCACATAGGGTAATAAATGCTCCAATGGCCCCTGATTCTTGCAAAAGTCCAACCCCACCAATGAGTGCAAGTAATCAAACGTGTGTAGACATGTGGTGCATTTACAGTAAAAGCAGCCGTCTACTTCTACCCACCATGATTATCATGGCTTGTACCATGTGTACTAAGGATAAGCCAAAAAAAAACACTTAGGGTAGAGATGTAAGAACTTACAGGCCATCCCCATTCTTGTCAAGAACCTTGAAGGCTTCCTCAGCACGCTGTTTCTCTTCTTCCATGTGCTGCTTCATTTCCTGTTCTTCTGCCTCCTTCTTTTCAGCTGAAACAACCAGAGATGGGTGAGGACCATAAGCTAGCAAGAAGTGTTCTAACAAACACAAGCTAACATTTGTAATAATTATTCTGTAATCTGTTGTTATTTTTATCCCCTTGTACAAAGATTACACAAATTCCATGCTCCTCAAACTGTTTGATGATAAGTAGAGGCCACTCCCAAAGGTCCTGTTTAGTACATCTAATGCAAGCCAGAATGTGTTCTGAGTGCAAGTGCTGAGCTACATTTTGAGCAATTCTGTAAATCTAGTTTTGGTATAGTTCTTAAAATTAAGAGACGCTTTTGGCCAATAAATATTTTTATTTTCTCGAAATCTAGACAAAATTTTTTATCATCGTCAGGAAATATATTGAGATATATTTATAATGTTTTTCTAAATGTTTTAATTTTGATTTTTTCCTTACGAAGACAAGATTTTTGTCAAAGCGTTGAGAAAATAAAAACATTTACTAGTCGAAGTGTCTCTTAATTTTAAGAACTATGAATGCCGGCCAGGCACAACCTCTATCTTCCAAGATTAGTTTGGTCACAAGATATACCATTGGAGCTAATTGGTTATTTCTAATTGTCCCATAGATTCTCATCTTTGAAGTACCTCAGGAAGTAAATCGTTATCACAGCTTAAGTGCAATGGCATATATTGAGATAAAAATGTAAAAATTATGTATTTTCTCAAAAGGTACCAAATGTATTACAGTAGAACCTCCCTGTAAAGGACACCTAATTGCAGAGCCAAAGTGTCCTTTAGGGAGAGGTGTCCTCTTACCAGAGAGTTGCTAAATAGTAAAAATGGTAATTTTGTGAATGAAAACTGTCCTTTATAGAGAGATGTCCTCTAACGAGAGTGTCCTCTCATGGAGATTTTATTGTATTTGAGATTCTAGCTTCCCAGGTTCAAGCTTTTAATCAAGAAAGTAGTTGAATCAGCTAGGAGGGAAGAAGAAAAAACAGAAATTGTTAGAGATACAACAAGGGTGTTCAATTTGTGGTTTTCTTACTTGGGTGTCAACCAACAAACTATATAAAGGTGGATGAAGTTTTTTTTTTTAACAAAATGTTTATGAAGTTTGGGCTTACCTTCTTTTTCACTCTCATACTTTGCAAGAGCAGCTTTTTCTTTGGCTTCGGCTTCAGCTTTGATTGCTGGAAACAATAAGCATCTTTTAGAAAAACATCCTCTTTTCTATGGCCTGTACCACGTGTACTTGGGATAAGCAAAAAATAAAAATAATGGGTCAGCAATGAAACTGTATTCTTGTTATTATAAACAGGCCGATATAGGTGATTCTCCATTTAGAACCTCGTGGTTTAAAGACAATCTGTATTTAAGACAGAAAGATTTTAGAATTTTAAGAACAATTTTATGATAAGGCACACAATTTGGATTATAGATTATAAACACTAGGTAATAACACCAAATCTCTAAGTACTGAATCTTTTGTCTAAAGATGGTAACAATGCTGTTACCGAAATATCACACACTATTTATTTATTTGGATTTGGTCTTATTACCTTGTGAAGTACAATTTTAATATGGATACAGATTGAAAATAAGACCAATAAGATTTCTGGCTCCCTGGCATGGTCTTAAATTAGCCACAAAATAACAGATTGAGAATGGTCCCAAGTATAAAATTCTCAATCAAGATCATCTCAAGAGACTTAAAAGATGTGAGAATCTATAATTAAAGTCATTTACTTCTCATTTACATCAAATACTTTTATGGTTTCAAAAGGAAAAATATAACCTTTGTGAGAATCTCCTTAAAAAACACTTATTGTGGATTAAGGCAATGACAGATCTTTCAGGATCTTACCATGGTGGATGCAAATTATGAAGGTTCTCTAGATTCATTTTAGAGCAAAAAAAGTATGGGGAATAAATAGGAAGTATGCAACTTTTGTTCAATAAAACAATCCCCTGCATCAATAGAGTAAAACATTAGGTCCCCAGGGAAAAGGCCTGGTGATTTTTATACAGAAAAAGAATTTTAAGGGTCATACTAAAAGAGAAACTGTCAACAGTGTATGGATCTCAATCAATTTGAATCTTATAATTTTTAAAGAGAAATTTGATCCAGTTTTGGCTGAACTAAGCGAAATCATTTGAAAGCGAAGAGTTGATTTGATTTTTTTTTTTTTAATTGAAAAGACACTTTTTCCTGGAGGCCTGATGTTTTACTCAACAACTTTTATTTCTTATTTGCTTGTACAAATATTACACCAATTCCATGAGTTCATGCTCCTCGAGCTGTTTGAGGATAAGCAGTGGCCTTTCCCAAAGGTCCCTAAACAACTTTTACAAAGAGGTAAGTAGAAAAAAGAACTTTGACTTATCGCTTTCTCCTTCGCTACATGATGGTGATTGATCATTGCGAGGATATCTTTGCAAGCCGACGATGAGAGAGGAGAATCTGTATAAGAATGGTGTCTTAATAAAGGCTTTGTGTGTGTATATAAATAGAAAATAAATGTCTCTAATCTTTAGGCAAAAAAAACATCCTGTTTATCTAGATATGAATCTATCCTCAAAGGTTGAAGAGGCTAAAAAAATTCAGAAGATCTAATGATGTATCCAAACTAAACTTTATGCATTAGCGAGCCATCTGTTATGGAGGGTTCACCACTGATGAGCCAGGCCCTCCCATTATTCTATCATTGCAGTAAGAGCAGTAGAAAATGATTTCAAAAAGCATCATACGCATCAAAAATAAGTTTAAATTTCCTATAGAGCAAACTTGGTTGACATGTCAGTTGATGGCTTGTCCCAAATTGTGAAACTTGGCATCCATAGAGATGATCTACCTCAGGCTGCTATCATGAGTAAGGAAGTGTCGGCCTAAATATGTCATTGTAGCTATGATAAAAACCCTCTATAGTTATCTGTAGCATTTATCTTATTTGGAATGTACATTATATTAAAGACTTTTTATATGTGAAGATAACAGCTAAGTTCACAATTAGATAAAATAATCTCTTGAATCAATATTAAAATAAGGGTCAGTGGAAGGGTGGTTTAAACCGTTGGTTTTGGACCGCTACAACCCGAGTTCGATTCCCACATTGGGCACTTTTTTCTGATTTAAAAAAAAATGCTCTGGTGGCCCCCGATTCTTGCAAAAGTCCAAACCCACCAGCAAGTGCAAGTAATCAAACGGGGCTCTGGCACATTTGTTAAGTGCAAAGTCAAACTGCTTTTCACATGTGTAAACATGTGGTGTTCTTACAGTAAAATCAGTCGCCTACCTCTACCCACCATGATTATCATGGCCTGTACCATGTGTACTAGGGATAAGCAAAAAAAAAAAAGGTCTTCTGGGAAAAGTTTCTTTTTTACAAATCTTTTATTTACAAATCTCTCTAGTTTCCGGGCTATTGGCAAGGTTTAATGTCGAATATTCTCTCCTGTAAAAGGGCTTTCTTAACTGAAAGCTACCATCGCATATGTCAACTTCTCTCTTCAGCTCTGGATGATGAATTACTGATTGTTAGATACTTAAGTTCTGCACAGAAGCTGGGCGAATGAGAAAGAATGCAGGGCAAAGGATACTGGAGGATGACCTATCTGTAAATAGGTAACTGAATGTGAGACAAACTTTATTTTGTTGCAAATGTTTCCTCTTCCCTCTCCTCTTGCTGATGTGTAAATACTGCGAATCCTATATGGGGCGGAATGCCCTAAATAAAGGCTTTTGTTGTTGTTGATGTTGTTGTTTGTTGTTGTTGACTGAAAGCTAGAGAGATTTGCAAATGAAACATTTTAATGAAGAAACTTTCCCCTGGAGGCCTAATGTTAATAACAGCTATGTGGTCATTTCTGGTATATGTTAGAACCAATCGGAATGAAAGAAAATAGTTTTTGTCCAATGGGAAGAGATGATTTTTACCTTCTTTTTTCCAACTTTTCTGATTCAACTCTCTTCTCTTCTTCTTTCAGAGATTGTAGTTGTTCCTGCACCATCACACAGTCAACTTACCATGTACATGGTAGAGGCCTGGATATATATAACTGTAAAATGAAAGGATTTAAAAGCGCGAATGTTTCTTTTATACATAACACAAACTTCTACTGCCCTTACTGCGATGAAAAAATATATTGGGAGGGCTTGGCTCATCAATATATTTTTTTCATCGCAGTAAGGGCAGTAGAAGTTTGTGTTATGTATAAAAGAAACATTTGTGCTTTAATTCCTTTCATTTTATATGTATAGATGGCGCGTTATTGCTTTGTGATAATTGTAATATATTACCTTTTTCTTAGTACAGTTAAACCTGTCTATAGCACCCCCTCTTGGGACTCACCAAAATAGGGTGCTATAGACAGGTCACTTTTAATGTAAATCGCATCGTACTACGTATTTAAAATCGGGCGTTATAGAGAAGGAGGCACTATTTAGAGGGGGGCGCTATAGACAGGTTTAACTGCATATCTCCTTATCATATTGCAGAGTTTATAATGATAATTGTGATGCCTTTTATCATTAATTCATAATTAATAATACAGTAGAACTACCTTCCTGTAAAGGACACCTAATTGCAGAGCCAAAGTGTTCTTTAAGGGGAGGTGTCCTCTTACCGGAGAGTTGCTAAATTGTAAAAATGGTAAATTTGCAAATGAAAACTGTCTTTTATAGAGAGGTGTCTGCTAGCGGGGTGTCCGCTAAAGGGAGGTTCTACTGTATATAAATATATACACACAATTGTTTAAAATTACCCTGTTCTAAATCTATATACGTGGATAAAAATAATAATGTTAATATACATATAATTATTAGCTGTATATATACTAAATATAATATTTAAATCAAAGATACAATTCTTTCAATGGTCTTGTAGAAGGAGAGTGGTGTACGCGTACTCATATGTTTTAGTAAAAAACAAGGGGGGTCGGTGGAAGGCTGGTAAACCGTTTGGTTTTTCGGCCACTAGGACCCGGGTTCAAACCCGCATTGGACACTTTTTTCTGTTTAAAGAAAAAAAAATGCTCCAATGGCCCCCGATTCTTGCAAAAGTCCAACCCCACCAGCGAGTGCAAGTAACCAAAACGGGGCTCTGGCATTAGTAAGTGCAAAGTCGAACTGCTTTTCACATGTGTAGACTGTGGTGCACTTACAGTAAAAGCAGTCGCTAACTACCCACCATGATTATCATGGCCTGTACCACGTGTACTAGGGATAAGCAAAAAAAAAAAAGTAAAAAACAAAAACATCCTCAATAAAGAGTGGCGAGTTACCCCTTGAAATATCGGAAGAATAAAGATATTTATAAATCCAATATATGCATCTTTTCTAAATATATATATATTAGATAATAAAAAGGCATATAGTGTGGGTCGGTGGAAGGCTGGTTAAACCGTTTGGTTTTCGACCACTATGACCCGGGTTCGATTCCCGCATCGGACACTTTTTTCTGTTTAAAAAAAAAATGCTCCAATGGCCCCCCGATTCTTGCAAAAGTCCAATCCCACCAGCGAGTGCAAGTAACCAAATGGGGCTCTGGCACATTTGTAAGTGCAAAGTCGAACTGATTTTCACATGTGTAGAGATATGTGGTGCGCTTACAGTAAAAGCAGTCGCTAACTACCCACCATGATTATCATGGCCTGTACTACGTGTACTTAGGGATAAGCAAAAAAAAAATTATCTAATGATTTAAATATATGGATTGCTCTATTTTCAAAACAATATATATATGTTATTTGTGTTTATTAAAAAAAGGCTTTTTTGTTAGTTGTCGAATTGCGCTATGTTTGTTGTTCACATTGCAAATAAAGTTTTTTTCGAGTTCCTTGTTTGAATATTGTATTGGTTACAATTGGCAAATACTGAGTAGTTGGAAAATGCTCTGTGGCTATAAGTGCACCAAATGTCTGAACATGTGGAAAGTGGAAAAAAACAAGTTCTCTAGGAGCACAAGACATTGGGGTCAACAACAACTTGGTTATATACCATCATATTTCTAAAGTCCCAAGTTTTAAGCTCCTATTATTTTAACTGTAGTTAAAACAACAACATATAAAATCTTGAATAGGTACAATTTGGATTATAGATTAGAAACACATGGTAATAAGACCAAATCTAAATAAATAAATAGTGTATGACGTTTCAGTAACAGAATTGTTACCATCATCAGAACTTCAGAACTTTTGTCTGGTAACAATGTTGTTGCCGAAACCTCACAAGTACTATTTATTTGGATTTAGTCATATTACTTTGAATAACATAAAATCTTGTCCCATGTGATGCTGTAATAGTGAGATTTGACTTTATCACTAAATCCTTCCCCCATTATTGATGCAACAAGAAGGTAAATATCAGAAACACACAAGGTAATAACAACAAATAACAAACAAAGTAAATAGTGTGCCCATTTCAGTAACAGCATTTTTACCAAATGCCAAGAAAAATTCAATAATTTGGACTTGGTCTTGTTATCTTTTGTTACTAATCAATAATCCAAATTGTAACTTATCAGTTTGCACTAAACTCTTAGGATAAGAAAACTTCCAAGATAGGCAATCACTAAGACCGGTCTTACTGTATCCATTTTATTTGAAATCACTCCAAATGATTTCTATTCTTCCTTTTTTATATCATTGCCTATTGTTGAAGTATTATTGGGATTTGGTCTAATTACCTCTATAATCCAAATTAAACCTATTATGGTAAAAACAGTTTTTGTTTATGAGCAGCGAGGATGCAAAACAAATTTGTTGACGGGATGTGGATTTCTCCCTCTACCAAGTTACTACACACAGAATGTAACTCCGCCTTTGCCGGTCCCAAGCCTGGATGAAAAAGGAGGAGGGGGAGCAGTAACAAGCTTGCTAAAAAAACCTGGGTTCAGCTGGCCCGGCTGATAGTACCTTGTAAGGGCTCCTGATCCAGTGATACAGGATGAGCAATGTTTGTACTCCATGTTGGGAGCGGCTGCACATGGCATCTGTTCCTCATATCAGAGGCGGCCATTTCTTTTGGAGATAAGTCGGCCTGCCACTGAGTAGTGCTCCCAGTCTTAATGACAAAGGCAGCAACATTCTACTTCACCCAGTCATGATGGTTGTCACTTGATACCCTGATATGATTGAGTGGAGATAAAAAAGAAGAAGAAGACACAGAATGTACTTTAAAATTGAGAAGAGCATGCTCATCTATTTGATAAAACAAGGCTCTTTCTTTGAATTCCTGGAATGATTTTTTTTTTTATGGAAGAACGTGTTTACAATTCTTGAACGGTGAACCTCAAAAACAACCAGCATTCTTTACTTAGAAATTCTTATGTTGTCATACTATATTAATTTTCTGATGCTTAAAATTTCTGAATTATAGTTGGTTGAATCAAAAAGAATATACTATATATATTAAAAATAAAAAAGGCATATCCTGACCAGGAGCACATGTGCTTTACAGATGGCAGAACGCCATCTGGTGGAACAGAAATCAACTAAACATTGATTTAGCCTGTTCCCTGATATTTGGCCAACCCAATTTCATAAACCCAGAATAGTTTTATATTCCTCAAGGGTCTAGAGTATGTGCATTGAAAATTCAAAATTGGTTAAGACAAATATGAGATTCATGATGGAATCCTGCGTATAGGTAGGTATGCCTCAAACAACCAAGATTCTCCAAAAGACAGAAATGGTAAAACTACAGGCTTTCGAGATGTAGTGCTGGCACTAAATGAAGAGAGAATACCATGGCAAACTGAGTAATGATGATGTCCTTAAAATCATGGAGGAGAGATATGAGGAAGATGATAGAGTAGAGGAGAACCATATTGTTTGGACATTTTGTCCGAGTGGTTGCTAGAGGGATGGAAGGAAGAATGGGAAGTGGAAGGCTGAGAATGGAATTCAAGGACAATTTGAGGAGAAGACCCTAAATATATTGCAGCATTTGACAGATAAGCAAGTGCTGATCCAGTCATCTTTAACCCTAATATTGATATCCCCAAATATAATGGGACAGAAGACCCTTGCCCATGGATCCAATCTCTTGAAGAGAATGGTTTCCTCTACCATTGGGCAGGCTATATAATTTCACTTTATGCAGCCATGAATATGACTGTTTGTATTAAAACCTGGCTTCACAAGACTAGCTTCACCAGCTGGAAAAATTTCAAGAAATAACTTAATCTGGATTTTTATCTCATATGCTAACGAAGAAGAAATAAGGATAAGACTAAATAGAATGCAATACTGAGATGAACCATCATTAAAAGAGTAGCCATAGAAAGGAAGTTTGAGAAGGCAGGGAAACTGCCAGCTGACATCTATGATTTAAGGAGAAATACTATAGATGAGTGTGGAAGGAACTGACCCTGTAGGTGGACAGGATCTGTTGTCCCTGTTGAACCAGGGATTGGTACATGGTGTAGCCATTCATGTAAAGCTCTTGTTGTCTCTCAGCTTCCTCCCTGGCCTGCTGACCAAGCTCACTGCACACACACCGTGTCTACAAGTGATGACACACTGCTGGTTAGTCATCACATATTAGAGAGATTCTTTTTGTATAAAACTTTCATAAGTTTAAAAAAAAATGGCATGCATAATAGATAGGGAAAAAGAACAAAGTTGTTCCTAATTCAATTCATTAAATAAATAAATGTCAAGGCTCTGTATAGTGAACTACAATAGGACTGAACCTTTGGTTCACTAAAAAAAGCCATGGTTCATAATATTTTTAAAATAAAGATTATTTTAGGTTTGTGGAAGATTCACTATATGCCAGGTTTGTTTAAGTGAGGTTTTACTGTCTTCTTCCTTGTTCAGTTGTTGTGTCCAATAAAGAGCCTCAGATGTCTTCACACATGCATCTCTATCACAGCAGTCACAATATCCACTATCTTGGGGGTGTAATACTGCTGTTCTGGATCCATGTCAATTTTCTGCAAGGCTGTGGCTATTGCTGGATATGAGAATATGTGGGTAGGTGTTAGTTCCACACAAGACAATTGTTATATGTCCTATAGGTTCTTGTGCCATCTTGATGTATTGTCATTCCTTTTTAATGTTTCATTCTGAGTCTTGTTAAGTGTTTTATAAAGGTTGAGTGAAAGAAATCAGATGCAGGCCAGAGAGGTGGCATTAGGTTAACAATCTATGAACAATTGTTTGACTGGATGGTCATCTAGCCATCTATTGGGTTAAGAAAACCAACCAAAAGAGAGAGAAGGAAGTATAAACACTCACTAGCAGTTATTGGGACAATTGGCAGAACTGAGGTATTCATCGCTGCCGTCGCAGCAATCTACACACACACACCAGTCTGCACTTGCCCATCCACTCATACACCAGCCACTTACCACAAATGCCGTCGTTGACTCTAGAAGATGGAATGTTCTGAGGGGAGTGCCCCTTGTTGAGGCAGTGGAATACTCCATTGGGACAGGCAGCGGTGCCTAGAACAACATATGTCAGTCAGTAATTACATCCTGGGCATGTTTAGGACATTACGGTACAATTTAGATTAGAGGGAAGAAGCACAAATTAACAAGACCATATAAGTCCTTTATAAATTACATTTTGTAGCAATGGTGTTACTGGAACATCAATAAGAGAACTAAGCTAGGTTTTGAGTTGTGAGTGATGGTCACTAACAGATATTTGCCCATATAGTTACCAAAAGCTGAACTCGACTTGGACATTAACAACCACAAATTATCTATATATAGTCTGGTCACTTTTGATTCTGAACAACAACCAACTTATACAGCTGAAAAAAAAAGTTAAAAAAAAATTAAAAACAGCCTGAAATACATATGCAGTTGACTTTCTTGATTTATCAAGAAAGGGTATTTATCCAATATTCTGGATTAATTAAAAATCAACAAATAGTTGATTTTTATTCCAATAGATGGTGCAGGTCATCAGCAACTTCAGTTGCACAATCAGGAGTCAATTACACGGCTGAGTTAAAACTTGACATAGCTGCTATGTATGCACTATGTGTGCATAGGGAATGTAAACAACTGGCCTTCACACTGGATAGCAAGTGTCATTGCAGGAAAACAAAATATTCCTAGACACAGTATATAATCGTGATAGAAGTCATTTGCCTGTTGGAAAAAGTCTCTTGTTGCATCTCAATAATTAAAATTTCAACTTATTTAGAGCTGCAACTTTCTGGAAACTTTATCAAGAAAATCCCAGTAAGTCTCTGAGACATCAGATCAACAATAAAGGAGTTATAATCAATTGGTGTGGTAATATATATTCTTCTTTTTACCAGAATGTAGTCAGGTGTGACCATGGATGTTGTAATATGACTATATAGCCATGGGGAAACAGGATAAATGGGCTGATGAGCAAAGAAGTATAAATATGGGAAGCAGGATTGTGATGACAGGGAAGATCAATGGTGATCCAGAATATCTATGGATTAGCTAGGTCAGACATAGGAATGCCAGCCTCTAGGTCTGACTGAGTAAGGAAGGAATGTAGGGTAACCCCAGACTCTCATCAGAGTGAAGCCAAAATATATATATATAACAATTAAAATTTCTCCATTCTATTATTCTCAATGTTGAGATTATATAATACTAAAAAATATTTGTAAATTATATTTATAAATTCAAATGGCATCTATAATGCAATCATAAATGCCATCTAAGCTCATGTCAATAGGTCCACTAAACACCCCTAAGCTGCCTTCCACAGAAAAATGTAAGGTATATCCCAAACCAATCCAATAGTAGAGCGGTCTAGAAATTAATTTGGTGAAACCGCTGAGAGGGTTCACTACTGATGAGCCAAGCCCTTTCATTCAATAACATTGCTGTAAGGTCTGTAAAGATAATATTTGATTATATTATTGAAAAGAAACACAGTAAATTTATTTGTTGCTAAAGATTTGTTGGAAGAGATGGGGTAGGGGAGAGAACGCACAGGTGAGTTGGGGAAACGGCAAGAAATCTTGCTCTGGGTACATACAACCCTGGAGGAAAGTAGGGCTGCTACAGGCAAACAGGATGGTCTATGTATAGAACTACCTAGGCTGATTTGTATGGAGGACTTCAAGCTGGTCTAGCTGTCAACATAGAAGATGACTTACTGATTTCAAATAGCTAGAGGGGTCAGTGGAAGGGTGATCTAAACCATTGGTTTTAGACTGCTAGAATCCCGCATTGGGCACTTTTTTTCTAATTAAAAAAAAAATACTCCAATGGCCCCCGAATCTTGCAAAAGTCCAACTCCACCAGCGAGTGCAAGTAACCAAACGGGCCTCTGGCACATTTGTAAGTGCAAAGTCGAACTGCTTTTCACATGTACTTACAGTTAAAGCAGTCGCTAACTACTCACCATGATTATCATGGCCTGTACCATGTGTACTAGGGATAATAAAAAAAAAAATAGCTTGGCTATTACCATCTTCCATTTTGTCCATGCCTTTCTATTTACACCATCTTTGCTTGTGCTTTATTTTTTGGTAAAATACCTTCAATGAAGGCTGTCCCACTATGTCCAGCTAACATTCCTACCTAGATCAGATGTCCCATCAACAGGAAAGCATCTAAATACTCCAATGAATTGTTTTTTAACCATGGAGATAAGCACCACCACCATATAATTTTATAATAAAATAACATTTTTATATAACATATACAGTAAAACCCCGCTAATACGAACCCTGGATATAACGAACCTTCCCTTATAACGAACCCACGCCGATTCCCAATTCCATTCCATTGAAAATACCATCGTTATAACAAACTTTGTGATTTTTAGAATAACGAACTACCCCTATAACGAACCTATTTTCGGTCCCAAAATAATAAAATCTATTTAAAATACTATGCTTATAACGAACTTAGAATTCTAATTTAAAAAAAAAAATAAGAAAAAAACAAAATTTTGAGCATGTTTCAGCTCGTGGATCGCAATTTCAAAACAATAAATTTAGCGGCATTGTTTGTTTTGATTTTTGCACTTTATTTTTGCTGTATGTTGTATAAATTTTTACCCATTATACTTTTTTATTAAATAGAATATCTTTGCTTCCATTAAATTTGAAATATAAAAAATGCAAATGGCTTCCAAAACAAAGAAAACAAAGGCATTCTAAAAAAAAAACGTTATTTCTTTAACCCTTAATTACTCGCGTCGAGACACAGGTCTCACCTAAAATTTTAATCGAAAAAATAAATACGATTTTCGAGTCCAAATAATTTGTAAGTTTTTGTAGCTTAAGATAGCATCGAAATAAATATTTTAGACCATTTGTTCTATCGCTTGGCCCCTAGAAGGAAGAAAAATAAAACAAAAAAGCCACCGCTGAGACAAACGTCTCGACGCGAGTACTTGCGTAATAATTTTGGTTTAGGTTTCATTTTCCGGCTGGCTCAATCTTCGTAAAACAGTAAGTTATTGTTCCTATTTTTTGTTCCTAAATATCTAAATTCTCTCTCTCTGTCTCTCTTAGGTATTTAGAATTTATTTATTTTTATTCAATATTTTAATACTAAATATTTCCTAAAATATATATTATATTATAAAAAATGGCTAGTACTTCTGAGAGGAATCAGAATGAATCCGACATGGATTGCGATGAAATAACTTGTGATTTATACTTCTGATACCGAAATTTATAGTTATCATGACACAGACTCTAAACAGAATTCAGAGGCGGATGAAGAATCACCAAATGATGATTCTGAATTTTATTTTGGAAAGGATGGTGTCGCAAAATGGAAAAAGACAATGTGGCAGAAAACCCAGATTCGTACAAGAAGTGTAAATATAATTTCTCAATTGCCAGGGCCTAAACCTGAAGCAAAATCGATAGAATCTGAATCGGATGCATTTACAAAAATAATTGATAATGATATGGAACAAAAAATTGTAGATTGCACGAATGCTTATATAAGCAATATCAAAGAACATTTCTCTAGAGAAAGAGATGCCAAATTAACTACTGTAACAGAAATCCTAGCTTTATTTGGACTTTTGATAATGTCAGGTATCAAAAGAGCTATTTAACTTATAAAGAGCTATGGGCGGTGGATGGCTCAGGAGTAGAAATTGTGAGAGCAATTATGTCAGAAGAACGTTTTTTATTTCTTCTACGTTGCCTGAGATTTGATGATATTACAACAAGGAAAGAACGAAAAAAGCTGGACAAACTTGCTCCAATTAGAGAATTTGTAGAAGCCTTTGTATATAACTGTAAAAAGCTCTATACACCAGGTGAATATAATACAATTGATGAGAAACTCATTCCCTTTCGTGGCAGGTGTGGCTTTAGACAGTATATGCCCAGCAAACCTGCAAACTATGGGCTCAAATTTATACCATTAGTGAAGCAAGAACATTTTATACCTTTAATTTTTAAATATATTGTGGAAAACAACCCGATGGTCCATATAAAAAAAGTAATTCACCCGATGATATCGTAAAAAGATTGATCACTCCAATATCTGGGACAAGCCGAAACATAACAACAGACAATTGGTACACTAGTTGTAAATTATCCCAAGATCTTCTTACAGAACATAAACTCACTTTAGTTGGCACTTTGAAAAAAAAATAAAAAGGAAATCCCTAAAATATTTCTGCCCAATAGGAATAGACCAAAATATAATAGTATATTTGGCTTCACTCAGAATACCACCCTTGTATCTTATGTCCCAAAAAAGAGCAAGGCTGTTCTATTGCTCTCAACAATGCACTCAACTCCCACAATTGACGAAGAAAGTGGATTCAAATTAAAACCTGAAATTGTAACATTTTATAAATTGGCTAAAGGCAGGGTTGACATGGTGAAGCAAATGTGTGGAACTTATTCTGTTGGCCGTCGAACCAACAGATGGCCTCTATGCCTATTTTTCGACCTACTAAATGTTGCAGGCATAAATTCAGAAATAATTTTCAAGTCTTTAAATATAAATTCACCTTGAGTTCCAAGAATATTTTTTTTGAAAAATATCTCCCTACAATTATTCCAGGATCATTTAAAATTCGATCCCAATTGAAAAACTTGCCAAGAAGTAGTCTTCATGACCTGATAATATTGCATTGCAAGAAAGCTGAAAGTCCAGAGGTAAGTTATATATATTTCATAAAATTATTCAAAATGATAAACATAACAATCTTTTGTTTACCACAGATCGAAATGAGTGTAGAGTCAGAACCTAAGAAGCGAAAACGGTGCTATGTTTGCCCAAGTATCAAAGGTAGTATGACACAAATTATTTGCTACAAATGCAGGAGACACATCTGTCAACGTCATTCTTCGAATATTTGCAAAGATTGCGAATAATATCCGTCTGCAACTTTTAATAGTAGCCTATTTGTAAAACTATGTCAAACATTCATTGTTTTTACTATAGTCATTGTTTCAATAAAAATAAATAAATATAAAAATATTTTTTGCCTTAATTCACATGTGTCATAAACTACACACAATTACGAATATAATGCAGCCTAATTTTCAATCCAAATATTAAAATTTAACATATATTTCAGTTTTATAAAAGTGAGACCTGGATCTCAACGCGAGTACTTACGTAACAAATATAGGCGCGAGTAATTAAGGGTTAAAAAAAAATAAAGTCCATTTTCAGAACTTTTCAAAGTGAAACAACACAGGTAAAATGTTAAGAACATATTAAAATAAGAGAATATAACTTTCTATTATAAAAGATAAAGTATAAAGCTATTAAAAATTGTTACAAAGAGGAATCAACCTCAACTTTTGCCGCGATCGCGATCGTACGTTTTAGGGATAAAAAAAATAAGTCCAAATAAACGGTCCCCTGATAAAACAAAAATTAATTTTATGCCATTAACTATGGTGATTTTAAAATCAGCAATGTTTTGCATGACAGGTTAAAAAAAAAAAGAAATCTATACCTAGAAGAATATGTGGAAACATGAAATGGAAGAAAAACACAAACTTTATTTGAATGGTGCAATGCTTGAAGAGTGCTTTGAAGCAACAAGGTATTAGAGCCTTTTTTTCAAGTAAACATTGTATTATATAATGTGATAATGATGTTTTAAAATGATTTTATATCTTTGAATATATATTTAATAAAACTTTGCCTAGGATTTGTCTTGAGTTTTAAATTAGACATAGAGGTACATGTATGTTAATGATAAGAAGAACCTATCATCTAATGATTTCTATTATTATTCAGTATTAATGTAAGTAAATAGGTCAATTAAGGGAATTAAAACAAAGTGCCCACTATTAAAAGGCAGCCTCTTCTTTTGTGAATGGCTGTCCTTTAATTATACGGTCTGAAAATTTTGAAAAGTTAAAAAAAAATAGCCAAACCGTGGCTATAGTGAACCAAAAGCTCTGTCCCATTGGGGTTCACTATAGAGGGGTTTTACTGTATATCTATTAAAACAAAGTGAACCCCCACCACAACAAGAGAATTATCCAATAATCAAATGAGGACTTACCAGGCTCATCTGTTCCATCCGGACAATCACAATAGTCGTCGTTAACAAACTGTGAAGGAATAGTTATGGCCCCATCCAAACATTGAAATGCTTTACTGGAATCATAGAGAGGCTGTCCTGCACACACACACATTGGTAGCACACATGTCTGACAGAGAATAAGCCAAAACAAGGAGAGTTTTTACAAGAAATGAGATTGTGATAAAGCCCAATTTAGATTATCGATTATAGCTACAAAAAAATAAGATCTAATACAAATAAATAAAAAGTGCATGACATTTCGGTAACAACGCTGTTACAGAAACGTCCCCCACTATTAATTTATTTGGAATAGGTTTTATTATAGGTCTTGTAGCTATAAATAATAAGATTATTTTTGCAGGAGTTTTTCATATAAAGCAATTTCCTACTGTCTTTACTATGATGGAAAAATATTGGAGAGCCTAGCTCATCAATGGTGAACCCTCCCAGCGGTTTCTTCAGTATAATCTACCATACCGCTCAGCTTATATACCCCACACTGTAGAGGTGACAGTAGGTCTGGAGTATTGTACTCCTGGTATACTAGGAATGAAGGCTGTCCTACTAAACCCAGCTGAATGTTGACAAGCAATGAGGCAAAGTTCTACCTTTGTGTGGCTCAGATGTTCCCACCAACAGGAAACATAACCAATTGATCCATATTGTGTTAACAAGTATCCAACCGGATGGCACAGGTGACCAGAAGAACTATATATATATGTTATATAATTTTTTAAAAATTTATAGAAATGTCATAGATATAAATCTTTGTAAATATTATTTTATTTTAATCATCTTTCTAAAATAACTCTGTTATTCTTTGGCCACCAGATGGCGCCACGTTAAATATATAAATGAATTGTTTTTGTTTTTTAGAGTAGGTTAGGTAAGTTAGATATAATTTTTATAAATATGTAAATTTTAATATAGGATTAATTGTTAAATTCTATATTTACTTAATTTTAATATATTCTTTTGCTCAAAGAGTTCATAAAATAAACTTCTTGAGATTAATTTTCTCTTTTTTAATTATATTCTTGACGACTGCACTTTCAACTTTAACAAATCATTTTAAATTTACATAGTATGTAACATATATATATTTTTATTATTATTAATTATTTTCTTTATATTTATCAAAGAGAGAGAAACAGCAGCACATAGATGACGAGTATAAATTGTATTTGACCATTGACCACCATTTTCAGGGCAATGAGTTAGAGATAACATGCCAGTTGTCTTTAACCCCTCGATCAGAATACACTGTGATGTAATTGTTTTTAACATGTTCTTAGCTACAAACCCTCCTACAACCGGCCCAACAAGACCCAGAACTTAACAAACTTCCTGGACCGGACCACAAGCCCAGTATTGGACCGGGCCTTGGCGACCATATCCCACCAGGACAGAGCAATGCACAAAATAAACCCACTGAGCCTTACATCCCCGCCTCAGTCTCATCAATATGAATTCTACTCTTCACATTGCAAAAGTCCAATCCCACTAAGCGAGTGCAAGTAACCAAACGGGGCTCTGGCACATTTGTAAGTGTAAAGTGGAACTGCTTTTCATATGTGTAGACATGTGGTGTACTTACAGTAAAAGCAGTCGCCTACATCTACCCACCATGATTATCATGGCCTGAACCACATGTACTAGGGATAAGCAAAAAAAAAAAAAAACTCTTCACATTGAGAGAATTCCTCTACAATGCTTATTTCCTTAGACCATGTCTAGAAGTCTTTCTTCACATTGAGAAGAAAGACTTCTAGACATGGTCTAAGGAAATAAGCATTGTAGAGGAATTCTAGGTATTTAGAGAAACTATAGACTCAAGCTTTGAGGACTGTATGGAAATACAGTTAAACCTGTCTATAGCGCCCCCTCTTGGGACTCACCAAAATAGGGTGCTATAGAGAGGGGGTGCTATAGACAGGTCACTTTTAATGTAAATTGCATCGTACTACGTATTCAAAATCGGGCTTTATAGACTATAGAGAGGGAGGCGCTATTTAGAGGGGGCGCTATGCCTATGTAAGGCATCACAGTAAGGACAAGTTGTGCTTTATATAAAGAAAATAAAAATCTGAACAAAAATGATTTCATCTCTCGTACACAGATGGGGAGCTAAACACCCTTGTGTTTGAAACATTTTAGATGAACTTTACAGAATTTGACCAACCCCAATAAAATGTATGTCATCGTATCATTTTATTAATTACAATGTAGTTGCCTACTGAAGAAGTAAAAATATATTTTCCTTATTAAAAACTAAAACAAAAAATTCAATGAAAATTATAACTGTTGTTGTTGCTTATTCTTCAAGTCATTTAAACAATCTCCATTAGGTTCCATTGTCTCAGCTTTTCTATTATAGTCCTGGGGTTTTCTCAGAGGTCTTTTTGTAGACATGATGGAGAAGGAAAGAGGGGGTGCTGTTGGTCTGAAGACCTGGAAGTACCACTCACTGTGACTTTGCTTCTTTTGGTCTCCTGACATGGAGCCGCTCCTATGGAGAACAGACAATTGATACCTTCCTACATTAGCCGGGTATGTAGCACAGGGTGGCCCTACCAGGAGTTAAACTCCCGACGTCCTGTACTACCTGTTTACACCCTCCCGCCACTTTGAGGCTGTAGATAGGATTTACTACTACCACTATTAACTAAATATAACTAAAAATTGAGCTTCAACATGGTTTAAAGAGAGTGGCATATATTTATTGTGGATGGGCATTAACTTTTAGCACACACTCCTTGAGAATGGTTTATGGCAGGGTTTGACAAACTGCGAGACACATGCAGCTCTTTGAATGTGAAGCTGCGGCTCTTTATATAGTTCCATACGTAAATATTATTTATGTGAGTACTATTTATTGTTGGCAAGAAAAAATTTTGTGGCTCTTTAAAAATTTTGATATTTGTAAATTGTAATTTTTGACTCTTCTGACTCAAAAGATCGTTGACCCCTGATTTAAGGTGACCAAAAGTGTAGCAAGCTTGTCTCTTAAAGGGCTAAAAGTTTAAAAACTGCTTTCATTTCTCCTTTGTTATCATTATTTTTAAATACCAAATGTCTTTTTTTCTAAGAAACTCTAAGTATTATTTTAGTACTGTGCACTGTATATATAAAATATTGACTTTTATTATACATATTTATTAACTATATTTAAAATTTTGTACAAATAAATTTACGGGCAATGTGTTTCTTTCAAATAATATGATCAAATATTATCTCTACAGACCTTACTGTACAAACCTTACAGTAAAGTCTGTAGAGAAAATATTTGATGATATTATTTGAAAAAAAATACATTGCCAGTAAATTTATTTTTGTACAAAATTTTAAAGATAGATGGCAATTAAATTTATAAATTTATTCACTATATTCATTTTTTTTCTCCATCTTGATCGTTTACTCTTTAAAAAGTCTTTAAATGGTGAAGAGGGGGTGGAAGTAAAATTGCAATTTTTAGATTCAGTTAGTTTTGTAAATGTATTCCATGACTTATTCTTATTAATCATGATTCATCATAGATAGGATTACTCGATATCTGGAAGCTTCGGCTGTAATATACTTGTTTATCTGATATAAAGAAATGCAAACAAAGAATAAGGAAAACGCTATACAAACACAGAAAAATATATTATTTTATCTACACAATGCACAAAAAATGCAAAAAGATGCATTTAGGTAAAAGAGTTTTACTTTTTTTCGAATAAATTTTATACAGAAAATAATAATAAAATAACTGTAAACATTTTTAAGTCGTAAATAAAAGTAAACTTACTTGCTAATGGAACGCCTCTTAATATATCTGAACTACATTGGCCTAGAAAAAAATGTAAACAAGCTATAAAATATAAAAGATAAAAAGAGGAAAATTTGTTTAAATAAATAGACTTAATCGGCATCTTCGCGTTATCAAAATTTATATTTTACAATAACATGTCTTCGTAATCATACGATGTTGCCAATTGAAAATATTCATTATTATTTATTGATTCATTTATTTTGAAGTCGAAATATAAGTGGTCAATAACTAGAAAAACCATTGGAATATTCGAATTTATTTATGTTTTTGTATCAAAATTGCGAATATTTGTGAATTGAATAGAAACTTCAATTGATTGCCTTATGAAATAGATATTTGAGTGAAAAATAATTACCCTTGATTTAGTGATGGAATTTTCTGGATTAAGAATTAACGAGGCATCTAAATATTTTTTTATTTCATAACTCTATTTTTAGTAAATTGAAGATTACTGTAGTAGTCAACCCTACTTTTTTAGGATAATAATTAAATGAAGAAGGAGACAGCTATAGAACTAAGAACAAAAATTTTTATTTGTTCTTTTGTTTATTTAATTTATATAAAAATAAGGAATATCAAGATCGAAGCAGATTTATTAAAAGCAAAATGCATGGTTGTATATATATGATTAAAAGAAAATAGCTATTTTATGAAAAATAAATATTTATATACACTTGTGGTGTGTCGATTTATTAGTCCAGCGATGGCTCAGAAAGTATTTCAAAGTTAGTGTTTTGTTGGTATTACTTATTAGCTACATTTTCAGAGGAAGACAAAGAGGACAACTGCAGCATCTTCGTACACATTTATTTTTAGCAAATCTTTATTGTCTTAGTAAAGTCTGATACAGCCTTTTATTGTTTATATTCGAAACGCCAAAAAGTGACAAAAACAAATCAAAAAGGGATGATGATAACCTGCGTCTTGCAGATTAACATTTTCATAGAAATATATATATACATATTTATTGCTAGCTATATATCACCATCTTCTCTCTTCAAACACGAAATCTCACAGGCGGTCTCCTCGCTCGAGGTGGGTTCCGCCTTAGGACAGGACCCTCCTCTTTCAAGGCCTCGGGGTCCAGCGAGCGAAGAGGCTCCAATGACTTTCCATCGTCTGTATCACTCTGAACCTCTGAATCTTGATCCGACCGCTGGCTAGTTAGTCCTGGCGACAGCGACTCCATATAACCTCTGTCTCGTACAACCTCCGAGATTATGGCACTGGGACCTGCTCCTCTTGAGTGCTCGGGTTGACGCTCTCCATCTCCACTCTCATCTTCCTCACCATTCCTCCACCTTTTTCTAATTTGATCCCTGTGATAGGCCTTTACCTGTCCGTGGATCAAAATGGTGTAGACTCTAGTTCCCTTCTTGCCCACAATTTTTCCTGGGATCCATTTATCACCACCTCTAAAGTTTTTACACCACACTAAATCATCTATCTGGAATTCTTCCAAATGGGTTCGCCGATCATACTTCATTTGCCTGGCTTGCTGGTCCCTAACTCTAGATGCCAAGCTGGGATGTATCAACGATACTCTGGTTCGAAGCGCACGCCCAATAAAGAGCTCTGATGGAGTCTTTCCCGTTGTCACATGCGGGGTGCTTCGATATGCCAGAATAACTTTTGATAAGGTGTCTTGAATGATATATATCCCCAATTTTCCTTTTATTTTTATCCAGGGCAGTCTTAATTGTTCTAACCGCTCTTTCAGCCAAGCCATTACTTTGCGGGTGGTACGCCGGGATCAATGTTTGTTTAATTCCATTTCCTTCCAGAAAACCTTTCATTTCACTACCAGTAAACTGAGGTCCATTATCAGATACAAGTTCCTCCGGTAAACCATAGGAAGAAAAAAGTCGCCGTAGTTGCTCAATGGTTTTGCGTGTGGGGGTCTCTCTCATTGGGATGGCTTCGATCCACGAATGACTATCTACTACTATTAATAAATTAATGTTTTCCTTATTTGCAAAATCAATGTGGATTCTTTGCCAAGGACTGGTTGACCATCTCCAGGGTTGCCATTTTCCTTTATTTGGCCCATCCTGGGATTGCTGACAGCTTCTGCACTTATTCACCAAAAACTCGATTTGGGTATCTAGATTTGGCCACCAAAAATGTGATCTTGCTACAGCCTTCATTTTGTTCATACCGGAATGAGTCTCATGAAGACAGTTCAACATTTTTATTCTGAGAGATGGTGGAATGACAACTCTCATTCCCCAAACCAAACACTCCCCATCTAAAGTTAGCTCAAGTTTCCTTTGAAAATAAGGTCTGAGGTGATCAGCCACCTTTTCAGGCCAGCATTGCTGAGTATAAAATTTGGCCAATGAGAGCACTTCGTCTTTTTCAGTTTCCGTGGCAATTTCCTCTGCTGTGATCGGCAATTCTTCCACATAGGATAAAGCATAGACATTATTTAATCTTGGAATTTCTTCACAGCCCACAGGAAAACGTGACAGAAGATCTGCATTCCCATGGTCTTGAGTTCTTCGAAATTTAATATCGTAAGTATAAGCTGACAAAATAAGCGCCCAACGCTGCAATCTTGAAGTAGATAAGGTGGGGATTCCTGATCTTGAGCCCAAAATGGTCACCAATGGCTTATGGTCTGTAATAAGAATAAATTTTCTTCCATAAATAAATTGATGAAACTTGGTAACTCCATAAATAATGGCTAGAGCCTCCTTCTCAATCTGAGAATAATTTTGTTCTGCTTCCGATAAAGTCCGTGAGGCAAACATAATCGGTCTCTCCTGGCCTTCTATAATATGTGACAACACAGCGCCCACTCCAATCTGCGATGCATCCGTGGCCAAACACAATGGCAAAGTCGCATCATACGGGACTAGCACCCTCTCAGAGGTAATACTATTCTTGCACTTTGTCAATGGCCTCTCCACATTCCTTTGTCCAAACCCAAGGACGTTTTTTGTGAAGAAGCTCATGAAGAGGCTTCAAAAGCTCTGGCAAATTGGGTATGAACTTCCCATAAAAGTTTACCAAACCAAGAAATGACCTTAATTCAGAGATATTCGTAGGCGTTTTGGCCTTCTGTATTGCTTGTACCTTATGATCTAAAGGTCTGATGCCCTCTCCCGTGACAAGATGTCCTAAATATTCAATTTCTTTTTGCAAAAATAGGCATTTTTCTTTCTTTAGTTTGATATTATACTTCGCCAAGCGAGCAAATATAGTCTTCAACAACGCCAGATGTTCTTCAATTGATACTGTGGCTATAAGGACATCATCAATATAACAAATTACGCCTCCTATACCCGACAAAACCCTATCCATTACAGATTGAAAATAACTGGGCGCATTTGCCAATCCAAATGGCATTCTCTTAAACCTGAAAAGCCCTTTATGAGTATTTATCGTTTGTAACGGTCGGGTGCCTGGGTCCACCTCTAATTGCAGATAAGCGTTCCTCAAGTCCAATTTAGAAAAGTATTTTCCCTTGGCCAATGTGGAGAATAAATCTTGCTGTGTGGGAAGGGGATAGGCCGCAGTGTCCAAATATTTATTTAGAGTTACCTTGAAGTCGCAGCAAATTCTGATCTCTTTATTTTTCTTCGGCACTACAACCACTGGAGTGGCCCATTTACTGCTCGCCACCTCACATAGATAACCTTTAGCCACCATTTTGTCTAATGCTTCAGTAACTGCTGGCCTAATGGCGAAAGGCACCGGACGAGCCTTATGGAAAATTGGATTCACATCACACATGTTTACTGAAAATGTGAAACCTTCTATTGGTTCAGTTGTCTCCACAAATAGGGCTTGATTTTCCTTCAAAATTTCCTCAATGGTAATTTCCACAGGCATATGTTTTACCGCGAAACAGCCCAATTTCAATCTATTTATCCATTCTCTTCCCATCAAAGCCCTCTTTTCTCCTTTCACCACCAACGCTCTAAGTTTGTAAGTAATATCTTGACACTCCACTTTGACATTGATTTTACCCAGAATGGGTACCACGGTACCATCATAAGTTCTTACAATAATACTCGCTTTTTCCAATTTCAAGTGTTGAAGACTATTTTTAAAATCCTTTTCTGATATCAGTGTTAGACCACTACCCGTATCCATTTCAAATTTAATAAAGTTTCCTTCTACTTTTAACTCCATCAGATAGGGAGGGTCACTTGAGGCAAAATTAATTTTATACTCAGGTATCGTCACGCTTATAATTTTCTGGACATACTCTTCCTCCTCTTCTTGGTCTCCTATCTGATGTATATTTCCCGGCTGATTCTGATGTTGCCTTAGATTTCTTCTACTGCTCCAACATATTGAGGCAATGTGTCCTTTTTTATTACACTTAAAGCATATCGCCTCCTTAAATCTACATAGTTCTTTATGCAGTTTACCACAATGTTTACATTTGCCATTCTGGAAATTTGATTCAACCTTGCGTTCCATCCTCAACTTATCTACACAATCTTCACCCTGCTCCAAATGAAATAATTTTGTATTTTTCTCGGCCGCTTCCATAGATAATGCTATCTCAATTACTTTAGCTAAAGAAATGTCGCCCTCCGACAAAATTCTATTTTGTATTTTGGCATTATATAACCCACAAACCATTTTATCACGTAAAGAATCCTCCAGAAAATTTCCAAAGTTGCATGAGGAAGCCAAACGCTTAATTTCCACCAAGTAATCCGAGATGCTTTCTTCCTTTAATTGCATTCTTTTAAAAAAAATGAACCTCTCTACTACAATTGAGCGCTTTGGAGAGAAGTGCCTTTTCAAGATATCTATTAGGTTATCAAAAGTTTTATCTTTAGGTAGAATAGGACTGCACAAATTCTTCAAAACACCATATGTTTTACTTCCCATGAGGGTTAGGAGATAAGCCTTTTTCTTCTCATCCCCTGCCTCCTCCAATATGAGAAACTGTTCCAATCGTTCATAAAACGTTTCAAAAGTTTCAGTTTCCTCATTATATTCCTTAAATTGGTAACTAGCCATTTTATTTCACTCTTTCTTAAATTTGCATCCTAAAACTTTGCAATTTGTGTCTTTTAAAATTAACTTTCAATTATATGCAAAATCAAAGATATTTTCTAAAAATATTTACTTCAAAATTCGAGGGTACTTACTCTTATATCCTCGTCGCCAAATGCAGAATCTTCGTACACATTTATTTTTAGCAAATCTTTATTGTCTTAGTAAAGTCTGATACAGCCTTTTATTGTTTATATTCGAAACGCCAAAAAGTGACAAAAACAAATCAAAAAGGGATGATGATAACCTGCGTCTTGCAGATTAACATTTTCATAGAAATATATATATACATATTTATTGCTAGCTATATATCAACAACACCCTAGAATGTCTATTCTGGTTCTGTTGGCTTCCGCCGATCTGCCGCGCCCGATGGTCATCTCCTATTTCATGGCCCCGCTTGTATGTGTTTTAATGCTTGGTATTTAAGATTTAGAATACATTTATAATTTAAATATTTTTATTCAATTAAGATTATAATTACACAAGCATAACATTTAAATATATATATATATCCTGCCTAACCATTCTCTATACTATCTAACTAACATTAAACGATCTATTTACAGTTTATTTTGGTCACTGGTCCAATATTTTTATTTTCATAGACCAAATTATAAGATAAATTCAAAGATGAAAAATATGCAAAATAACTAAACAAATATATACATCAATTTGATATTTATTTAAAACAAATGAATAACTATATACATAATTTTATATTTATTTAAAACAAATGAATAATTATATACATCATTTTATATTTATCTAAAACAAATGAACAATATATATACATCAATTCCCCCTTCTTAGGCTTGGCCCCCCTTATTTATTTATTTACTCTCCATATCTCTGCGGACATCTGCGCTCCCTCTGAGGATACCTGGGGGTTGTAATACTTTTCTCCTCCGAGATTGGAGTTGGCACACGTTCAGCCTCATTCATAATAGTGGGATGTGATTTACCAGGCAACATTTTTCTAATGTAGTTTTGATGAACCTTTTTTATACTGTCACCTTGTTTTATTAAATAAACATTCCTTCCTAGTATTTTAATTATCTTTCCTGTATACCAAGAGGGATGCCCATTAGTAATCCACCTAAACTTCACAGTCTCATCCACTTTAAATTTACTGTTAACATATTGACTATTGAATTTGGAGGCTTTTACATCAAGATGGCATTTGATACCTTTAATAGGGTCAGATTTGCATTCAAAAATGGACCCGTAATCATTTAAAAGTGAATCTATACTAAAAGAGTCCAATTTATGCAAATAATTGAATGAGATATTGAAAAGATTAAGGAAATCTCTTCCTAAGAGAAATTTAGTACAATTTAAATTAGTTATTAGTATTTCAATGGTTCTAGAAACATTTCTTAATTTTATATCAAATTTAGCCTTGCCTAAAATAGGTATTTTAGAGCCACGATAGCCGGTCAAGACTGTATTACATTTATTTAATTTAACATTTTTGAAATATTTAAAGTACAAATATTTAGTTAATGTAGTTATGGCTGCTCCAGTATCAATTTCAGCCAACAATTTTATGTCATTTACATATACAGTTTCAATCAAGGGAGGATGCAAATTTATATTATTCAATGATAAATTATTTTGAGATCCCGAAGGATTATTATCATTAACATGCTTTTTAAATTTATTAAAAGTATTTTTGGGATTTCTGGGCAATTTACGGGCAGAACTATCTTTTTTATAACATATAGTAGAAATATGCCCTACTCTACCACAAACTCTACAATTAGCTGATTTAAAAAAACAATTATAGTGTAGATGGTTGTTCTTACCACAGTGTTTGCAGGGATTATTGATGGCATGAAGATGCTGTGGGGACAGATGGGCATCTTCGGATCTCTTGAGGTTGTGTAGGTCATTATCTGCAGACTCCGCAGACAGCGCGATGTCTAACGCTCCCTCAAAAGTCAATCCTTCTTCCTGTAGTAGCTTCTTTTGGGTTGGTGTATCAATGATGCCCGCCACAAATCTGTCTCGCAGGGATTCTTGCAGAACATCTCCAAAGTTACACCTTTGAGCCTGTTCCTTAAGGCGTATTATGTATTTAGATATTGTTTCGCCTGATTTCTGATCCATTTTCTGGAATACAAATCTTTCATATATTATATTGGTCTTAGGATTGAAATGTTTCAATAAGATCCTGCACAATTTATCAAAGGGAACTTGATCAACTTCTTCCGGAAAAAACTAAGTTTCGCAAGATCCCGAAGTATTTAGGCCCGATGCATGATATCAGAAATGGCGTCTTAAAGTCTTCTTTTGTTTTAGAAATTAGCATGAATTGCTTCAATCGATAAATATAATTTTCAACATTCTCTAGATTTTCGTCGAATCTTTCAAACATACTTGAAGACATTTTTAAAGTATAATTTCTTTTCACTATTTAAATTCTTTTTTCTTTACAAAATTTGCTTTTCCTCGTCGCCAGTTGTTTTAATGCTTGGTATTTAAGATTTAGAATACATTTATAATTTAAATATTTTTATTCAATTAAGATTATAATTACACAAGCATAACATTTAAATATATATATATATATATCCTGCCTAACCATTCTCTATACTATCTAACTAACATTAAACGATCTATTTACAGTTTATTTTGGTCACTGGTCCAATATTTTTATTTTCATAGACCAAATTATAAGATAAATTCAAAGATGAAAAATATGCAAAATAACTAAACAAATATATACATCAATTTGATATTTATTTAAAACAAATGAATAACTATATACATAATTTTATATTTATTTAAAACAAATGAATAATTATATACATCATTTTATATTTATCTAAAACAAATGAACAATATATATACATCAGTATGTTTGCTGACGGCGTGGTCCATCATCCCAGCAGGCTGAAAGGAAATCTCTTGGCCCCCACATACTAACATTTAGAATAAATATGCCCATATATTAAAGTCGACTATTTTCTCATTGCTCTTGTCTACTGCATGGAAAAATCTCCCCACTGCTATACTGCAAAAGTTATTTCCAACAGAGTGGGCAATGTAGTGACTGGTATTGCCCAACTCAAGAGCAAAATGGTATTTGTAAATAGATGACTTCACCACAGAGTAATTGTCTCAGGATGGAGGCCAATGTTAAAGATCAAAGCCATCGCAATCAATACTTCGAAGTACACTAACACCTCCAGAAGTCTAGACAATACTAATATCTAGGGATTAGCGAGAAACAGCCTGAACCCTGAGATGGCAGGTCTCGATAATGGATGATCCCCTGATGGGAGGACATGGAAGGCAAACAGATTTACGAAACAGGTCGGCTCGAAGTATTAAGCAAGGCAAAGTCATGGTGTTAGCCTATCGCACCATCAACTCTTCAAACAAAATACACTTCCTACCGCCACTAGTCCAGTGCCTGGCATGCGCCCTAGTTGATGATGTAGGTATGAGGTATTGTTGACGGGTTCGTGGGGGAAGGTTGGCTTTTCTTGATTTATCAAGAAAAGGGTTGGTCAAATATTAAATAACAAGCTTAAATCAGGATAGCTTTTTGTTTTTAATACCAACACCTGACATTTTCTATTATTTCTTATTTTCACACACAAATATGTTGTAATGCGTGAAGCTGAAATTGCCGCAGTAAGCTCCTCATTCAACTTGAAGTCATGGGCCAGAGTATACCGGTAAACGCACTAGCCTGAAGAAAAATGAAGACCAAACGCATAGGAAAAGGTCTATCTTGGTTTACAAGGGCCAGCACCCAGAAGGTGAGATGGATAAGGGGAGTGTTGGTACTCGCTGGTCAATGTGGCAACTTGGCGACCTGATTGCATCTAACTACTGGTTACTCTCTTAGGCTCAGAAAAACCCAGAATAAATGCTAATGGTGACGTTAGAGAGGGCGGACCTTTTTGTCCAATCAAAAGCTAGCATGGCAGGTTTATTTCCTCCAATATTCTTGGGCAATGTTAACGACCTGTTATTAAACCTTACTTGGTGCCACCCCCTTTTTTCGAGTGATGCTTTTATTTGAACACCATTTTGAAGTAACATCAGGCTTGGTGTTTCTATGCAAAACATTCCCTGTACAACATTGTATATGTATAACATAAATGCGTAAGATATGACCCTAATCACCTAAATCTCAAATCGTGGTAGATACCAAGTCGCTTGAAGATCCTATTCATTCCTTGGTCGTTGTCCCATAAGCTCGCTAATTGACCACAGCGAGGAAAACTAGATGCCATGGCCTATCATGGAGTTGAGGCCGCCAACTATAAAATCATCCTTTACGCTGTTGAGAGAGAAGTGGATAAATTTCAATATACAAGAACGAATCATCAAGTGTTTTGGATTCTGGAGCTTATTAGTCGATAACTCCTGATTTTTTTTTTTTGAATTTCTAATTAAAGTGCTCGTTTTTGAGGAATTTCGTCCCTATTGCATAATTTTTCCTAGCTTCCAAATCTCTCGCTTTGTTGTTCATATACTATCAATCTTGTACTTTTCTCCCACGCTTAACTGACGAGAAGCAATTTGTTGTTTATCTCTTGTACTTGAAACGGCATATGAGATTTTTTAATTTGAGAATATCGTTATCTCTTATAGGCTGATATTGAGATGGTGAATCCATACACTTCAGAATAAAAAAGAGAAATCGTATTCCTCAGCGAAAATTAAAAGTTTTCGATATGATACTCTCAACTGGTATTTTACAAATCATAAACTTTTCCAATCGGCAATATATTTTCTGTATAAGATATATAAGGTATATGTGAATCATGAAGTTATGCTTATTGCTCTAGCGAATTTATCTCAAGTTATAAAGTGAATCCTGCACTCAAATCCACTTCAAAATTTTCCATTAACTCGAAACTTCTCTATGTAGAAATATGTCAGCCACTTTATTTATGCCATTATAGTGTAAATTTTCATTTGACAACTATTTCCTGAATTGCTTGATGAAAAGGTTTTTTTTTCTTCATTCAGGAATGTTTGAATACATACCTTTTTGTGTATGTCCCATTTTCTTGCATGCATTATATTTAAGTGTTTCAAGATTTTCGGGACTTCAGGATTAGATTTGCAATTATTTCCATTGTGATTATTACCTACCACAGCGTATCCTACAGACCAGGTTTTTCAAAATCGAATTTTGCTCCTGATTTTGGCCTATTGTAAGACACTTTAAAAAGTAGGTGGTACTGTATTTTGGGAATTTTTAAGAGCATACATTGAGCGCTGTCTCTTGATGTTGTTTATATCTCATTATTTGAACTATATAATATTGGTAGATTTTTAAAGTTCTTGGTTGTCAGTTTATGCTTTTTCTATGATTAGATTTTTTTAGCAATATCATCAAAGGTTTTAAACTTTGATTGTAACAACTATTCTCTAATTATGTTATCATAGATGTCACGAACAAATCATGCACACAAAAATATGTTCGCAATACATACTGTCGCGCCATCTATTGGCGGAGGTTGTAGGTGTTTTGAGGCCTTATACGCGACAATACTAGGTAATCACACGGCGAGACAAATTTTCATAAACCATTATCTTATATCTAATTGTAACTTTGTAATCAGCAATGTTTTGATTTTAAGATTTATAAGCTGAAAGTAATTGATGTTGTACAACTATGATATTTTTCTCTGGAAAGAGTTGAGCCTCAAGATCACTAAATGCAGTACTGGCCATTATAATTGCTACATCAATAAAACTACACACTACGGATGTGGAATTTACATGATAGAAAAATGCTGTGATAAGCAAATAATTATATTTTCAACACATTTATGAAAAAAAGGCACCGATAATGACAATTACAATATGTTGAAAAGAATAGATTATTCAGCAGGTTTCTCACACATACAGAAATTGCATTTGAAACGATGTTTCGTTGTAAAAAGTTATCGTAACGCCTCATGCAAAAAGGATAAGTGCTTACTATCACGTTTCTGAATTCGTAAGAGGTTGAAATGTAGCCTACCAGGATTACGGTTTATCGTACCGCAATATTGATTCTCTCGTGAGTCGAGATCCTATGACTGTTATCAGAATATGGTATCGAATAGTTCAGGACGGTCATACAGAACGTACTAAATCTCTGCGGCCTGCTATCACTAATAGCCGATAAGACCGGCATGTCACCTTCATGGCCTAAATGGATTCTACAGCCATGTTAATAGCCTCGAGTCAAGAAAGGGGTAGTTTTCAAGTCAAAACGTCTCTGCACGAAGAATTCGACGATGCTTCAAGCAGCATGGACTGTCAGCTCGGTGACCATGGTTTCGGCTACCCTTGACGCTACCTGGACGCAGGAATGACATGATCTCGTGTTTTAAGATGAATCCAGGTTCTGTATGCAGGACCATGCTGGCTGCATCTATGTTTGGCGTCATCGGTTAGAATGCATAGTCAGCTTGCAATAAACATCATCATACTGGCCCATCACCTGGAGTGATGGTATGGGATGCCATTGGATATAGGTCTCGTTCACTTCATATTCGAATTCCCGACACTTTGAAAAATTCATGTTGCATTTGCGGTGTGTTAAGGGCCGTGGCAGTACCCTTTATTCGACACCTGGAAAACGCTACTTTCAGCAGGATGGTTCATGACTGTATGTTTCTGGTATTGTACGGTCCATTCTACATACAGAAAATGTTCGCGTCTTTCCCTTTACAGCACGATCTCGTGATCTGTAACCAATAGAAAACGTCTGTTCAATGTTTTCCGAGCTCCTGGCTCGTCATCACACGCCAGTCACTACTGTCGATGAACTGCGACATCGTGTTGAAGCTGCATGGGACGCTTGTTACTTGTACATGTCATCCAATCTCTGTTTGACTCAACGCCAAGGCATATAAGGGCTGTTATTGATGCCAGAGGTGGTTCATCTGGTAACTGAATTCTCAGGATTCATACCTCCAATTTCTTGAAAATTTAATCTCTTGTTATACACAGTATAATCAATTAAGGAGGATCAGAAGATGAGTTTCTTTTATTGTATAAATGCTACGAGCTTTCGGGCAAAAGCCCTTCGACAGGCAAAAATATAACTATACAAAGAAAGATAAATAACGATTTATATATATGTTAATCTTAACTGAAAACCGATTTTGAATAAAGTAAATATTAAATCTGCTGTCTGAGACCACGAGACGGCGCATGGTTTGGGCTATTGAAATAAACATGTGGGAGGTTTAAATGTAGTTTGTGTAGGCTGCGGGGATGTCTATTTTTCTATTTATGCTGTGTAGCTTGGATGAAACTATGGATTCTAGAACCAATCTCTGGTGTAGGTTGGAGATATTTTTGTAGTGAATGGTTGGGTTAGCAGTGTCAAAGGAATGGCCAGAAGATGCAATGTGTTGGAAAATAAGGGAACGGGTATCTCTGTTGGTGATGTTGCGTGTGAGTTCGGTCATTCTGATGGCGATGGTTCTACCGGTCTCCCCCACATAGGTGGCAGGACACTGTTGGCACGAGACCGAGTAGACTGCTCCAGAAGATGTTAGAGGATCAGTGGAGGAGTCGGTTTTTGTGATGGGATGCCTAAGGAGTGAGTGGAGGTTAGGTGTGTTAGTAAAAAAGGTACGGATGCCAAAGGGTTTGAGGAAACGGGAGAGGTTAACTCAAACCCTTTGGCATCCGTACCTTTTTTACTAACACACCTAACCTCCACTCACTCCTTAGGCATCCCATCACAAAAACCGACTCCTCCACTGATCCTCTAACATCTTCTGGAGCAGTCTACTCGGTCTCGTGCCAACAGTGTCCTGCCACCTATGTGGGGGAGACCGGTAGAACCATCGCCATCAGAATGACCGAACACACACGCAACATCACCAACCGAGATACCCGTTCCCTTATTTTCCAACACATTGCATCTTCTGGCCATTCCTTTGACACTGCTAACCCAACCATTCACTACAAAAATATCTCCAACCTACACCAGAGATTGGTTCTAGAATCCATAGTTTCATCCAAGCTACACAGCATAAATAGAAAAATAGACATCCCCGCAGCCTACACAAACTACATTTAAACCTCCCACATGTTTATTTCAATAGCCCAAACCATGCGCCGTCTCGTGGTCTCAGACAGCAGATTTAATATTTACTTTATTCAAAATCGGTTTTCAGTTAAGATTAACATATATATAAATCGTTATTTATCTTTCTTTGTATAGTTATATTTTTGCCTGTCGAAGGGCTTTTGCCCGAAAGCTCGTAGCATTTATACAATAAAAGAAACTCATCTTCTGATCCTCCTTAATTGATATACCTTACTAGAAGAGTCTTTCCCTTTACACAGTATAATGTATTTGTTCAATAAAAATTTTGCATTTCTTCCTGCTGTAGAAAATTTAATATTTTGTCATATGTAAATTGATATGGTATTTTAGGCGATGCCAAGAATGCCAACATATTGTTATTGAAGCCCCTATTGAGGTTAAAAGAATTTAGGCACATGTTTATTTTTAAAATATTTTCAATTAAAGGAAAATTTCAACTCTCTTATGATAAAATTTATAAGATTCTTTTATTAAATCGAAATTCTAAAGACTTTGTGACAAAACAAAAATTTGAAGTTTAATTTAAAATAACACTGCCATTTTAAGATGTTCAACGTGCTTGTTCAGCTGACATTAAAATTAGATTACGCTCCGCTGTGATGATTTTAAAAAGCTAACAAACTCTTCAAATTGGTTAGTATCCATGTTTGCAGAATAAATAAATGATCGCAATTGGAATTAATTTGAAAAGAGTTCGAAGATTTTTGGCTTAAATAATACTGTAAACAAAAAACAATAATTACACTTGAAATTGAATATCGTACCTTGAAATTCACCTACACACTATTGTAGATTCTAGCTATATTATTGTAGCTTACAAACAGAAAAACTGTAATATATTTTTCTCTCAATATATAATAAGTATTTAAAATATGTATATAATAATGTGTATGATGCACTAGCGCGCCATCTGTTATCAAAATTCGAAACTATTTTAAAGGCGTAAGATTCTTTTTGAAAATAAACAATTTCTACTGCCCTTACTGCAATGGAAAAATTTAATGGGAGGGCCTGGCTCATAAGTGGTGAACCCTCCCATGGGTTTCGCCAGTTTCATTGCAGTAAGGGCAGTAGAAATTGTTTATTTTCAATAGAATCTTACGCCTTTAAAATAGTTTCGAGTTTTAATAATGTGTATATAAAATTTGTATTTATTATTAAGTTATTAACGTGATAATCCTGTTGAAGGACTGACAAGACCGAAAGCTTGAAAATAAAAAGTTGCACAAGAAACTTAACCCTGGAAGCTTCATTTATTTTATATTATTGTAGATTGTGAAGGCCTTGAAAATTTAATAACCTTCACTCTTCTATATTGAAATTATTATTACGCGCGAAGAGTTAAATATAAAGCATTGAATAGCAAATAAGTTTCCATTAATAATTGACAATATGACCCAGAATAAGTATATTGCTACGGCGTTTTATGGTTTCCACAAGTCCATATCTCAGAAGAAGGCCAAGTGACATTCACTCCTCACTTTCTTACTGCTACTCTTTTTGTGTTGTTTTTCTTGCTTCCCTCTTTCTCTTTCTTGTATTTTTTCTTTTTTTTCTTCTGTCTATATCGTTATTTCCTTTGTCTCACTGCTTTGTTCTTATGCATACCTCTGGTGAATCCTGTATAGGGTCAGTGACCCTAAATAAAGGCTTTTTGTTGTTGTTGTTGTTGAATAGCAAATAAGTAACACAGGATCCTGGAAGGTATCCTACATTGAATGTTGAGTAGGATAACATTTACATTGGCAATTTATAAACAGATGATGGTTTGACAGCACAATATTCAAATAAGTTATAACAGGTTATATACGTGGGTTATATATCCTTTTTCGATACCACATGCCATATAGTTCCAGAAACGATTTATTCACTGCATGAGTCATTTTCTAGTCTAGTAACTTTCTGTTTTAATGATCAAATTTGACCGTGCTGTGTGTGTGATCATTTTATTTAACGCGGTTATACTTTTTCTTTGGTAATTTTGAACACTAAAGTTTGTCTTAACAATCTCTCGACTACCCACGCTTTAAAATATGAAATTTAGTGCTGTGACAATGAATTTCAAACAATCTATTCAAAACGGTTATGCAAAATATCATCAGCAAAGTGTGAACATATATGCAAGTAAAGCCTTTTAAAACCATTTATAAATATGCTATTCTAGTCATAACCCTATACTGTATACTTTATTAATAAATCAAAATTTGCAATTTTAATTATAAAACCGTGTTTTCTATCAAAATACCTTTTGCGTGAAATTTGGGGCATTCTTTATATATAATGTATATTAATCAAATTTATTAATCAACCCTAGGCGCGATATTAAAATATTTGCGCCTATTACAGAGTAAACAAACAAAAAAAACAACAAACAATTTAAAACTTAGAATTAAATATTTACAGATTTACATATATTAATCGACATTTATATTTGAATACTGTATTATGCGCACCCACTATTTGATAGATCCAATAGATATAACAAAGAATAATGCACGAATACATTAATATGTTTATTGATATAAGCATAATCAAAGATATTTTAAGTAATAAAAACAATATCCAAAAACAAATTTGAAGTCAACGTTTACCGGAATATGCAGAGCGATGCAACACACGTTCACTATATCGGGCTACCTACCTATCATAAATAAGTTCAAATATGTGATTAAATAAGGTTTTAAATTTATATATAGCAATTTTGAATAGAATTAGGCTTAAAATGATGCTTACAGCGGAAAGCTCTTCAAGCTGTTTTCGCGAGCATCTTGTACCGCGTCTAATTAGAAAGAAGGAATCATATATCGCCGCAACTCTTTTTTATTAACGCGATAAAAGAAGCTTTCGGGCAAGCCCTTCTTCAGCTAATTATAGTGTACAAACAAGGAGAGATTATATATCGTTTTTAATATAAACAAAATAAAAGAAAAGAAAATTACCACGCCCCTATCGCCCTCGTTTCAATAGCACCGCGTGGCCACGTCATGTCTGATCCTAACTTCAAATATAATATAGTACAAAGATATCTTAAAAGAAATTTACGTAATTGAATAAATATAAAGAATCAACTATATACAGTTCAAAGGATGCCATGAATACCGCGTCTAATGTTTCTTTTCTCTCTTTTACATTTGGCGCCAGTGTCCTTAGGGTGCTTTGTTGTTATATTTGAATAAAGAGTATTATGAATACAATGTCTTAAAAAAGGACTTTGATTTATTTTATAAATACAGTGGTACCTCTCGGATAACTTGGTATGAACTTTTTGCAATATCGCGCTTGGTTGATTAATAAATAAAAATGTATAGAATTTTGCCCCACAAAAGAGGCATGCGGGTGGCAGATATAGAGCTATATTTTACAAGAATTCTACACCAGCGATTTGTACAATATTGAAGAATAAAAACGAAATATGGGAGTTAGATGCAGCAAAAGGATTCGCAAGACTATCAAAGCAACATCTACGTCTTGTTGAAGAAGTAGAAAAATTGCTTCCTGTGTGGATAAACAATAAACAATTTGCAAGTGATGCTGTAACATAGAAGCTAAACTGTAAGAGAGAAGATAAAAGTCTTGTACGCCGACCTTGTCAGTAGAATGCCATGTTACTTTGATAGTCTTGCGAATCCTTTCGTTTTTATTATTCAATATTGTGCAAATCGTTGAAGAATTATTGTAAACTATAGCGATACTAGACGGGTGACCCGGGCTTCGCCCCGGGATTGACCCGTGTGCATATCTACCCGAGTGATATATATTTAGATAAGATTTTTTTTATAATTGTTTGTTATTAGCATTATCTATTTGTTTGCATCAGCATAATTTAATCTAATCTTTGATAGAGGGCGCTGTTTGTTGGGAGAATCTTAATAATTATTTTCTATTATAAGTAAAAAAGCTTCTTTATTGAAGACACTAATTACAATGAAGTCAAATTACTATAAAAAGAGTTTTAGAAACTCATACGTCTCCACACAGATTCTCAACCACACTCACTCAAAGAAAATACATATATATATACACATAATCAACACCACAGAATAAAATAGTCCACAGATTAATCAAATCATAGAATGAAAATTAATATTTGAAATAATAAATATCAACAAATCTCCCCTTCAAATCTTCAATTTTCATTCCTCAAAAAATAACTCCACCACTTAGGCAGTTCTTAATCTTGACAGCATCCACACTCTTGGTGAGATGGTCCGCTTTCATTTCTTCGGATGGGACATGCAAAACTTCAATTTCTTCATCTTCCACAATTTGTCTTATGAAGTGACACTTTCTATTCAAGTACTTCGTACTTGCTTTCATATTTTTTTACTTAATCATTGAAATAGCATTCTGGCTGTCACAATAAACAGTAATTCGATCTTTCAAATCAATTTTCATTTCTCCAATGATGTTACGTGTCCAAATCAATTCTTTTATTCCTTCAGATAAGGCTTCTAATTCACTCTCTGCAGTTGACAAGGCAACATTTCTTTGTTTATTACTTTTCCAATTAAGTAAGTTGTTTCCCATTTCTATAACAAAACCAGAATACGATCTCGCATCAGCTGTTCTGTCCCAACTCGCATCAGTATAAGTCACAATACTTGAATCTCCCCTAGAATAAATCAATTCATAATTCATAGTTCCCTTCAAATATCTTAATATCCTCTTCAATCCATTCATGTGAACCTCTCTAGGATCTTTATTAAATCTACTCATATTGCTTATTGCATAACAAATGTCCGGTCTTGTTCTAGTTGCTATGTAAATCAATTTTCCAACAATTTCTTGATAGTGATTTTGATCAATCGATTTACTATTTTCAAATAAATCATAATTTGTAGAAATACATAACGGAGTTTTCGAAGGATTGCAATCACGCAAATTATAGGTTTCCAATATTTCTTCAATATATTTCTTTTGATTTATAAAAATACTATCAACCCTATATTCAAATTCCATTCCAAGAAAGTTTTTTGCAGCTCCTAAATCCGTGATATCTATCTCTCTTTTTATCTTTTTCCAAATATTTTCCTCAAAATCGTCACCAGATCCTACACTTAGTATGTCATCCACATGAATTCCCATATATAAGAAATGATTTCTAAAATTGCAATAATATAAACATGGATCATTCGCAGATTGTTTCATTCCTGCATTGGTTAATAATTCATCTAATTTCTTATTCCACATTCTACTCGCTTGTTTAAGGCCATAAATACTTTTCATTAGATAACAAATCTTGTTGTTTCCCTTTTCATATCCAGGAGGTTGAAGCATAAATATTTCCTCCTCCAAATCACCATATAAAAAAGCTGTTTGAACGTCCTTTTGCTGAGGAATAACTTTTTTCATTGCAGCTATTTTTATTAGAATTCTTATGGTCTCAGGTCTTATTGTTGGAGAATAAATTTCGTGGTAATTACTACCCAGTATTTGATCATATCCTGTAGCTACTAGCCTCGCTTTGAAGTTTTTAATTGATCCATCACTATTTTTCTTAATTGAAAAAATCCATTTACTTTTGATCAATTTTTTATCTTTAGGCCTATCTATCAATCTCCAAACTTTTAACTTATTAATCCTTTGCATCTCATCTTCCATGGCTTTAATCCATTGTTTTCTATCATCAGAATTCAGTGCTTCTTGGTATAATCCTTCGGACATTTAATCTCATAAGTCCTATCAGAAACATTTTCCTTATTCTTTATTAGTCTTAATCTTTCAGATCTCCTCACACCCTTTTTTATAAGTTCTTCTTCCTCTGTTTCTCTCAAACGAAGATCTCGTTCTTCTCTCTTTTCTCTCGTCATTCCTGGTTCTGGTCCTCTTCTACGTGGAGTAATTATTTCATCAGGAGGTATTTCCTCTACTTCACTCAAATCTATATCATTATCATCTTGAGGAATATGCTCATCATCGATGTTAAAATTTTCTACCTGGTCTTCTCTATTACCACCATAGTCTTCATTCCCGTGAGAAATCAAATTTTGGTCTTCTCTACAAAAAAAGAAAAGTTCATTTTCATCAAGATTTCTACCTCTATTATTCATTAAATAATATCCTAACTTAGCTTCATTAAATTTAACGTCTGATACCTCATGAATTTCATCCATTTCTGGTAAATATATTCTATAGCCTTTTCTTATCATACTATATCCCATCATGATCCCTTTATGAGCTTTTGGTTCCATCTTCTTTCTCTTTTCTTTTCTAATATGAACATAAGCTTCGCTTCCGAACCTTTTTAAGTAAACAATGTTTGGTTTCCATCCTTTGTATATCTCGAAAGGAGTTGTATTCATTTCTTTGATTTTAATTCTATTATTTATATGAACAGCCACCTTAACACTTTCGCTCCAAAATTTTAAAGGTAATTTAGAATCAATTAGCATGGTTCTAGCTGACTCAACTATGGTTCTATTGAATCTTTCGGCTTTTCCATTGCTTTCAGGAGTATAAGCTGTAGTAAATTCTTGCTTGATGCCCTTACTAGATAACCATCGCCTCAAATAGTTTGAAATATACTCTCCACCATTATCATTTCGAATTCTCTTTAATTTCTTTCCAGTCTGTCTTTCCTCTTGGATAATCAAGTTTAATATGGAATCTGCTGTTTGAGATTTATTAGTAATTGGTATAACGAAAGTAAAATTACTATAGTCATCAACAATCGTAATGAAATATTTATATCCAAAAGAATCATTTAAAGGTCCAACTATGTCGGTATGCCATAGATCCAAAATATTTTCAGATTGTTTATATTGAACACTTTTGTAAGATTTTCTATGTAATTTTCCCAATGTACAAGATTCGCAATTTCCTTTGTTATTATGTAAATTTTTCAATCCTAATACAGTAGAATTATCATACATCTCTTTCAATTTTTGAAAATTTACATGAGCAAGTCTTTGATGCCATAGCATATCATCTACTTCTGCTTTTCTAGCTATTTCCATATTTAGGACTCCTTCAACTTCAAATTTATCACCATTTCTCCATGCCTCATATAAAATCTCACCATCTTTACCTATTACCTCAGCTTTATATTTACTAAATAATACACTTAAATCATGATCCACTATTTTTGCAACCGATAATAAACCTTCTCTCAAATCAGGCACATGCAAAACATTTTCAAATTTAATGAATCCCTCATCTACATTCGACTTCATTCTTATAGCTCCAATTCCCGATGATTTCATCACTGCACCCTTCTCAGCTGTTGCTATAATTCTCTCCTCCTTTTCATACTCTATAAATAATTCTTTCCCACTGACCATATGGCTAGAGGCTCCAGAATCCATTGTCCATCTAATTTTTTCATCCTCTTGATCTTCCTCTTCGTGATTAACTTCACTTGTCTCCATCACATGATTTGTAGACTCTCTATAATTTCTCCTGTTTACTCCTCTCCTAGGCCCATTATATTTATGCTCTGCATTCTCTTCACTTTTATTCTTTCTACATATTTCCGATTTATGACCAAATCCTCCACATTTAAAACATTTGATCTTGCCTCTGCACTCTCTAGAAATGTGTCCCATCTTACCACAGTTGAAACATTTGATAGCAAAATTTCGTCTTCCCGTTCGGCCCTCTCTAGCTTTAGATGCTATTTCTGTTTGCCGTTTTTCTTCTTTTCTAAGTTTTAATTTTTCTTCTGTTTCCCTCAGGATTTGTCTTATAGTGTTCATATTATTTTGCCTGTCTGATTTTATAATTTTTATGTCAAAATCAAATTCAACTCTCAACCCTTCCAAAACGAAGCAAATTAACTCTCTATCTTTAATCTCATCTCCTGCTTGAATGCTTTTGCTCTTTATAATCATTGCTCTATTTAAGTAGTCATCTACCGTTTCATCCTCCTTCATTTTCAATTTTGACAATTCTATTCTATTTTTCATCTGTAAGTCTTCATTTTTAGATGCCATTTCTTCTCCAATTATATTCCATAATCTCTTGGCATTTCTTTCACTTGAATATTTTAGCACTTGAGTGTCATTCATTGTTCTATTCATTAAATTTCTTGCAATGGCATTGTCGTCATCCCAGTCTTCCCAGATTTTCATTTTTTCATCAAATTTCTTGTCTGTTTCTATTGGCTTTTCCACCTCTTCTCCTTCTATAATTCTTCTCCATAATTTTAATCCCCGTAATTCACTTTCAATTCGATTTGCCCAGATCAAGTAGTTTTTGTCTGAAAGTTTTTCTATTGGAGATAAATTAAAATTTTGCATCTTTTCTTTTTTCTAAAAATTTTTCAATTAATCTTGATTTGCATAAATTTAAATTCAACCGCTCTCTGCTACCAATTGTTGGGAGAATCTTAATAATTATTTTCTATTATAAGTAAAAAGCTTCTTTATTGAAGACACTAATTACAATGAAGTCAAATTACTATAAAAAGAGTTTTAGAAACTCATACGTCTCCACACAGATTCTCAACCACACTCACTCAAAGAAAATACATATATATATACACATAATCAACACCACAGAATAAAATAGTCCACAGATTAATCAAATCATAGAATGAAAATTAATATTTGAAATAATAAATATCAACACTGTTCGTGAGCTAAATAGAATAATTTGAATATATAGTTTTAATAATTAATATTATATTTATTATATTTATATATATTTAATAATTAATAATAGCCTATCGTCTTCCCCGTATTTTTTACCTATGTATGGAAATTTTGGTTTGAATTAGTGAACTACTACGAATTTGTATACCGGACATACAAACAGACAAACATACAAACATTCATTTATATACAGGGTGTACCAGGTAAATTGGGACTAACTTTGACAGTCCATAAAACAAAAACTACTTGAGATTAAAAACTTGTTTTTTTTTCATTACGTAGCCATATTCATGTAAAATGCAACAGTACATGTGTGCGCAGTGTAGTGATGAAGAGTAACCGAGAATTTGAAAATCGAGCTGCCATCATCGTTGCTCTGCGCGCCGGAAGGAGCCCCAAAGAGATAGTGGATTTTCTTAAGTTGCCCAAAACCACTATTTATCGTGTCAAGAAGCAGTTTGATGAGGCCGACAGTAACAAAGAGGGGATAGCTACAAGGAAAAAGCACTCGCGTCGATCGGACAGGGTAAGAGGCGAAGAATTTGTCAAAAATGTCAAGGAGAAGATTGATGGAAACCCTGGGAAGAGCATGAAGGCCATAGCCAAGGAAATGGACGTTGGCTCTATGACCATTGTCAGAACTATCCATGAGGACCTTGGTCTCAAGTCTTATGCCCTTCGGAAAGGTCAGTTGCTGACTGAGAATATGAAGAATAACAGAAAAGGAAAGGCTGCTGCCCTCCTCAACAACCTGAAACACGACTCTTTTGGCATGCTAAGGTTCTTCTCTGACGAAAAGAACTTTGACGTGGACCAAAAGGTAAATCCCAGGAATGATCGCTGGATCTGTAAAGACCCCTTAGAGATACCTGTCGTGATGCACACGAAATTTTCTGCCTCCGTAATGGTCCTTGGCGTTATCAGCAGTGAAGGTGATGTCATGCCTCTCCATTTCTTTGAGAAGGGCCTTAGGATGAACGCTGACACCTACATCAATGTTCTGGAGACCGTCGTGAAGCCTTGGATGGACATGGTGGCCGCAGGAAGGAAGTATGTCTTCCAACAGGACTCAGCTCCAGCCCATAAGGCAAAAAAGACACAATCGTGGCTGACACTTAACGTCCCTAGTCACCGGGGTCCTGATATTTGGCCCCCTAATTCTCCAGATTGCAATCCCCTCGACTACTATGTATGGGGCGTTGTTGAGAGAGATGTCAACAAAGCTCCTCATACCACCATCCAGTCTGTCAAGAAAGCAGTTCACACGGTGATGACCCAAATGGACAAGGTCATCGTCGCCAAGGCCTGTGCTACTACTGTGTCAAATTTCATTCGGATATTTTAATTTTTACTTGCAAAAAATTTCAGTTAAAATACCATTGTTGAAATTCCCAATTTACCTGGTACACCCTGTATATATAGAAGATATCTACCATCCGCATGCATCTTTTGCGCTTTTCAATCATTTCGCTGTTAATCTCTATTGTAATATCCTTCTTCTTAACTATTTTATCATATATCTTCACGGGATCCATTTTGCAGTAATTTTGGGCAGAAAACTAAAAAATCTTCAAAGCGATCAGAGGATGGTTTGAAAACTTTAAGAAGTGGCACTCCCTGCAGTGTCAGGAGGCATGGAGAAGCTGCAAGTTGGGGTGCTTGGGCAGCTGAGTCATTCCTTGCCGAGTTCGAGAGGCTCGTTGTTAGCGAGCGTTACCTACCACAATAATTTTTTTATTGCAATGAAAATTTCAAAACTTTATTCCATCAACGATATTATCCAAGCGCTAATAAAAATGTCTACAAAAATGTTTTTAAATTGCGAAAGAGTTGTTTGTGTATTTTAATTATTGGGTAATTTAAACTTTGTGAGCGTTTTGGATTACGAGCATGTCTCTATAACTTATGCTCGCAAACCAAAGTACCAAGTATATTGGAGTGTAATAATTTAAGATGGAAAACATCGGAACAAAATATTCAATTTTTATTTTATTACCCAAAGGGATGGTTCTTAATTTTAAAGAAAGAGTGATGATATATAATATATAAATATATTTTCAGATATATAAAATATGTATAAGAAATTTATATATAAACCTTGATATTCTATATACAAATATGAATAGAAAATGTGTTTGGCTCTTAGACATAACATTTACAAAATAGAGAAGCATTCATTTTATACAGTTCTTGTGTGATGTTCTATCGATCAGATCTTTCGGAGAGGTCGACAGCAGCTTCGTGAGGAATGGGGGAGACTCCATGTTTGGGGGCTGAAGAGCCCAAGCAGCGAAGGCACGTTCTGGCATAGCAGTCTCTGGTGGGGAAGTAGTCGTGGAAGCTATAGGAGACCTGGGTATAGAACGGCGTGAAGTACGGATCACTGAACAGAGACGGATGGCAATTTCTGAAAGGCCTCAGCATAGGTGAGAATGCAGACTGGATGCCCGTACTAAAAATGATTGGGGGAGATACGGCCAGATTGGAAGGAGATAAAGGTGGAGTGGCTTGTAAATTCTGTCTAGGCTGCGTTTCCCTGAGATCAAACACCCTTTGAATGGCTTCAAGTAGGTTATTATTGACTTCTTTTAATATTAGATTTAATTTGAAGGGACTTTGCTCTGGGAAGAGCCGCGTTAACATTTCGCTATTGGATAGACGCCCGGGGATGAAGCCTGCCAGGAGTTCTTCGTAGGGAAGGCACGGTGGAGGGGAGGGACTAGAGGATGCAGGATCGATGACTGCATCTGGAACAGCACATCCAGCAATTGATTCAGCAATTCAGTGACCATCACACAAGCAATAATAATAATATTCGTTAAAAGTCTCTTTCTTAAAAATAGATGCTCTTACAGTCAATTTCTACAATCCAATAGCTTCGAATAGACAAATTTGCCTTCATATCATTGTCGAATTCTGAAATTCCACTAGAAAACCATAGATATGTATAACGGATCTTGTTTTTTAGAGACGGTTTGATATAATGAAAGCTATTAAAACTGATGAAACGAATTAAATAAGCCCTTGAGGTATTTTACTGGCCAAATGTCTAATTCAAACCTATGTGTTAAAAATGAAGTTTAACGACCATATTTCCATATAATCACTCTAATATTTGATTCGTATGCCGACATGCGTCTGTTGGCTGCACGTCATGGCGCTATCAGCGGTCACGCACGTCGTGGGTCCATTTCTTCTAGTGGCGGCCACACAGCGGTAAAAATGATTTCAGCCATTTTCTTGAGGGATTTTAAGGATAGGTATTTTAAATCACTTTAGAGAATATTTCAGACAAATTTGGCATTTCGGCCTATATTGTCATAGAATAGATAATCTGTCTTTGCCTATTCTGCAAATTAAATGTCGCGTCATCATCCTGATGCTAAGATTTATTTGTAAATAGTTTGTAGATATATCTAGATGGGATTGAGCTATCGGGTAAACTGGCGAATACTTTCCTTGGTAGAATAAATTTGTTTTATGATTACTCGTTCTTGTCTGACTTATAATCTTGATATGGAACCATCAAATACTGACATGAAGTCAACCCCCCAGGACGGTGCAATAATATTATCCTGGATATTTCTGCCACATCTATAACGAATTCAGTTTATCTTTGCCAGTTTATATAACATTTGTGTATGTATATTGCGCTATAACTCCATGTTCAATAATTATAATCCCTTGTTTCATATCATTTGATGAAATATTTGTCAAACGATAACTCTCTACGTATACTGACTCAAGCGTGAATGAATGTAGTTAGATCTGACAGCCAGCACATTGCTTAGGATTTCAATTGAAATTATAAAATCTGTAAATAAATATATTAACACAATAATTAAAATAATATAATATAAATAATATATTTTTTAATCGCAGTAAGGGCAGTAGAAATTTGTATTATGTACAAAAGAAACATTCGTGCTTTTTAATCCTTTCATTTTTTATAAATAAATATATGTTTGGTGAAATAAACATGGCACATCTATTAATACCAAAATTATACTAGAAATGTTTTCATGTATCTTTCTTTTGCGAAAAAAACCTCTAGTTTTACCATTATGGATGGAGATGCTTTCTTCCTTTTGATGCGTAGTGGAGGTTATCTGTAGAGAGTGTTCATCCCGCGGCTCTGGAGCGGTGGTGAGACATGGCGCAGGACTGTAGACCACCAGATCTCTGACCTCATCTAAGTGCTGACTGTGGACGCCATCTTCTCTAGACTGCTGTTTCTTCAGTGCCACCTGTTCCGCCATGATGCGCTGGCGCTCGATGATCAGATTGCACTTGGAACAGACGCATTTGGCAAATTGGCAGTGGCGTTTGTGTCCCTTCAGCCTGGATATGACCCCGTGGTTGCGACAGCGTGCACACTTCGGAAGCCGCGGTCCTTCCGCCGTTTTATCTGGAGTCGGGGGACATCTTGTCCGTTAGGTCAACTCCGTCTTGAGCTTGGACCCTACTGCACACACAGGGGAAGTTGGTGTGTCTAATCACCCTTTTACCTTTCTACCTCACTTATACCTTTATAGGATATCATGCAGCATTTAATCCTGTTGGAATAACGATCAAAATATTCATAGAACATTAAAGGAATGATCGACCAATCAACAGCCACGGCGGCGCTGCAGTCGACGTCTTTATATATAGTTTTTGTCTCTCGTCTTTCCAACACCCACATTTTTTATATTCCCATGCTAACATCTTGTTTTTAGTACTTTGCTTAATAAATCACTTTTTACTTGATTCAATCTTCAACTTCAACAAATCCAATAATTGATGCAATATTTAAATAAATTTCTACTGCATGGACCCTGAGCAAGGATGATATGCAAAATCGTGAAGCAGTTCTACTGCCTTCAATGCTTATGTTTCCTTTAATACCTCAACAAAGAATTTCTCTAAGGTGCCTGAAATAAAAACAAAGTAGATCAATAAAATATCTGTCTGATGGATGAAACTGATGAAAAGAGGGTTCATCACTGATGAGCCAGGCTCTCTCAATATCTCTACACTTGCAGTAACGACAGTAAGAAAGTGTTTCATAGTTGAAAAATAAATATTGATGTTCACATAGTTATATTTCTATATACAGATAGCCCACTTTTGCTTTATAATAAATCATATGGGCTGCGACCTGGATCAACTTCTACAATATATTAGCTGGCTCTTCAGGTTCCTAACTTTAGGATAGCTTATTTGGTAGCTATAGAAATGTTAATAGTAATTTCTTTAAATGTAGCATTGTATTTTAAATTAATCTTGCCAATAAGCTTTGCGGAAGAGAGATTTCTCGAAGCATATTATATATTTATAATTGTAGTATTTCTATATACTGTCCTCTAAGCTTATGTCCATATTTCATTCAAAATACCATTTCCAAGAGCTCAGTGTCAGTATCGGTATAAAAGGGAAACCAAAAAATGCAATATAACAGGGGTGTGGTGGATTAAACTGGCGAAACCGCTGGGAGGGTTCACCACTGATGAGCAAGGCCCTCCCATTCATTTTTCATTGCAGTAAGGGCAGCAGAATTTTTTTTATTTTTTTAAAAGGAATCATATGCGTCTATAATATTGTTACGTAGAAAGAAAAGCACATTCCAGAATGGAGAGAGAATGTTCTAGAACGTTTAAGAATAATTTTAAAAGGTGAAGACAACTAATTGGCCAATCTAAAGCGATTTCGCAAGACTTGGTGCTGGCGGCTTTCTGATTGGCTGACCAACCATGACCGTTCTGGAAAGATCTACTCCGAGATATATAGGAATGAGAAACTCATGCCAGGGGGAAGAAAGATAAGAAGGAGAGGAAGAACGAAGCTACGTGGTGGACTCCAAGCAAACGCTGCTGTCTCAAGAGGTCTGACTGCTGCTTACCACCGACGCCGGTGTACGTGGTGGAAGATCCTAGAAGGTTCTACGAACTTCTGTCTCCTGTTCTGCTCCTGCTTTCCCTCACCGTGCTGCAGTTGGTGAGTTTGTAACTGCTGTTTTCTTTATTGTTGTTTTATTTTGCGTTCTTCTGTAATTATTTTATTGATTAGGCTTAAATAAAGTCCTAAAGATCCTTTGTACCCACGGAAGTTATTCTTTGTCAACCAACAACGCAACAATAGTTTCGAATTCCAATAAAGAAGGTGTTTATCTAGAATCTAAATACGTATTGAAGTATATTTTTGAATAAAAACTATATGGAATAAGCATAAAAAATAAATTTGTAATTTGATTATATAAAAATATATACACTATTGAGAAAAACAAGTGGAGAGTCGTTGATCACTGTTTTTTTTAACAGAGACAATTTTGTTCACACTTGGTTATCTCGTGTATCTTCAATAAAGGTCACTGTGTATCAAATATCTTTCAGAGTTATTATCTAAATCCCGATATACATGCTAAAAGGTACAATTTCCTCAAGTTTTGTCTATGAGTGTTGTTGTTGTTGTCGTGTCCAAAGAAGAGTCTCAGATGTCTCCATGCATCTCTCTCTCTCCATCACATCAGCAGCAATATCCACTATCTGCTCTTCATTGGAAAATGGGTGCCGTTGCCACGTTAGTCACCTTGGAAACGAACCAGAATTTGGTTCGAATATTCCAAGGGTCCAGGGGGGACCGCAGGGAGGTGTGGTCGGACTTTCCCCCCCCCCCCCCCCCCCCTGTCTATGAGTGTATAATGATAATGAAAAAACGGCCTTCGAGGGGATAGGTTTCTTCCTTTGTTTATATATCCTCTCAAGATTTCGGGTATTGTAAGCCCTTCTATAGCAGTATATCGAGATATCGTTCAATCAGCACGCACCATCCACCATGCACGTATATTTTCAGCAAGTTGTTTTTCACACACAAATAATATAATATATTTTTCTCTCAATATATCATATGTATTTAAAATATGTAAATAATAATGTATATATAAATAAAAATTGTATTTATTATTAATTTATAATACAATAGAATGCGGGTTATGATTGTAAAACGAAATTTGAAAATTATCCCGCATGTGTTTCTTTTAAACGAAAAATCGAAATTTTCCATCCCTGGACACTTTTATTTTTCCGTTTATCATTACTCTTCACAATTCATCCTTTCATACTTCATCCCTAAGGTTAGAAATAATCGTTATTTCTCCTTAAAAATAAATTTTGATTTTTCGTTTAAAAGAAACACATGCGGGATAATTTTCAAGTTTACATATTTTCAAATATGATATAGTAACTATTTAAAATTTTTGCTAGTGTTGGTATTATGAGGTAATATAATCACTCATTAAAATTTTCTATACCAATTCAGAAAAATAAAACAAACTATTATATTTATCGATAATATTATTTTGTAAAATAAACAATTCTATATATTGTGGGGTTATATACAAATTTATAATACACTTCTGGAATTTCTATGTGTCTATTGATGGTGTTTTATGGATATCATGGCTTCGAGAATTTATCTTTTGTGCTTATAGTTTGTCTGTGTAAAATGTTTTTGGTTCTTTTAAGTTAAATGTGTGGCCTGTATTTTCTACGTGTTGACTCTATTGGAGATTTTTTTTGTCTTTGTTCTTTATGCATCTATTGTTCGGTTCGGTTCCAAAATCACTTTATTAGGTACCGCTCAACAAGAACAACCCAGTTTATGATAATTGCAACAATAAATAATATATGAGGGTTATTCACATATTAAACAAAATGTTAACGCGGGATTCTATCCCGGTTCATGGCTGTCGGGAATCGAGGGTGTTACCCACTCGTCCATCGACTTCTTGCATTTATTGTGTTCCTTAATTCTGTCTTTTACTTATTTGCCAGTTTCACCAATATATATACACTGTCACAATGGTTATATTCTATGGAATAAATAACATGGCTATTGTAAATTGGTTGTTAGGATTGTTATTTTTGGAGTTTATTACTATTGACTTAATGCTCAGAGTATTTTCATAGTATATGGTTGTCCTAAAAGTTCGTCTTTTTCTTATAACTTTGTTTTTCTTATTACATGGCGAATAATATTATTAAGGCGAATACATAACAATAATAATACAATAACTTTATATGTAATACAAAGACATTATACTTTTTTTTGCTTATCCCTAGTACAAGTGGTACAGGCCATGATAATCATGGTGGGTAGTTAGCGACTGCTTTTACTGTAAGTGCACCACATGTCTACACACGTGAAAAGCAGAACACAGAACATTATACATAGCGGCGAATAATGTTATAGCGAATAATATTGGTGTTTCATTTTTTTTTCAATCTTTTGTGTTTGTAAAGTCCGGTCACTTGAAACAGCAGCGACCTTCCAAGGGGCGGCAAATGGGGCCCGTCCGTCAACACGTTGGGACTTTTAAGGCAGTTGGTGATTGTGTGCGACACGAACGGCCGCTCAGCGGTGGCAGGCCCGTCTCTCTCCCTCTCTCTCTCTGGTTGTCTGGGTCCCTTCTCCAACTAGTGGTGTCCTTATTTCTCTTTCCACCTCATTATATTATACCACAGAAAAGTCGACAGGCTAAGACCTGGCCGGGAAGCAAATCCCTCATATACCAGAGTATGAAGAAAACAAGAAGCAAGACCACGATGATCGGACAAACCCACAACCAAGTTCCACAATAATTTACAACCAATTCAACTGTTGCCACTTCTCTTCGAGCTCTCACCCCCTTCCTCGCCATCTTTTGAACCGTTACCCTGAATAAGTGATCACCTACGACGGAGATGAAGCTGCCGCCCACTTCTCCCAGCAATAGATCTGCCCAAGAACGATCGTCGCGCCAGAGCAGGACACCTTCCACCACCATGGACTCCGCCATACCCCTGCCGCTACTGTGGCGGACAACACTGGCACGTACAGCAGACAGAACCCTCCCTCAATGAACTCAATGAATCGACTTTCTCTCTAAACCAACATAACCTGTAAGTGAAATTGTTTTACCCCTACCATTCTTACAACTTTGTTAACCTTCTACCAGCCCATGACCTTCTATAAAATATTAATTATTCAATTATCGAACTACTATTGCCACTAATCTCCACTCTTCATTTACGATAATATTTTTTGTAGATTTTCTCTCTAGCATATCCACCGACCCACACCATCTAGCCACTGGTGTGTTCGTCACAGGATGCAAATTGACTAACTGCTAGATGTTTATCAGTTTCTTTTTGTTCGCACTTGAGCAATCTGCATCGAGCGGCACAACTTCGCTCCTCCTTCTCGCGCCACACGTTCGCCACACGGACCCTGTCTTCAAATCTATGCTTGTCCCTTGTCCATACCAGCACGATATAACATACGTCCGATATTTCCCACGGAGGTACGTTAAATATCGTCGCTGATTTTGTCCGGTCCGTCATCACTTCGCGCAAACATGGGTTTTATGTTCAACCCGTCGCGAAATCATCTCCTCGCACAAGCTCTCACGACGGGTCAAACACCTCGTGTACGAGACGCTTGTTAATTGTAAAGGACAACACCGTCCTCGTCTCAATTTTTGGCACTGTGCGCGCACACTTTCCTTCAATTAGTTAAAACTACTAAAGTCTCATAATATCGAAATAATTAAGGTGGAAAGGCCCAAAGCAAGTTTTCCCTCGCTCTGTTCGCCTATATTCTACCTTTGTATCTCGAACTATTTTATCTTCTCAAATTAACTATAAGTCCATGCGACTTCCTCACCTACACACGGGACTTTTCCCCTCGGACTCGCTACACGAGTAACTGCATACATAAGGTAGAATGGCCCAAAGCAAGTTTCCCCTTGCTCTGTTCGCCAAAATTCTAACATTGTATGTAGTCCTATGTTTACCTCAGTTCTGAACTCACGCAATTTCTACCCTCAACCTCATTTCTCGTACTCTACACCTATAGCATAGAAAAGCCATACCAAGTCTTCCCCTTGCCATGTCCGCCTGAAAACATATCTTAAAGTGTAGAGTTCCCCAGTCTTAATGGCCGTAAAATTTTCATCATGTGTTTGTGACTCCCCTTCTCCTTGTTCACACTCCTCAATATCATTTCCCTTATAATACATTAGATGTTATTGTATATAGCCTTTTATAGCTTTAATTATATATCAAAAATTCCCTTAAATATCAAACTCTCCGGTGTTGTAAAACTGCTTGTAAATAATATTTACTTGTGTACTATACAATATTTTATTTACATAAAACTATGTAACCATAACCTTAATTAATTTCAACTGTAAAATTATTTTCTTTATTTCTGGCTTCTCCAGCTTCAAGTATACTCAAACCATGTTCAGCCTTCTTCAACGGGGGCCATATGTCATAATATATACTCTTCCAGGAATAAAAAGCAAACCTAGAGCCAGCCCAGAGAGAGACGGGATGTAAAGTCCGGTCACTTGAGACAGCAGCGACATTCCAAGGGGCGGCAAATGGGGCCCGTCCGTCAACACGTTGGGACTTTTAAGACAGTTGGTGATTGTGTGCGACACGAACGGCCGCTCAGCGGTGGCAGGCCCGTCTCTCTCTCCCTCTCTCTCTGGTTGTCTGGGTTCCTTCTCCAACTTGTGGTGTCCTTATTTATCTTTCCACCTTATTATATTATACCACACACATATATATATATATACTAGCCGAGTGACCCGGGCAACGCCCCGAGTTTACCGGAATGGCCCGCAGAGTCATTAAGAGTATAAATAGTGGCTTTAAAATTGCAATGGGTGTAATCTTATTTCCAAGAAGCAGAATTTCAAATATAAGGGTGAGTGAAAAATACTTTCTAAGAAAATACATTCGGTCTGATCTTATATATTTATATATCAAAATGTGAATGGAATCATATCTCCTATATCTGAGTCATTGGCCAAATCCGTCCAACACGATATGAGGTCAATAGAGCCAATTCCTACAAAATCCAACAGTTTTATTAAAACTATTTTGAAATAAGTCTCTTTTGAAGTTGAATTGGAGACTACGCAAGAGTTTAGAATTTTTAACTTGAATATCTTAGAATTTCCATTGTATCTGCAACATGTACACGCGTATTTTCTATTTTTTTATTACAAAATATATTCATACAGTTTACACCAAACAAGTTTTACATTTTAGCTTATATAATTTCTACAGTATACTCGATTTAGGTTTTATTGTTAAAACATAGTGCAAAGTATCCCGCATATTAACATTTTAGTGTTTAAATCTTCTAGATTATTCATATTGCGAGAGAGAGAGAGAGAGAGATACATATTTCTAATGAAAATACTTCAAACCTATTTAATATTTTAGTTTTATTAGAGAAAATCCGAGTGGCGTGCTTATGATATAGTGTTAGACAATGTAAAACAGCTAGTCTCTATATATAAATAATATACTTATATTTATAGTGCCCGGCCATTCTTGCAACCCTCTATATGGCAGACATCAATCCAGAAGAGGACATCCATACGGACAAGGCACCTCAGTTGGCCGGTATTGTGATTAGGGTGCATGGACCGATTTGCTCCATGGACAAGACCACTATATATTGTAATTTTTACCATGAAATATATATATTTGAATAAAGGCCAGTAAAAGTTCCAGAAATCATTAAATGGGTTGTCCATCCATAACTTTGATATAAAATACAAGTAGGATTATCCACAATCCATTTAATAGTAACACTAAATGCTGCAGGGTTTTCGATAAGGAAACAAATTTATAAATTTTCCTGCCCCTAAATAATTAAAATTGATTGCTATATAGAGTAATTAAGCAGAATAGAACGTAAATTCTATAAAGTTTGAAATTTCCTTATTAAAAATAGTAAAAGGAAATTTTTACTATTCTCAAAAGGTTAGCGTTAGACTTCCCATACATGAAATTAAAAAAAATTAACCTTTTTTACCTGCTTCGATTAACCTAAATATTTTAGGTAAACTATTGGGAAAAATTATAGATTCGTAGTAAAAAAAGAAGGCTGATAATTACGAAGATCCTTTATTACTTAAAGGTATTTATAAACAATAAGGAAGAACAAGAGATAAAATTATATATACTCTAGCAGCTCATATCTATCAGCGGTCCTGACCTATCCAATAACAGCTAGCCAACTACAACAATCTAACAAAGCTGCGATATAAACAGAGATGCAAATTAACATAGACAATAATACAACAATATACAAATTACAACACAGTATTACATTGCTGAAATATTCTAGATTCTAATAAGATATTCTAATAAATTTTGATAAATAAACCACGCATTCCCAAATAGCAATGAAAAATATTTTTTTTTTATTGAAACGCTTAAATTGTATATGAAAATGTGTTTTTAAAAACGTTGCTTTAAGAACTCTATTGAAAGAATTTGGAAGCAAACGAGTTATTAATATAAAAAGTTAAAAATATATATATATATAGATGGAAAATTTGCCGGGAGGAAATTAATCCATGGAAGCAATGGTCGCCTCTCCCGTCAAAATAAACGTCAGAATCTGACGCCATCTATTGACTGGGATTAATTCCATGGATTAATTTCCTCCCGGCAAATTTTCCATCTATGTTTTGCCAATAGATTTGGCCCAGTCACATTGCCAGCAAAACACTTCTTTGGTAGATTGTGAGGATTCCATTAGATCCTGTGTGGATCTCATGGAATAAAGTCCGCCCTAGACTGACGAGGGCCATTAGCCCGAAACCATGGTCTCTAGGTGGACGCTTATCAGTTTGCCAAAGTTGGTGTTGTGGCTTTGTCACCGACCCGATGCCGCTAGTTGCGGCGACGGTCAATAGATGGCGTCAGATTCTGACGTTTATTTTGACGGGAGAGGCGACCATTGCTTCCATATATATATATATATATATATATAATACACAGGTTAATTTCTAAAAGAGGATGGTTTCCAAATCGTTAAAGAAATTCGATTGTTATCTGAATATATTCTTGCAGTCACAGAATAAGGATGTTGAGGTGTCCATGTTAATCTCACTTTTCGAAGATAGGCTTGTTTAAAACATGAAATTACTTGTTCCATAGTATTTCGACTATTAAAATTTTGTACTGTTAATTCTTCCTTGTGCTGACTTGGTGTATATGGTGGAGGAGGCCGAGCAAAGTCTATATTGATTCCTTTTATGACAATATTAGGTTGGCAGCTATTAAGAGCTTTCTGGACTTCTCTTTTGTTTTTAAATTGTACAAACGCTATATATGATTCCGAATTCAAAGGATGCGTATTTACTATGTCGATATTTTTTTATGAGATATGAATCGGGAAAATACTCCAATATTTTCGTTATGCTAGCATTTTTCAAACGCTTCATATATAGTTCAGTCATTTTTATCAAATTCTAGACACGGTATTTAAAAAAAAATCAATCTTCTAAATTCTTTCGATTAAAAGAAAATTTAAAGCTAGACGCAATATTAGAACGTACCACGCAAGAATTATCAATGACTTCGCTTTTTATAGAGTGACTAGCCGAATGGCCCGGGCAACGCCCGGGTTTTACCCGATTAAATGCTTTTATTCAAATATTATTCGTTACAATTATAAATTGGCGCCGTGGATGTCATTCTTATAATATATAAATGAGTTTTAAAAATTGTAAAAAAAAAAAGAAATGCATCGGCCGGGAATCGAACCCGGGCCGCCCGCGTGGCAGGCAAGCATTCTACCACTGAACCACCGATGGTTATGAGAAATGGCCATATTTTTGCTAATTATCATCTCTCTTCTAAAAGGATTTCGATATATCTAAAAGGACAGTACTGTATTTCACATTTTTGATATGCAAATCTTTTCCTACACACACAGGACCATTCCCGCATGGACTTTGACCGAGTTTCGCCAAAGATTTAGCCGCTTGTGGCGAAGTCAAAGCCCGGGTTGTCCGCCCTTAGGATGCTCCCTGATGTCAGGATATCTGTCTTTGTCACGTTTTGTCTGATTGACACTTCAGAGACTTTCTAAATTCAATTTAAAATGTCGATTAGAAGTTTTATATCGATACACACACAAAGCTTTATTAAGATCACCATTCTTATACAGATTAACCACAGGAAGAAAGGAAGCATAGATGGAGCTCCTGTATTCCAGGCAGCGCAGCACCCAACAACAGCCTCCAGGTCCGACGCATGTCCAGTGGCCACACATTTCTTCGTGCATACGTCAAGGTTAGCGTATCACTGATTCTTTTCCCTATTAGATTGAAAGGTAATATGAAAAAATTAGCTGGTCCTATCACTTCAGTGGTAAAGAACCTTCATACGAGTGAACATTTCTAATGTTTACACCAAATTTTTACAGAAAAACCTGCTGGTTGATAATATGCTTAGTATCTACTTCAGTGCTAAGTGAACAACACTAAGTTGGTTTCTACTAATTTTTGTAAGTTTAATTTGAATGTTTGCAGTGATGTTTTATGGTTTAATTAGGTTGTGCTAACCAAAAGCTAAATTAACTAAGCAATAAAGCAAAACTAAGGATTGATTTTGTACAACTGCCAACAATCAGCAACGTAGGGAGATATGTTTTCCCACCAAAGCTTTAGTGAAAACATTTTGAAATCATTTCAAATTTGATTTTAGAAAGTCGGGAGACACTTGTATGCTCAGTTTAAAAACTTGCATAATTGCATTCAACAATTCTCCTTTACTAAATTCACTTCAATATGAAATACCTCCATACGAGTGGTTGAATTCAATATTTTTGTATTTGGAATTTTATAAAGTCTGAAGATAAACCTTTCAGTTATTTAAGTATAGATCTTAGGGAAATCTTGGCATAACTGTCAAACCATAAAGTTGTCTTACTGCCACGAATATTGATCCAATATAAGGTTTATTAGAAATATTTGATAAGGTTTCGATAGTAGCAATTTTAGTGAACAATATCTAGTGAGGAGTCAGATGTGTACTATATAAATAATGTCGTAATACTATTTTCAATCTTGTGAGAATTCAAAACTATTATAGACGCGTATAATTCTTTTATAAATTAAACAATTTTCTCTACTGCTCTTACTGCAATGTGAAAAATTAATGGGAGAGCCTGGCTCATCAGTGGTGAACCCTCCCAGATGCTCCATGGAAAAAAAACAAGGCACCTCGGTTGACTGGTATTGTAATCAGGGTGCACGGATCAATTTGATCGCTCCATGGAAGAGACACCACCACCCACCCTCCCAGTTTCTCCATGAAAAAAAAAACAAAAAAACAAGGCACCTCGGTTGACTGGTATTGTAATCAGGGTGCACGGATCAATTTGATCTGCTCCATGGAAGAGACACCACCACCACCCTCCAGTTTCTCATGAAAAAAAAAAAAAAAAAACAAACAAGGCACCTCGGTTGACTGGTATTGTAATAAGGGTGCACGGATCATTTGATCTGCTCCATGGAAAAGACACCACCACCCTCCCAGTTAAACTGGCACAACCGCAGGGAAGGTTCACCACTGATGAGCCTCCCATTAAATTTTCAGTGGAGTAAGAGCAGTAGAATTTTTTATAATTTTTAAAAGAATCATATGCTTCTATAATAGAGTTTCGAATTATCATAACAGATGACGCGGTAATGTTTCACTATTGTATGACTAGAGAATTTAGTCTGAGAGTGGGGGAGAACTCTTATTAGTAGGCAATCTCTTAGTAATATGTTCTGGGGGAGAGTAGAAATGGAAGTGTTATTAGTGGCTGCATATTGTAGGACTGTAATGTCAGAAACTGAATCATTTCTCCGAATACAGCGAACATTTAGGAATAATGCAAAGGATGAACGTATCAGCAGATATCGATTCCAGAAGTTGCTTTCGGTAGAATTTTCACTTAATGGTTTCCGAAAAGACATTAGTGCTGGATGACGAAGTACACCATAAAGGAGAAGAGAAGAAAATATGTGGTGAGTTTTCCACACAAACTTCAGAATTTATGATAAGACAATCAAACTTCAACTACATATAAAGGGAAGACTCTCAAATTGGACAAATGATTACTTCCATTTTTAGAATCCAAGAAACAAAATAGGTGACAGGTTGATTTCTTGGAATTACAACTAATCTATTTTGATGGAGTGCTTATCAGTGAAAGAAGGTAGGCCATTTATATAATTCACAGTCTTTCTGAACACTGATTTTGATCAAGGAACACTGTACACTACACAGCAATTCTTCACTGTGTCTGGTGTCAGGTTGTGCACTACGAGAGGATGCCAAACCATCACTGCAGATCTATACTCACAGCAGTTGTAATCAGCACTCAAGCTAACTCTGTTGAATCACAGTGATGACATGTACCTTGAGCCAACACATTGTGGATCATCCATAGTAGAGATTATGCAGACCTCTACTAAGGTTATTCTCAGAATGTTTTTTACTTCAAACTCTCTCTTCGCTCACCCCACTTTCCCCCATTTTTTTTTTAAAACATGAACTCTATGGAACCCTTATACAGCATAAAATATAATTCTTTGCTTTACAAATTTAGTATACGATAACCATGGTGGTACGTTTACGTTAGAACACGATATGACATCCTGGTGGCACATATACATTAATACAGGAAATGATATCATATTGGAAGGCACACGTTAGTACAAGAAATGAGTGGTGTACACATAAATGTTTTCAAAGGAAAATTATATGCTGATTGGCACATACACGATTTTCCAACTCCTCCTTCAATGCCTTCCTTAACTGAGGGTGGGCCACATGGTCTCTCCATTCTAGTATTATACGTAGTACAGGACATGGTATCCTGGTGGTACGTATACGTGGTACAGGATACGGTATCCTGGCGGTACGTATACGTGGTACAGGACATGGTATCCTGGTGATACGTATACGTGGTACAGGATATGGTATCCTGGCGGTACGTATAAGTAATACAGGACATGGTATCCTGGCGGTACGTATACGTGGTACAGGACATTGCATCCTTGCGTTACGTATACTTAACACAGGACATTGCATCCTGGCGGTACGTTTAACGTAATACAGGACATGGTATCCTGGCGGTACGTATACGAAGTACAGGACATGGTATCCTGGCGGTACGTATACGTAATACAGGACATGGTATCCTGGCGGTTGGTATACGTAATACAGGACATGGTATCCTGGCGGTACGTATACGTAATACAGGACATGGTATCCTGGCGATACGTATACGTGGTACAGGACATGGTATCCTGGCGGTACGTATACGAAGTACAGAACATTGCATTCTGGCGGTACGTATACGAAGTACAGGACATTGCATTCTGGCGGTACGTATACGAAGTACAGGACATTGCATCCTGGCGGTACGTATACGAAGTACAGGACATTGCATTCTGGCGGTACGTATACGGAGTACAGGACATTGCATCCTGGCGATACGTATACGAAGTACAGGACATTGCATCCTGGCGGTAAGTATACGTAGTACAGGACATTGCATCCTGGCGGTAAGTATACCTAGTACAGGACATTGCATTCTGGCGGTACGTATACGTAGTACAGGACATTGCATCCTGGCGGTACGTATACGTAGTACAGGACATTGCATCCTGGCGGTAAGTATACGTAGTACAGGACATTGCATCCTGGCGGTAAGTATACGTAGTACAGGACATTGCATCCTGGCGGTAAGTATACGTAGTACAGGACATTGCATCCTGGCGGTAAGTATACGTAGTACAGGACATTGCATCCTGGCGGTAAGCATACGTAGTACAGGACATTGCATCCTGGCGGTAAGCATACGTAGTACAGGACATTGCATCCTGGCGGTAAGTATACGTAGTACAGGACATTGCATCCTGGCGATACGTATACGTAATACAGGACATTGCATCCTGGCGATACGTATACGAAGTACAGGACATTGCATCCTGGCGGTAAGTATACGTAGTACAGGACATTGCATCCTGGCGGTAAGTATACGTAGTACAGGACATTGCATCCTGGCGGTAAGTATACGTAGTACAGGACATTGCATCCTGGCGGTACGTATACGTAGTACAGGACATTGCATCCTGGCGGTAAGTATACGTAGTACAGGACATTGCATCCTGGCGGTAAGTATACGTAGTACAGGACATTGCATCCTGGCGGTAAGTATACGTAGTACAGGACATTGCATCCTGGCGGTAAGTATACGTAGTACAGGACATTGCATCCTGGCGGTAAGTATACGTAGTACAGGACATTGCATCCTGGCGGTAAGTATACGTAGTACAGGACATTGCAACCTGGCGGTAAGTATACGTAGTACAGGACATGGACATTGCATCCTGGCGGTAAGTATACGTGGTACAGGACATTGCATCCTGGCGGTAAGTATACGTGGTACAGGACATTGCATCCTGGCGGTAAGTATACGTGGTACAGGACATTGCATCCTGGCGGTAAGTATACGTAGTACAGGACATTGCATCCTGGCGGTAAGTATACGTGGTACAGGACATTGCATCCTGGCGGTAAGTATACGTGGTACAGGAAATGGTATCCTGGCGGTAAGTATACGTAGTACAGGACATTGCATCCTGGCGGTAAGTATACGTAGTACAGGACATTGCATCCTGGCGGTAAGTATACGTAGTACAGGACATTGCATCCTGGCGGTAAGTATACGTAGTACAGGACATTGCATCCTGGCGGTAAGTATACGTAATACAGGACATTGCATCCTGGCGATACGTATACGTAATACAGGACATTGCATTCTGGCGGTACGTATACGAAGTACAGGACATTGCATCCTGGCGATACGTATACGAAGTACAGGACATTGCATACTGGCGGTAAGTATACGTAGTACAGGACATTGCATCCTGGCGGTAAGTATACGTAGTACAGGACATTGCATCCTGGCGGTAAGTATACGTAGTACAGGACATTGCATCCTGGCGGTAAGTATACGTAGTACAGGACATTGCATCCTGGCGGTAAGTATACGTAGTACAGGACATTGCATCTGGCGGTAAGTATACGTAGTACAGGACATTGCATCCTGGCGGTAAGTATACCTAGTACAGGACATTGCATCCTGGCGGTAAGTATACCTAGTACAGGACATTGCATTCTGGCGGTACGTATACGTAGTACAGGACATTGCATCCTGGCGATACGTATACGAAGTACAGGACATTGCATCCTGGCGGTAAGTATACGTAGTACAGGACATTGCATCCTGGCGGTAAGTATACGTAGTACAGGACATTGCATCCTGGCGGTAAGTATACGTAGTACAGGACATTGCATCCTGGCGGTAAGTATACGTAGTACAGGACATTGCATCCTGGCGGTAAGCATACGTAGTACAGGACATTGCATCCTGGCGGTAAGTATACGTAGTACAGGACATTGCATCCTGGCGGTAAGTATACGTAGTACAGGACATTGCATCCTGGCGGTAAGTATACGTAGTACAGGACATTGCATCCTGGCGGTAAGTATACGTGGTACAGGAAATGGTATCCTGGCGGTAAGTATACGTAGTACAGGAAATTGCAGCCTGGCGGTAAATATACGTAGTACAGGACATTGCATCCTGGCGGTAAGTATACGTAGTACAGGACATTGCATCCTGGCGGTAAGTATACGTAGTACAGGACATTGCATCCTGGCGGTAAGTATACGTAGTACAGGACATTGCATCCTGGCGATACGTATACGTAATACAGGACATTGCATTCTGGCGGTACGTATACGAAGTACAGGACATTGCATCCTGGCGATACGTATACGAAGTACAGGACATTGCATCCTGGCGGTAAGTATACGTAGTACAGGACATTGCATCCTGGCGGTAAGTATACCTGGTACAGGACATTGCATCCTGGCGGTAAGTATACGTGGTACAGGACATGTATCCTGGCGGTAAGTATACGTAGTACAGGACATTGCATCCTGGCGGTAAGTATACGTAGTACAGGACATTGCATCCTGGCGGTAAGTATACGTAGTACAGGACATTGCATCCTGGCGGTAAGTATACGTAGTACAGGACATTGCATCCTGGCGGTAAGTATACGTAGTACAGGACATTGCATCCTGGCGGTAAGTATACGTAGTACAGGACATTGCATCCTGGCGGTAAGTATACGTGGTACAGGACATTGCATCCTGGCGGTAAGTATACGTGGTACAGGACATTGCATCCTGGCGGTAAGTATACGTGGTACAGGACATGGTATCCTGGCGGTAAGTATACGTAGTACAGGACATTGCATCCTGGCGGTAAGTATACGTAGTACAGGACATTGCATCCTGGCGGTAAGTATACGTAGTACAGGACATTGCATCCTGGCGGTACGTATAGGTAGTACAGGACATTGCATCCTGGCGATACGTATACGAAGTACAAGACATTGCATCCTGGCGGTAAGTATACGTAGTACAGGACATTGCATCCTGGCGGTAAGTATACGTAGTACAGGACATTGCATCCTGGCGGTAAGTATACATAGTACAGGGACATTGCATCCTGGCGGTAAGTATACGTAGTACAGGACATTGCATCCTGGCGGTAAGTATACGTAGTACAGGACATTGCATCCTGGCGGTAAGTATACGTAGTACAGGACATTGCATCCTGGCGGTAAGTATACGTAGTACAGGACATTGCATCCTGGCGGTAAGTATACGTGGTACAGGACATTGCATCCTGGCGGTAAGTATACGTAGTACAGGACATTGCATCCTGGCGGTAAGTATACGTGGTACAGGAAATGGTATCCTGGCGGTAAGTATACGTAGTACAGGACATTGCATCCTGGCGGTAAGTATACGTAGTACAGGACATTGCATCCTGGCGGTAAGTATACGTAGTACAGGACATTGCATCCTGGCGGTAAGTATACGTAGTACAGGACATTGCATCCTGGCGATACGTATACGTAATACAGGACATTGCATTCTGGCGGTACGTATACGAAGTACAGGACATTGCATCCTGGCGGTAAGTATACGTAGTACAGGACATTGCATCCTGGCGGTAAGTATACGTAGTACAGGACATTGCATCCTGGCGGTAAGTATACGTAGTACAGGACATTGCATCCTGGCGGTAAGTATACGTAGTACAGGACATTGCATCCTGGCGGTAAGTATACGTAGTACAGGACATTGCATCCTGGCGGTAAGTATACGTAGTACAGGACATTGCATCCTGGCGGTAGGTAATACAGGACATGGTATCCTGGTGATACGCACACCTAGTACAGGACATGATTCACTTACAATTCAAAATAATGACTGACCAAATTAAAGTGTCTTGGTACTGTGGTAACTTGGTGTTGGTAATCGTTTTCTCCCATTTAATATACATTGCTGGCGGAATTGTCCACACAATTCATTAGATTTGTGTAACGCCACGAAATGATATCAATGATTTCAAGAGATATTTTGAGAAAAACATTAATTTCACATGTTTCTGGTAATTTGAAATAGACAAAATTCAGCGTGGAGTGAGCTAACCTGTGTAAGCCAGTTTTGGCGTCTTCCTGCGGTAGCTGAGGATCTCCCTCCATACCTGCGCACACAATCCTATCAATATAGCTCCTTTGTTTTAAAGGGTTTGAATTGAAACACTAAGATATATAATACAATATAATGCGGCTTATGATTGTAGAACGACATTTTAAAATTTTCCCGCATGTGTTTCTTTTGAAAGAATAATCGAAATTTATTTTAAGGAGAAATAATGTTTATTTCTAACCTTAGTGATGAAGTATGAAAGGATGATTTGTGAAGAGTAATGATAGACAGAAAAATAAATTCCCATCCCTGGACACTTTATTTTTCCGTTTATCATTACTCTTCACAATTCATCCTTTCATACTTCATCACTAAGGTTAGAAATAATCATTATTTCTCCTTAAAATATATTTCGATTTTTCTTTCAAAAGAAACACATGCGGGATAATTTTCAAATGTCGTTCTACTAAGATATATATTAGAATTAAAAGAGACATATCCTGACCAGGATCACATGAACATTTCTAGATGGCAGAGCGCCATCTATTGGAACAAAAATAGAACTAAACGTTTATTTAACTTTTTCAGTGATATTTGGTCAACCTAATTTCTTGATAAATCAAGAAAAGTCAACCACGAACGTGTTTCGGGCTGTAGGCCCTCGTCAGCGTGGTGCAGACTGTACCTCTACGACCAAATATTTAAGATATATAACATACTAGCGGATGTACCCGGCTTTGCCCGGGTTTTACCCGATTAAAGGTTTGTCTAACGAACATTTGTTAAAACAATTCTCTATAAACTTATAAAAAATATATATATATATTTTGATAATTTGAAACTCGTAAATTTGAATCTCTCGATAAAGTGATCATTTTTTTCCGGTCCCTGTGTGCCGTGTCATCCTGAATTTTGTCTTTCCTAATTTTCTACATTACAAAATCATCGTTTTATCTAGTGAACATTTTTTCCTGGTCCCTTGAAAAATATTCGATAAGTTGAATAAAATCAATATTAATTGGTTCCCTCGGTAATTGGAAGTTAAAGGAATAGTATCTTTGCCTTGGAATAGTATCATTATTCTTGTCTCAAATAAATTGCCGTGTCATCCTGAGATAATCTTACTTTTGATAAATAATCTTTTAGATAATAAACTTAGTGATAATAAAACTTATAGATAAAAAACTTGTTATCATCGTCGCAATGGTGGCGCTGCTTGCGAGTTAAATCTACAAATCTGAAAATAACTCTAAGGATATTCAAGATATTCAAGAAATTATTTTTCAGAAACCTTCCCAGTACTATACTAAATAACTTCCCAAAGTTTCATGGCGTTCCAATGAGTGGTTTGGTCAGGCATAAAGGACACACACACACACCTACATTCATTTATATATATGTCATAATATATGCTCTTCCAGGATTAATAAAACAAACCAACAGCCAACGAGAGAGAAATGGGCAGCTAAAGCGAGACACTTTAGACAACTAACTTACGACCATTCTTTGGCCACATTCCTGAGGGGGGCGTCACCACCTGGCGACTATCCTGGTTAGCCCCGGTTGTGTACACAGGGAAAACAGTCGTTCAGCTGATAAGGTCTCACTCGCTTGCTCTCGGCTGGCTGCCTGGATGATTGCTCTAACAACTCGTCGTGTGATTATTTCTCTCCTAACCACATTTACCACTATATTGCCACAGAAAAAGTCGACAGGATCATATCACAGAAGAGTCGACAGGATAAGACCTGGCCGGGAAGCAAATCCCTCATATACCGGAGTATGAAGAAACAAGAAGCCAAGCCACGATGATCGGCCAAACCCAACTCAACTGTAACCACTCCTCTTCGAGCCCTCAACTCCTTCTTCGCCAACCTTTGAACCGTGATCCCGAAGAAGTATTCACCTACGACGGAGATGAAGCTGCCGCCCTCTTCTTCCAGCACTAGATCTACCCAAGAACGATCGCCGCACCAGAGCAGGACACCTTCCATCATCATGGACAAGACTCCGCCATATTCCTGCCGCTACTGTGATGTACAACACTGGTACGCACAGTGTCACAGACAGAACTCTCCCGAAGCTCAATGAACTTACCTGCGCCCTAAACCAACATAACTCGTGAGTGTAATTGTCTTAACTCCTTCCATTCATTCTTTAAATAAGTCATTCCTTGTAAATTGTCCCAATATTTACATAATTAGCTCCATTTATTCTCTCCATGCCTATTAACAATGATTTTATGCTCCATACTATTTATCTAGATATTTGTAACTCATTTAATTAGTTACCTTACCAGTAGAATTTAACAATCGTTATTTTAATTAAATAATTTCCATTTTTAACGTAACTCTTAAAAAAAAAAAAAACTCTTAAAAAAAAAAAATTGGAATTCTACCTATTAATGCTTTACGATTTTTACTATTAACAATAGATTTTACATAAGCAATTTATTTATAAAAATATGCCTCCGGCACCTAAACTTTTGTATAGACCTCTCCTACTTGTAAGCACGGCTCACGAAAAATAATTTCTTTCCCTAATCGATTCAAAATTCACCCTGTAATTCAGGCGTCGAAGAATTCCAACCACCACGTGAGCCTTGCTTACAATCAACCCTTGGTGACTCTTATCTATCTTCCCCTAATGCCCCTCTCATTCTTACAACTTTGTTAACTTTATACCAGCTCAGGACCTTTACAGAGAATTATTGATTAATCAATTATCGAACTTCTATATTGTCATTTCAAAATCCTAACCTTCGCCCTTCATTTATGATAATTTATTTCGTAGTTCATCTCTAGCCTATCCACCGACCCACACCATCTAGCCAATGGTGTGTTCGTCACAGGGTGCAGATTGACTAACTGCTAGATATTTATCAACCCCTTTTTGTTCGCACTTGAACAATCTGCATCGAACGACACAGTTCGCTTCTTCTTCTCGCGCCACACGTTCGCCACACGGACCCTGTCTTCAAATCTATGTTTGTCCATTGTCCAAACCAGCACGATATAGCCTACCTCCGATATTTCCCACGGAGGTACGTTAAACATCGTCGCTGATTTTGTCCAGTCCGTCATCATTTCGCGCAGACATGGGTCTTACTTTCAACCCACCGCGAAATCATCGCCTTGCACAAGCTCCCACGACGGTTCAAACACCTCGTGTCCGAGCAGCTTGTTACTTGTAACGGACAACGCAATCCTCGTCCCAATTTTTGGCACTGTGCGCGCATACTTTCCGCAAATTAAATATAAGTCCGTTCGACTTCCTCACCTACACACGGGACTTTTCCCCTCGGACTCGCTACACAAGTAACTGCATAGATAAGTTAGATTGGCCCAAAGCAAGTTTCCCCTCGCTCTGTTCGCCGAGGTTCTAACATTGTATGTAGTTTTATACTTACCTCAGTCTTGAGCTCACACAATTGTCAACCTCAATCTCATTTCTCGTACTCTACACTTATAGCATAGAAAGCCCATGACAAGTTTCCCCTTGCCATGTCCGCCTGAAAAATATCTTAAAGTGTAGAGTTCCCCAGTCTTAATGATCTTCAGAATTTCATCATATCTATGTGACTCTTCTTCTCGTTGTTCACACTCCTCCATATCACTTCCCTTATAATACATTAGATTTTGTTGTATATAGCCTTTTATAACCTTGATATTTTCAAAGATTTCCTTAAATGTCAAACTCCCCGGTGTTGTAAAACTGCTTGTAAATAATATTTACTTGTGTACTATAAAATATTTTATTTACATAAAACTATGTCACCATTACCTTAACTAATTTTAACTGTAAAATTATTTTCTCTATTCCTGGCTTCACCAGCTTTAAATATACTTAAACTATGTTCAGCCTTCTTCAACGGGGGCCATATGTCATAATATATGCTCTTCCAGGATTAATAAAACAAACCAACAGCCAACGAGAGAGAAATGGGCAGCTAAAGCGAGACACTTTAGACAACTAACTTACGACCATTCTTTGGCCACATTCCTGAGGGGGGCGTCACCACCTGGCGACTATCCTGGTTAGCCCCGGTTGTGTACACAGGGAAAACAGTCGTTCAGCTGATAAGGTCTCACTCGCTTGCTCTCGGCTGGCTGCCTGGATGATTGCTCTAACAACTCGTCGTGTGATTATTTCTCTCCTAACCACATTTACCACTATATTGCCACATATATATTACCCGAGTAAAGGTTTGCTAACGAACATTTGTTAAAACAATTCTCTATAAACTTATATAAAAAAAAAGATTTATTTTGATAATTTGAAACTCGTAAATTTGAATCTCTCGATAAAGTGATCATTTTTTCCCCGGTCCCTGTGTGCCGTATCATCCTGAATTTTGTTTTTCCTAATTTTCTACATTACAAAATCATCGTTTTATCTAGTGAACATTTTTCCCGGTCCCTTGAAAAATACTCAATAAGTTGAATAAAATCATGGTCGTTTATGGAAGATGTACGAAGTTCCCGGAGGTCATCTTAGGCAAGCCCCCGCGAGGCTTTTTTCTTGTCTACTTGGCACAGCTGTGTCACCAACTCTGCCCCCGCGCGCCAGGATCTCTTGACCCCTCTGATTGGTCGGTGGGTACTTGGACTGTCCATCCGGCCGGCGGCCGGACGATTACATTCTCTCGACAGGGGGTGGGGCAGACCTAAGCCTATCTCCGTCGCAAGGTGGCGCTGCTTGCGAGTTAAAGCTACAAATCTGCAAATAACTCTAAGGATATTCAAGATATTCAAAAAATTATTTTTCGAAAACCTTTCCGGGGATATACCTAATAATATCCCAAAATTTCACGGCGATTGGATGTATGGTTTTTGAATCTATAGAATACACACACAGGCAGACATTCATTTATATATATATATAGATATATAGATGGAAAATTTCCCGGCAGGAAATTGATCCATAGAAGCATAGGGCGCCTCTCCCTTCAAAATAAACGTCAAAACCTGACGCCATCTATTGACCGTCGCCGCAACTAGCGGCCTCGGGTCGGTGACAAAGCCACAACACCAGCTTTGGCAAACTGAGAAGCGTCCACTGAGAATCGTTAATATTCGAGGATAAATACACTCCCTCGTCTTTTCCTTTTTACATGCATGATTGGTCATCAACACATTTCTTTCAAAAAACCTTACAACACCCTCGCATCACTATCTCAAATTGGCAACAATTATTAGTGCGTGACTCAACACACAAATCCAATTTCGAGCTCCACTTAGCTCTATATCGTCGCCACAATAAAATAATTTCACATTAAGCGTGCCACATCCACTAACAGTCAAATATTCTCTCGATGTGTTTCATACAACAACCACCCATGACTTTATTAAATTTGTTATTCATGGTTAAACAGGTTAGATTTGTACCAAACTAAGACTTCACGTGACACCTTTTCATTCACATTTCTCACTTCGTGTCACAGTGCCACACCACAAAACTTTTCACTTTTCAGGCCAAAGACGCCTTCACGCCTGTGACACCACATCTCAACTTAAATCGTGTCCACGTTGAAAGTCGAACTTTCACCACACATCTAAACCTGACAACACTAATAACATTTTTTCTAAACTAACTTCGAAACACAACAACTACGAACACCGAGAAAATCATATCTTTCAATTATGGCAGTAAATTGCCAACTCAACAAAAGGAGAAAGTCAGTTTCAAGTAAGACAGAAAATAAACACCCCCGCACGTGTGACCACCCCACAAATAGAGTTTCCGTGAAAAAAAGGAAGTGGACGCTCTTTATGACGTCGCTCCCCTGGTCACTGTTATCTTTTGAGAATATCTTCTCTTCCCCCTCAAGGCAGATCTTCTTGATCGCTAGCTTCATGACGCCATTTTGAACACATGTGTCACACTACTCATTTAGATTTCCTCGAGAATCTCACAAATCTCACCAACGAGATATCACAACACAACATACTTTAAACATTTTACATGTTAATTGATAACACCAATTAAAACAATTTGGTTAAGTCTTATATAGACTTTTTAACGCGAAAGAGAAATCATTCTCTACATACCAGCATTGAGGACAAACGAAAAGATCATTTCACATATTCCCAGTTTCACTAACAAGTTTCAGTAACACCGATGTTACCAAAGGGATATAATCTAGTCACACACCACAACTGTAACTTTTCGTCAAAAGAGACAATTTTTGTTCAATTTTACACTACTTAAAATTTATCCAATCATTAATAACCTTCAATTATATTATAAATTTTGTATAAAATCTTGAATAATTATTCTTATTCTTACCTTTCAATTATATAAACAAATTTTTTAATCCAACATTTAAAAAAAAAAAAAAAAAACCTTTAATCAAATTTACTTTTATTTTTCATGATATTATTTTAGTATTGTAAAACATCTAATTGTTTCAAAAATTATTTTTATTTTATTATTTATTATATATTTTATATATTACAGGTTTAATTTTGTCCACTTACACTTTTTGTATCCGCAATCATATTTCTATATTTCTATTCACTATATTTTATTTGTTTAAATACCTTTATTATCTGACAAAGTTTATCATCCACTATCGGGCATCTACAACAATCGTTTTCAACAATCATATTCTTTAACCAATCCCCTATATTTTTCATCACTATCTTTTCAGTCATTGCGTCACATCAATGTAGAAAACGACAGCACTGCTTGACAATTTATTTTTTGATTTCGTAATTCAACAAACGCCTTGAAAACAGTTCCCCAGACTTACAAATCCAAACTTCTGGTCTGAACAAGCTTCAAGAGTTTATTTCATTTCATCCGCAGAGCAAATCACCAACGCATACACAAAGCGTTCACTTTTTTCAACTTTCAACTTTTTTTTTCAGCTCTAGCGGACCACATTCAACCTTTGATTTCGAGTCAAGTCAGATCACCTACTGTCGCTACAATTCTACTTATCGCATGGCTCTATTTCACTCCTTTCTCAATCATATTAATAAGCAACTTTTCTTCAACAACTTTTAACCCAATAATCCTAAAATTGTGACAAAACACTGTAACCCTTATATAGGATCGCAAGTGAAACATTGCCAAGGAAGACAGCTCAAGTCTATATCCTCGCTTTGCACCTGGATCTGAGTATTTGGTTTACATGGGCACTTCTAACAATTACATATTCTTCAACAACTTTTCAACCCAATAACACTACAATTGTGACAAAGCACTGTTACCCTATACAGGATCACAGGTGAAACATTGCCTAGGAAGACGCTCAAGTCCATATCCTCGCTTTGCACCTGGACCTAAGTATTTGATTGCATGTGTAAATCTCACAATTGCTTATTCTTTAACTACTAACCCTGTCCAACGCCCACCAATATTCTCTTAGAATGTGAATTTTTATGTCATCATTTTATTTTAATCATCTTTTTTGTTAATCAAACAAAACGTCATTTTTATTTCACTTTTATATATCCAACAAATATCATCTTGTTATAGCCTTTTTAACCCTCACAGTTTAAATTAATTAAAAGAAATTTTAATTACTTACCTGTGTTAGAGAGGCTTTACCCGCCTAAACCCGGATAAACCCTTTCACTCCCGGGGCCCATCTATGGTAATTTGAACCAACAACCTCATATTGTGTAGATAACTTATAACAAGATTGCCATGTTGTATATAGAAACACATCTATAAATAATTATGCGCATGATTAATCTGTGTCATTGCATCACCTATGTAATGTAATTTGTACAAAGTGGATAAATAAATAAAATCTGTAATAGATTTAAAAGTTGAGCTAAAGCAGAGATCGAGCATAGAATTGCCAAAACAACAGAGTCTAAAGATGGGAGTCATAAATCAGGTAGATTCACAGTTCCCACGACAGGCCACCCACACTGTCACATGTGGTGGAATGCAGAGACCCCTCTCACACCTGGACAGGTAAAGGCGCCCTTTCTCAAACGCCCCTGTCACATAAGGTCACCCCGTCTTTAACCTATAAATCATCACCTTACAGTCTCTTGAGAGTTCAGACAGCTCAGTTCAGTTTAGTTTAGTTCACCCTTAGCGCAAGCCGCGTCGGTCGTATGTTATGTCGATCTCATCCAACATGTAGTTAGGAAGAATTCGTCTATCTCCATCTTGCGCTTCTAGCTCAGCTTTTATCTGTTAACGGAACTTTCTTAGTGCAACTGTGTCTTCGTTTTTTGTGTATGGATATCCCCAGCTTTCCACTCTGCCTCGACCACGACTGCCTGTATTTTGTGAGAACTTTTAAAGGTCTTCCAAGGTGCAGAGAGGTACTGGAAAACTCTACATCCTGACTGTTCCTCTTGGTCAACACAGTACAACAAGAGCTACCAGGACTTCAACTTTTATTTCAGTAGTCGACAGGATCTCATCACAGATAAGTCGACAGCAACTCATCATCACATTTAAGTCGACAGGATCTCTACAAAAGCTACTGGAATTCTCCTCTCATTACATATATATATATTAAAATGAAGGCATGTTTTGAATCAAATATAATTATCAAAAACAAAATTCGATATTTCGATGAGACCGTTCGCCTATCTTCTTCTAGAAAATCAAATTCCTTGTAAGCAAATCATCCGCGTGAGGCACGAGAAGGGTTGTTTGTTTAACATGTTGGTGTGTGACCAAATCTCTCCTCGCGCCAACCTTTCAAATAGTTGTGATGTGGTGACAAAGTTACCGAATACAAACAATAATATACTCTGTGAAAATATATCTGTGAAATTATTTTTTACAACTTATATTTACAATGATTGAAAATAATAATTTTAAAAAATGATAAATAAAAATATTCTCTCGTATCAAACATGATGCAGCACTTCCCCCTCTTCAGAGATTGTCACCTGACAGGTTTCTGGAGATGAAAGGAACTTCTAGAAGCATTTTAAAACCATAGCAAATAATCTTGCCCCAGCATTTTCAATTGGTGCCTCACCAAACGACGGATCTACCCTGAATGGATAACCTATATCAAGAATTTTTCTTTCCAAATAAAATAAACCTATTATCAGATATCATCTTCGCAGAAAGAAGGGAAGAAAGTTTATTTGATTTGGAAAAGATAATCATGTCAATTATCATAGTTCCATTTTGATAAATTTAGAATACGCGTTATTGCCTTGTATTCAATTATCAAGGGTATTAACATTTAAAAAAAACTCAACATAAAGACTTCAATCACTATCGAGGAATTTCTTTAATCCCCAATATCTTAAAATACTAATCAAAGCATAATTTAAAAAATAATATATAATAATAGAAACAACATAATATTATCCAAAACATTACAAATTTAGAAAAAAAAATGATTTATTCGCTTTTTTCAATAAACTTATAATATAAAACAACTTAAAGTTTCCGTTCGCCATTGCTCTTCATATTTTCATCCTTTCATACTTCATCCAAAAAAAAGGTTAGAAATAGTAAATGTTTCTCTTTTGAAATTAATGTTGATTTTTCACAGAAAAGAAACTTATGCGGTGAAACTTTAAGTTGTTTTATAATCATACGCCGCAGTCCCTTATAATGTAAACTTATAATATATTAATTTCAAATATGTATTTAAGTAAAAATATATATTCAGTGTGAAAATTCGAAACTATTATAGAAGCGTATGATTCTTTTTTAAAAATTAAACAATTTCTACTGTTCTTACTGAAATGTAAAAATTAGTTGGAGGACCCCTGGCTCATCAGTGGTGAACCCTCCCTTGGGAAAGTTGACCACTGATAAGCCTGGCCTTCCCATTAGTTTTTCCATTGCAGTAAGGGGGCAGTGAATATTGTTTAATTTTTAAAAAAATAATCATACGCGTCTATAATAGTTTCGAATTGTCATAACAGATGGCGCGATAATGCATCATAATATATTCAGTGTATTTAAAGATGTGAATATTTAATACTAGCCGAATGACCCGGGCAACGCCCGTGTTTTACCCGATTGAATGTTTTGTTTCAAATACTATTTGTTACAATTATAAATTGGAGCCTTAAATAATTGCATATGTTAGTTAATAACTATAGCCTATGTGCTTTATCTGTCTATGTACTGTTGGCTTCCGTAGGCGTCTCTTACTGGGAAAAAAGAAAGAGAGGATTCCATTTGGTTATTATCTAATATATGCATTTATTTAGGGAGCGACCCGCTCCAACACAATAGTTACAAAGACGAAATAGCGAGTGGGGGGGGGGGGGGGGGGGGGGCAAGATGGGGGGGGGGGGGGGCAAAGGTGGCGTGATCGTAGCCCAACCAATAGGAGGGCGCCATTCCAAAAAAAAAAAAAAGCAAACGGTGACAGAGGTGAATGATTAAGAGATGAAGAATTGATGACGCTCGTAACTGTATATAAAATACTTCGGTAGAGTTTGTATTTATCATTTATATTTGTTACACCACTGTAACTACACACTACTGTTGGCATGAGGAGAGATCAAATTTGACACCACATAAGAACGAGAAGACTTGGGCTCACCACCCACGAGAGACAAAACAAATAAATAAACCTAATAACTTTATAACATAATTTATTTATGATTTTCTTTTAAAAAATTGGTTCGATTATATGGAAACCAGAGCTCGAGAGAATGGTATACATCACACAAATAAGGAAGAAATTCAGGTTGATGAACTCTCCAAACCTATGTATGCCTAATGCAACAATAGAACCTGTATAAAGAACAACATTTCAACCTTAATACATGGACCTCATTCCCAGATAATAAATAGGATTCAGAGAAACAAGTTCTACAATAAGAAAATACTTCATGACTTCAATTTAAGTATAAATAAATGGAATAAAACAATCAAAAAAGGGGAGAACAGACTTCAATAAAATGGTTATATAACGGATACCAACACAAGGTTTGTGGAAAAACAGAAGCCTCCACACTTCTATAGAGAGCAGCTACAGACACAGCAACAACAAAAATCTTTATTAAGACTTCTTAATTGTATACAGATTCTCAAAGCAGAAATGTAGGGTACATACTGGAATAACAGTAAGAGTACAAGTAATCAGCAATATTATTTACGACAGTGATAATCTTCTCGGTATTGTCTATGCGATAAAACAGAATAAGAGAAGAAAAGTTCCTTTATTAGACAAATTATAACGGTGCGAGCTTTCGGGTAAAAACCTCTTCTACAGGCGTGGTAGACGTGACACTATAACATGTGTTATAACAAGATGTTATAGTGTCACGTCTACCACGCCTGTAGAAGAGGTTTTTACCCGAAAGCTCGCACCGTTATAATTTGTCTAATAAAGAAACTTTTCTTCTCTTATTCTGTTTTATCGCATAAATATTATTTACATGTATCAGAAAGGGGAAAAAATAAAAGGAAGTACTTAGAATAAACCTATATACAAGCAGTTAAGAACAAGCAGTTCTTTTTCTTAATGAACAATAATTAGAGAGCTGCTACAATAATTTCGAATTTTCATAACTGATGGTATCGAGTGAATGTGGATAAATGTAATGCAATAACGTGCTCTGTTTGAGACATGGAATCTTTTCCCTATATAGATTTTGCGTGAAATTGTTGAACTTACCACATACAGGTCATGAATATTTTACAGATAGAATTATACCAAATTCATGTTATCTGAAAACACACGCAATAAAACTATTTAGTTGAAGCATTATTTAAACTACAGTAAATTTATGTAAATCATGTTATTACACTTTGGATTCGTAAGTACTTTTCAAGACACCCTGTATTAAAATTTTAATTAGAATGAAACAACAGAAAAGGCCAAGAATGACATCAAATAAAGTAGAAACATTCATGAAAATACAAAGGAGAACAATTAAAAAGAATTTTTGTGAGGTGTCACTGAAGTTATTGTTGAAGCCATTAGTGTGAGACGTCACTCAAGTTAATATGAAACTGTGAGTGAGAGACGTCACTCAAATTAATGAGAAACCATGAGTGTGAGACGTCACTCAAGTTAATGAGAAACCATGAATGTGAGACATCACTCAAGTTAATGTGGAACCGTTAGTGTGAGACATCACTCATGTTAATGGGAAAAACCGTGAGTATGAGGCGTCACTTAAGTTAATGAGAAACCGTGAGTGTGAGACGTCATTCAAGTTAATATGAAACTGTGAGTGAGAGACGTCACTCAAATTAATGAGAAACCATGAGTGTGAGACGTCACTCAAGTTAATGAGAAACCATGAATGTGAGACATCACTCAAGTTAATGTGGCACCGTTAGTGTGAGACATCACTCATGTTAATGGGAAAAACCGTGAGTATGAGGCGTCACTTAAGTTAATGAGAAACCGTGAGTGTGAGACGCCACTCAAGTTAATGAGAAACCATGAGTGTGAGACATCACTCAAGTTAATGTGGAACCGTTAGTGTGAGACATCACTCATGTTAATGGGAAACCGTGAGTGTGAGACATCACTCAAGTTAATGTGGAACCGTTAGTGTGAGACATCACTCATGTTAATGGCAAAAACCGTGACTATGAGGCGTCACTCAAGTTGATGAGACACCGTGAGTGTGAGACGCCTCTCAAGTTAATGAGAAACCATGAGTGTGAGACATCACTCAAGTTAATGTGGAACCGTTAGTGTGAGACATCACTCATGTTAATGGGAAAAAACCGTGAGTATGAGGCGTCACTCAAGTTGATGAGAAACCGTGAGTGTGAGACGCCACTCAAGTTAATGAGAAACCATGAGTGTGAGACGCCACTCAAGTCAATGAGAAACCATGAGTGTGAGACATCACTCAAGTTAATGAGAAACCATGAGTGTGAGACGCCACTCAAGTTAACGAGAAACCGTGAGTGTGAGACAAAACTCAAATTAATGAGAAACCGTGAGTGTGAGACGCCACTCAAGTTAATGAGAAACCGTGAGTGTGAGACGCCACTCAAGTTAATGAGAAACCATGAGTGTGAGACATCACTCAAATTAATGAGAAACCGTGAGTGTGAGACGCCACTCAAGTTAATGAGAAACCGTGAGTGTGAGACGCCACTCAAGTTAATGAGAAACCGTGAGTGTGAGACGCCACTCAAGTTAATGAGAAACCGTGAGTGTGAGACGTCACTTAAGTTAATGAGAAACCGTGAGTGTGAGACATCACTCAAGTTAATGAGAAACCATGAATGTGAGACGCCACTCAAGTTAATGAGAAACCGTGAGTGTAAGACGTCACTCAAGTCAATGAGAAACCATGAGTGTGAGACATCACTCAAATTAATGAGAAACCATGAGTGAGACGCCACTCAAGTTAATGAGAAACCATGAGTGTGAGACATCACTCAAATTAATGAGAAACCATGAGTGTAAGACGTCACTCAAGATAATGAGAAACCATGAGTTTAAGACGTCACTCAAGTCAATGAGAAAAACCATGAGTGTGAGACGTCACTCAAGTTAATGTGAACCCATGAGTGTGAGACGTCACTCAAGATAATGAGAAACCATGAGTGTAAGACGTCACTCAAGTCAATGAGAAAAACCATGAGTGTGAGACGTCACTCAAGTCAATGAGAAACCGTGAGTGTGAGACATCACTCAAGTTAATGAGAAACCATGAGTGTGAGACGTCACTCAAGTTAATGAGAAACCGTGAGTGTGAGACATCACTCAAGTTAATGAGAAACCATGAGTGTGAGACGTCACTCAAGTTAATGAGAAACCGTGAGTGTGAGACATCACTCAAGTTAATGTGAACCCATGAGTGTGAGACATCACTCAAGTTAATGAGAAACCATGAGTGTGAGACCTCACTCAAGTTATTGAGAAACCGTGAGTGTGAGACATCACTAAAGTTAATGGAAAAAAACCATGAGTGTGAGACATCACTCAAGGTAATGAGAAATTGTGAGTGTGAGACATCACTCAAGTTAATGTGAAACCGTGAGTGTGAGACGTCACTCAAGTTAATGAGAAACTGTGAGTGCGAGTTGTCACTCAAGTTAATGTAAAAACGTGAGTATGAGGCGTCACCCAAGTTAATTTTAAAGGCGGCGTATTTATCTCCTTGCTTTAACATACTGTACAATTAATTCTGAGTAATTAAAACCTTGTTTGCGGTCCTGCTCCAATTACGGCAAAGTAGTCTCTCATCCATCATGTCAGACACCTTCCAAACTCTCACAAAAACCTGCCAATATTAAAATGACTCTCCTAGAAACGGCGTCAATTACGTCCAGTAATGGAAGACATCGACGTGACCGACCCACCAAATAAACCTAACCTGACCAAACAAGTTTCGGTCTACCGATTTATTAGTTACAGGGAGGTTAGTTACATGGACGAGCCCGCCGTAAAAACTTGCCTTGACAAGCCGGCCGGCATTTTTGAACCAATTAGTGATAGTTAAGACCCGAGTTATGTAATACTCCGGGAAGCATGGGTTTTTTTCCTTTTGCTCCGGAGTTCTCAGGAAAAGGTCATGGCTCAGAGAACGAATGAATACTTCTAATAACTCTTTGTTCACATAACGTGAAATTATATTTAGATAATAATATCGGCATTTATGTGCTAAAGGATGATGGATGTTGGCAATAACAACAGAGTAATTATAACCTTTTCACGTTTTATTTTGGTGTTTGTTAATTTTAACAAGCATACATTAAACAACCTTTGTTATTATTTTTTTATTATTATTATTTTCTCAATATATATTTTCCTATACACATTTGATTAAAATATATACACAATTCTGGCCGAAGTGCATTGTATTTCAAAAAGAACTATGAATATTTTATTGATTAATAATAAACAGATTATTCCTAAAAAATATTCATAGAACAGCACAATGTCGCAACTTGTATTAGAAGGAATTCTAGAATCTTTCGGACCCCTGCCTTATTTAAGTTGAAAAAGAACATGTTATTCTCAAATTACTTTTATAGAATAACGGTTGCGACTTTACCGTTTACCCTTTTATTACAATTTCATTTATTTTAGAAAAAAATCTACAATTTTGAAGTAGATAAAAAGAAATGCCTTGGAAGATTTGGGCTTAAAAAGTGGTGTATATACAGAGATCTGAAATAATTAGTTTTTCCTCTCAGTTCAATGAAAGATTTTTCATAAAGTATTTTGTTACTTAAACATTTCTAATTAGTTGAATATCTATGAATGTCAGTTTGCCAATTCCTTCTATTCGTCATAGGTAAATTATAGAAAGGATTGGACGTTGTTGAAGAAGTATAAACATAACATTAATCAATGTCTGTAATAGAAATTATATCGTCGATTTTATCTTTTCTACAGTTTTATTTCCAAATGAAATAGGTTAATCACTGTCGTGTCCATATAAGTATTGGCCAAGGAGAAGAGATTGGGTTTGTCATTGCCAGGTCTTTGATTTGTTAGCAATATCTTTCTCTTTATAGTTGTGAAGTAACTGAAGTCTAGGCATTGATAACAATTAAAACGATGAGAGCTTTTTTGAAGATTGGAAGAACTAGTTCTGAGAATAAGAGACACTTCGGCCAGTAGAGGTTTTTTAATAACTAATCTTAATAATCTTGAAGATAGAGGTTGCCTGGCCAGCTATCCTTGATCTTAAAATATGAGACACTTTGGCCAGTAAAGACCTTTTTCTTTTCACGACTTTTCAACAAAAATAGTTTGTCCTCATCATAAGAAATATAAATAAAGCATTTAGAAAGGCCTTAAAACTTATTTAGAAGAATATTTTATTTTTATTATGCTTTATTTTTATTTCTTCTGACAAGAACAAAAGAATTTTGTTGAAAAGTCGTGAAAAAAAAAAAGTCTTTACGGGTCAAAGTAATGATAATGGGAAACCTAATCTATTACGCCTTAGACAACATTTATAGGGTCACAACAGTAAACAATAAACAATTTCGTAATATGACGGTGGAAACGATATATCAACGATAAAATTGTATTACGAACATTTAAATTATATAGAATTTTATAAACTACCTCAAGAATATCTACATATATATATATATAATTGAATGTCTGTTTGTCTGTATGTTTGTACTCTATAGATTCAAAAACCATACATCCAATCGCCGTGTAATTTTGAGATATTATTAGGTATATCCCCAGGAAGGTTTTTGAAAAATAATTTCTTGAATATCTTGAATATCCTTAGAGTTATTTGCAGATTTGTAGATTTAACTCGCAAGCAGCGCCCCCATTGTGACGGAGATAACAAGTTTTTTATCAATAAGTTTTATTATCACTAAGTTTATTATCTTAAAGCTTATTTATCAAAAGTAAGATTTTCTACCTATTAATTGCGCACAAGTCAAAGTTAGTTTTATCATTTATCTACAACATATATATTGGGAGAATAGATAAAATGATGATTTTGTAATGTAGAAAATTAGGAAAGACAAAATTCAGGATGACACGGCAATTTATTTGAGACAAAAATAATGATACAATTCTAAGGCAAGATACTATTCCTTTAACTTCCAATTACGGAGGGAACCATTTAATATTGATTTTATTCAACTTATCGAGTATTTTTCAAGGGACCGGGAAAAATGTTCACTAGATAAAATGAAGATTTGGTAATGTAGAAAATTAGGAAAGACAAAATTCAGGATGACACGGCAATTTATTTGAGACAAGAATAATGATACAATTCCAAGACAAGATACAATTCCTTTAACTTCAAATTACCGAGGGAACAAATTAATATTGATTTTATTCAACTTATCGAGTATTTTTCAAGGGACCGGGAAAAAATGTTCACTAGATAAAATGAGGATTCTGTAATGTAGAAAATTAGGAAAAAACAAAATTCAGGATGACACGGCAATTTATTTGAGACAAGAATAATGATACAATTCCAAGGCAAGATACTATTCCTTTAACTTCCAATTACCGAGGAAACCAATTAATATTGATTTTATTCAACTTATCGAGTATTTTTCAAGGGACCGGAAAAAAATGTTCACTTTATCGAGAGATTCAAATTTACGAGTTTAAATTATCAAAAAAAAAAATATTTTTTATAAGTTTTTATTATCTTAAAGATTATTTATCAAAAGTAAGATTTTCTACCTATTAATTGCGCACAAGTCAAAGTTAGTTTTATCATTTATCTACAACATATATATTGGGAGAATAGATAAAATGATTATTTTGTAATGTAGAAAATTAGGAAAGACAAAATTCAGGATGACACGGCAATTTATTTGAGACAAGAATAATGATACAATTCCAAGGCAAGATACTATTCCTTTAACTTCCAATTACCGAGGGAACCAATTAATATTGATTTTATCCAACTTATCGAGTATTTTTAAGGGACCGGGAAAAAATGTTCACTTTAACGAGAGATTGAAATTTACGAGTTTCAAATTATCAAGATATATCTTTTTTTAAATAAGTTTATAGAGAATTGTTTTATCAAATGTTCGTTAGACAAACCTTTATTCGGGTAAAACCCGGGCGAAGCCGGGTACATCCGCTAGTATATATATATATATATATATGTAGTAATCCCGAGGTGGAATGTGCTGGGCAGTCGTGGTAGTGGGTGAGTGATGGGATTCCCGCACTGGGACAGCAAGAGACAGAGGCAGGTCTAGATGGTACTCCAAGAAGGTAGAGGTAGACCACGGTCACGGATGCCCTAGCCTAGAAGGGGGGATGAGAGATCTGACCGACCGTATGACAGCGTCGCTCTGAAACAACTACTACTTTGTCCCATTTTGGGGGACCTTATATATTGGCCTCTGACGAGTTCTGATTGGATCCCGTAATCACGCCACCTGTCAAGCGCTGGGTTATTAATTATGTCTGGCCACGTGTCGGCCACCTGCTGACGGGGGAATGAACTCATTAGCATAAACACCTGTTAGTCTGGGTTGTTTATCATGTCTGGCCTTTGTCGTCTGGACTATGGCGTCGTCTGATCTACCTTTACCTCTTTGCTTTATTTGTCACTTCTATTGTTCGATACATATTTTTATATACAGATATGGGGTTTTATAATAAATATTAGAAGAACGTTGTGCTCTATCTACCTTAAAATATACTACAGAATGTGTCCCCGGTGATGAAGGTTTGGTTGGGGGAATGACATGTAATGAATGATAACCTAACAAACCTATTATAAAAAATAAAAGAAATAATTTGTATACAAATTAGTTAAAATTATTATGAAGTTACAAGTTAAAAAGAGTAAGATGTTGTAAGGGTGGTGTATCAATAAAAACGTACAAAATGAATGATAAAAGATTAAGAGAAGGTATATAATACAAAATGGTAATTATGGTAAAATGAATCGTACAAGGAAAAATAATATCTTATTGTATTAAAGATGAGAGAAAAAAATGAAGTTAGTTTATTGACTGAACTTATAATGTGACGCTAAGGTTGAAAAAGGGAAAGGGGGTATCTGAGCATGTTTCTGCAAAAGTAGTATCCCAAACATTCTGCAATGCAATGCGAACTTGTTTAAGTGAGGCATTGTTTTCATTAACAGAAGGCCCAAGATATTCCGTCTGCATCATTAGCTCAGACAGCGGAAAGAGTTGGGATGATAGATGGAGGTAAAAGGGGGAGGTAGAGGTAAGAGGGATCCCTGTTGTCCATAATGATTGTGCCCGGTTGAATGATGAGAGAAAAAAAATGAAAAGTTTAAAATATGATGAGTTGATATGATGAGTCGGGCGATGAGAAAAAAAATTAAAAAGATCGCGCTGGATATCCTGAACTCATTATCGGGAATGGTATAGTGAGGAAGGATTGTTCCAGTCGGATTGATCAATGAAAAAAAAACAAAAATGTTCGGCGAACTGGAATCCCTTAGAAGGTTGGAGGTTTGAAGGATGCGGAAAAGGAGAGGTGGATGTAAGAGAATTATTGCCGTCAATTTTGATTGTGTCCGGCTTGTGTGGTGAAAAAAAAGTTGAAAAATGAAAAAATGATGAGCCGGACGATGAGAGAAAAAAATAAAAAACTAACTGGGTCTCCTGAGCTCACTGTTGGGAAATGTACAGTGAGGAAGGGTCTTCTAGTTAGTTAATCAACAAAAAAAAAAAGAAAATGGTTGACGAACAATAATCTCTTGATGGCTGTAAAAAGTTGGGAGGAAAGGTTCATGGGATAGAGTTAGAGGTTGTAAGGGAAGCGTCAAAAATAACATTTTGAAATCTATTAAGAAAAATAAAATGATAAAGGTTTTATCTGTTTAAGAAATATTATAAATATTGTTAGGTGTAGGTTTTTTAAAATGGTGCCTAAAATAGTTGAAGTTGTAAAATGCTAAGTCTGAACATGATGAGAGAAAGAGAAAATAAAAATATTGAAGGTAATAATATATAAAGGGTTGATTGGTAATTTAAGGCATTAATGTTGATTAATAAACAAAGTGATATTATCGATTAATAGTGAAATGTTTTATCTACATCTGTAAGTTAAAAAACAAAGTCCAACACCACAAAACTAGTAAAACTGTAAGTCTATTTACAAAATAAATGAGAGAAAAGTTAAAAGAAAACAAAAATATTCGTTCCTGAAAAAAGGGAACATATTTACACACAATGTCTAGTTGTAGGTGCAAGATTAATGATGTCTTTCTAATTTGGCTTACGGGGAGGCAATGTGGTCCTATAATTGATTGATTGACAGGCTGCTAATGGTGGGTACAAAGGTCATTCCACCCCTTTAGAAGTAGGGAGGGAAAGACGAAGTAGAAGAAAAAAAACAATTAGGGGGGAGTTCAGTGCGTCCTTGAGTTGTTTATCGTTGGAATGAAGATATTGTCGTGGCGATGGACGCCGTTTTGGGGATTTAATTGTCCATTTACGGAGGCCAAGATGGCGTCTCACATGGTGTCATGTACAGGATCGATTTTAGAGATGATGGGGACTTAATTTTTAAACGGAGTTGACAAAACGATAAACTATCTATAACATTATAAAAATAAGATTTGGTATAAAAAGAATTAATTAACTAGTGTATAAATAAATGTGTTATGATCATACTAACTGTG
>CP092873.1:31642749-31720927 GCA_030710605.1 Cordylochernes scorpioides | reverse complement strand
AGCTTTTTTGGCGAAAAACGGGACACAAATCCTACTTCAACCACCCTATTTCCCAGACATCGCACCAAATGACTTTTTCCTGTTCCCCAAACTTAAAGCAGTTCTAAAAGGAATACATTTTGACACCAGGGATGGCATAATAGAAAAATCGCCGTTAGCATTGAAGAGCATTCCAAAAGAGGCTTATAAAAACTGTTTCGACAATTGGGAGAAACGATGGCGCTGGTGCGTTGAAGCAAGGGGGGATTACTTTGAAAAGTTTAAATAAAAAAAATTTAAAAAAATCTTACCTTTTTTTTTTATGGACCCAGTCCGGGAACTTATGGGACATACCTTGTATATCTATTTTTTTTTTTTATAAGTTTATAGAGAATTGTTTTAACCACTGTTCGTTAGACAAACCTTTACTCGGGTAAAACCCGGGCAAAGCCGGGTACATCCGCTAGTATTTAAATAATTAGGGGAGAAAATTCTGGAAATTATTTAATATTATTTTCAATATTAAAATAACAGAATTATCTTTCAGAATATTTTTGATGACAATTAATTTTATATTTTTAGTAATCTCCTTTAACGTATTTTGATGAAAAAAAAATACTTTATTACTACTTGATAAACTATAAGGAAAAACAGCCAGAAAATAACTTCAATTTGAGCTTAAAGAATGGAAGCAGAAATTAATTTATTTCGAGCTATAAGAAATGGAAGCTTAGAAGACGTAAAGATGCTAATAAAAAGTGGTATAGAAGTAAATGTTAAGTTCAACAAAAAAGAGATGGCAGTTTACAATAAAGAAGTAGACCAAGAATCGTTTTTTTACGGTTCTCCAGAATATCTGGGTGATTTATCTACCCCACTTCATCTAGCTGCCCAGTTAGGAAACTATGACATATACAGATTTTTAATTGAAAATGGCGCTTATATGAATGCTAGAAATACCAATCGCCATACTCCTTTACAGAGAGCTCTATATCTGCAAAATTACGTAATATTTGTTGACTTATTTGAAGCAGGTGCAGATTGTAATTCGGAGTTAAATTTGGCTACCCCGTTAATGATTGCCTCCGGTCGTAAAGATACAAGATATATGAAGATATTGCTTAAAAAAGGGAGCGATATAAATGCTCATGACCGAAATGGACGTACAGCACTCCATTATTCAGTTAAATATTTTGACAATTTTAAAATCTTATATGATGCCGGCGCTGATATCAATAATCTACATAAACATAGCGAGCCGTTTTTTGTATATGCATTGCAAAATGGGGCTCAAAGGATAGTGGCATTCCTCATTAAAAAAGGTGTTAATATTAATATGGGCACAGCTCGTTGCTCCATTCCATTAAGCTATACTTCTTGCAATCAAAGTGATAATATGATAAAGATGTTAATTCAAGCGGGTGGGATAATAAATTTCAGATGCCTTGTTTGTAAAAACAGTCCGTTACATAAAGCAGCCGAAGTTTTTAACCCAACCATCATAGAGGCTCTGGTTGAAGCTGGAGCTGATGTGAATTTATCAAATATCAATGGAGAAACACCTTTGAGCATTGCTGCAATCAAGAGCGTACGTTTTCTTTTACGAGGCGAAGACCCTTCTATGTTTGCAAGAGCTCTAAAAATAATGTTAAGACATTCTGACACTATTGATTTAGATTTTATTTTTAAAAACATAAATTTCAAACAAAATATCTTGATTTATACGCCAATCATTCAGCGATTAATAAAGTATTTTGTACTTTTCTATCCAAATTTAAAAATACCAAATAACATTTACTTGCCAAAGGACGTGTGTGAATGGTTGGAAACCTGCCAGAGTGAGGTAGAAATGATGAAAACACATCAGATAGGAAAATCTGATATTTCTTTATACAGGTTTCTGACAGAAAGAGACCAAAACAAAGTAATTGGATTTCTGTCCAATGATGCCACAGATCTACAACAAGCCTTAGAAATACACTTGCCTTTATACACTGAGAATTTCTCAATTTACGCTCAAGATATTGAAGAACATTTTAATGATAATGTTGAACGTGCAAGGTTACTTGCCAAGTGCTTCTCGACTGCTAAGAAAAACGATTTTACGAAGTCAAATAAATTCTTCAGGTTTAGGATTATGAAACAATTGCATAGCTGGAATCGGGAAGAGTACCTGGATAACAACAGCATCACTGAGGTACTAAATCTTTAGATTGTTATATACTCCTTCATAAACAAAGTTCCTTATATTTATAATTCTAGGTATTGTAATATTTTGAATAACACTTCATTTAGATGTAAATATAATAAATTCCTCTTTTGATATATTGTCCCTAAAACTGTATTTTCATCTGCAATTCATCCTATCTATGAAATTCACCTAATATCTATATTATAAAACTATTTTAGAGGCGTAATATTCTTTTTAAAATAAAACAATTTCTACTGTCCTTACTGCGATGGAAAAATTAAATGTAAGGACAGTAGAAATTGTTTTATTTTAAAAAGAATATTACGCCTCTAAAATAGTTTTATAATTTGATAACAGATGGCGCTCTAGTACATCGTAATATCTATATCTTTATATATATATATATATATATATATATACACCTATCCCCCGATTTACACGGTACTTGTTTTACACGTTTTCCTTTTACACGGTTTTCCAAATAAGTTTTTTTTTTTGTTTTTATCGCACTATACTAAATGCTACTGTTATTGAACACATGCGCTGTGTACACATCTCACGAGGAATCCCGAGCTTATGTGCTGAATACATATTTTATCCTGTCAATGCATTTTATTTTTATTTCTGTGTACACCTATCCCCCGATTCACACGTTTTTCTCAGGAACGTATCTACCGTGTAAATCGGGGGATAGGTGTATATATATATATATTAAAAACATAGAAGGCATCTCCTGACCACGAGCACATGTGCTTTTTAGATGGCAGAGCGCCATCTAGTGGAGCAAAAATAAACTAAACATTTATTTAGCTTGCTCCGTGATATTTGCCCAACCCAATTTCTTGATAAATCAAGAAAAGCCATCCACGAACGCGTTTCGCGCTGTTGGCGCTCGTCAGCGTGGAGAAGGCTCTAACCACTGCGACCAAAAATATTTTTTGGTCAATGACTTTCCGAAAAATCAAGAAATGGGTATTTAAGGCCAAATTTGCGTAAAGACGCTTAACACATGAAAAAACAATAGAAAAAAATAAAAGATAAGATTGCGCTCTGCCATCTAAAAAGCACATGTGCTCGTGGTCAGGAGATGCCTTCTTTGTTTTTAATATCAACACCTGACCCACTTATCTTTTATTTTTTTCTATTATTTTTTCATATATATATATTAAAAATGGCATATCTTGACCAGGGGCAAATGCGCTTTACAGAAGGCAGAGCGCCATCTGGTGGAACAGAAATCAACTAAAAAATTAATTTAGCATGTTCCCTGATATTTGGCCTACCCAATTTCTTGATAAATCAAGAAAAGCCATCCACGAACGCGTTTCGCGCTTTTGGCGCTCGTCAGCGTGGAGTAGGCTGTACCACTGCGACCAAAAAATATTTTTTGGTCCCAGTGGCTTCTTGAAAAACCAAGAAATGTTTTTTTTTTCTTTCCATTTTTCATGTATTAAGCGTATTTACGCAAGTTTGGCCTTAAATACCCCCCCCCCCCCCGGGTCATTCGGCTAGTTGTAGCCGTAAAAAATATAAACATATATACAGTAGAAACTCCCTGTAAATGACCAAATTTCAACGCCAGAGTGTCCTTTAGGGAGAGGTGTCCCCTTACCGGAAAGTTGCTAAATATTAAAAATGGTAATTTTGCAAACGAAAACTGTCCTTTGTAGAGAGGTGTGTGCTAGCGGGGTGTCCGCTAAAGGGAGGTTCTACTGTATTAGCAGTTGAAAATGAATATTAAAACTACTGAATCTATTCCTAAAAATATGGATTTGTGTTTGCTACTATTCTACATCTTTAGATCCATCTACCGAAAAAAATATCTGATAATTTTGCCATGTATATAGTGGAATCAATAGAATGGATAATATTATGGCAAAAAATAATTCATATTTTGTTATTTAAAAAATTTAATTAATCAATAAATATATTCAAAATAGATTTTAAAATCATCATATATGTAGCCTAGCTCGATATTCTCTAGTTGTAGATAGTGTCTACGCTCCAGGAATCCTCGTTACCTTAAGAGAGAGATAGTTTGGTTGGTTTGTTGATAATTGTCGACTAGTGTGTCGCGGTGAGGTCATCAATAAATTCTTTCCCATCTTCAGATATACAAAGACTTGATTTCCACGCTACAAAATGATGGCTATTTAAACCCTACTATTAGATAAATAACAAACATTTTACATAATTTGTGGATATATATATATATGAGAAAACAATAGAATATTTTCTTGATATATCAAGAAATTGGGTTGCCTAAATATCACGGAGTAAGTTAAATAAATGTTTAGTTTATTTTTGCTCCACTAGATGACGCTCTGCCATCTAAAAAGCACATGTGCTTTTGGTCATGATATGCCTTTTTAATATATTTAAAGAAACAAGGGTCGCCGCTCCCCTCAAAATGGATTCCAAAACCAGTCGCCATCTATTGACCGTCGCCGCAAACTAGCGGCCTTTGGCAAACTCAAAAGCGTCCACTTAAGGCCATGGTTTCGGGCTAATGGCCCTTGTCAGCCTAGGGCGGAATTTATTGCATGAGATTCACACGGGATCTAATAGAATCTTGACAATCTGCCTAAGAGGTGTTTAGCTGGCAAAGTGGCTGGGCCAAATCTATGGCTAAAATATAGATTCCATTAGATCCCGTGTGGATTTCATGGAATAAAGTCCGCCCTAGGCTGACGAGGGCCATTAGCCCGAAACCATGGTCTCTAGGTGGACGCTTTTCAGTTTGCCAAAGCTGGTTTTGTGGCTATGTCACCGACCCGAGACCGCTAGTTAACGGCGACGGTCAATAGATGGCGTCTGGTTTTGACGTCTATTTTGACAGGTGAGGCAAGCCCTGTCTCTTTAGATCAATATCCTCCCGGAAAAATTTCCATATATATATATATATATAGATGGCGTCTGTTTTAGACGTCTGTTTTGACGGGAGAGGCGACCTTTGTCTCTATATATATATATATAAATATAAATAAATATAAATCATATATTGGATCTAAATTTATTAATCAGCCAATATTTATAGGGGCAACACGCTTCTCTTTATCAAGGTATTTCTTTGATTTAAACTAAATCACGTGGGTATGTGATCCACTCACGCTATACAAGACCAAAGCAAGAAACCATCTAATGAAAATTTCACTGTATATAAAATATATTTACAATTGTTATATTTGATAATAATAATAATTAAAAGAGTATATAAGTAAATAACCATTTGATTAAATAAATGAATATATATATACTAGCGGATGTGCACCCGGCTTCGCCCGGGTTTTATCCGAGTGGAAGCTTGCCTAACGAATTGTATTGATAATAATATTCCGGAACACACAGAATATTATGATAATAATATTCGTTACATTATATTTATATAATACTAGACGGGTGACCCGGGCTTCGCCCCGGGATTGACCCGTGTGCATATCTACCCGAGTGATATATATTTAGATAAGATTTTTTTAAATAATTGTTTGTTATTAGCATTATCTATTTGTTTGCATCAGCATAATTTAATCTAATCTTTGATAGAGGGCGCTGTTCGTGAGCTAAGTAGAATAATTTGAATATATAGTTTTAATAATTGATTTATATATTTTTTAAAATAGCCTATTGTCTTCCCCGTATTTTTTCTACCTATGTATGGAAATTTTGGTTTGAATTAGTGAACTACTGCGAATTTGTACACCGGACATACAAACATACAAACATTGATTTTTATATATATATATAAAATATATTTTTCGAGCAAATATATCCACTCTCTCCACTGAATAAATTTTTAAAAAGATATGTATAAATAAAAATATCTAGAGATAAACTACACGATCTTAGCCAAAAAGGCCGAGAAACGATATTTTATATATAGAGATGACCTGGCTTCGTGTGTCTTCTGCTCGAGTGAATGCTGCGCTGGTAGAATTGTGTTCCTGCCTATTAAAAATTATTATCTGGCTTCGCCCGTGGTGTGCTTTAGTGAATATTACCCTAAAAAAATTGTTTATGTCAATCAATCATGATACAGCAATATTGTCATCATCATTTCTGACTAAAAAAATATTGTTGTTCAGTACCTGGTTAATTATACTTTTTCTTGGTTGAAGCGCGACAAAAAACTTTTCCAGATTTACCTCTCTGTCTTGTTCAAATTTCAGCGAGGTTAGTTACATATTGAAGGCGCGCATAGCCGACAAACATTTTTTCCCGGCTTCGCCGTTTTTTTCCTAGTAAAAGTTTACCTAACGAACATTTGTTAAAACGATTCTAGCAAACATTCAAACCCTATACTGAATCTACCCTTGTTTATACTCTCGATATTTTTTCCCGGTCCCTTGAAAAATACTCGATAAGTTGAATAAAATCAATATTAATTGGTAACTCGGTAATTTGAAGTTGAAGGAATAGTATCTTGCCACAAACGATCATTAGTAAATAACTGTATTCAGCGAATGTACTCGGCTTCGCACGGTTTTTAACCCGAGTAAAAGTTTGCCTAACTAACATTTGTTAAAACGATTCTAGCAAACATTCAAACCCTATACTGAATCTACCCTTGTTTATACTCTCGATATTTTTTCCCGGTCCCTTGAAAAATACTCGATAAGTTGAATAAAATCAATATTAATTGGTAACTCGGTAATTTGAAGTTGAAGGAATAGTATCTTGCCACAAACGATCATTAGTAAATAACTGTATTCAGCGAATGTACTCGGCTTCGCACGGTTTTTAACCCGAGTAAAAGTTTGCCTAACTAACATTTGTTAAAACGATTCTAGAAAACATCCAATCCACCAATATATAGATTTATAAACTTATATAAATATTGTTATATGCGTTTTAATATATTTTGAAACATAATTTTTTTTAAAACATTTATTAAATTTTAAATAAGATATTGTCACGTTTGTGGATTTTATAATTAATTGTTTCTTTTTTTTTTCAATGAATTATGCATGTTAATTTAAAAAATCATTTTTGTTATCATCATCACATACATTGCAATTTGTTTATATAAAAAAAATGATAATAAACAGCAACAAGAATTGTAAAAGGTAAATTTTCTCATTGCACAACAAATGCTGTGGTAAAAGATGCAGCCTCCTGTAATCAAATCAACGATCGGCCCAGCTGGCGAAAAGGTTAGTATAATCGAAACCAACGTACTTTAGAAAATTCTTGAAATATGTGGCATCGAGTACAAAGTAGAAGAAACTCCTTCAACAAAGAAACGAACTCGCGAATCCCCATCAGATTCAACATCACGTAGCCTAAAGACACCGAAAATGGAAGTTGGCTCACAGCATAATGAAAACGATGTCTCCATGAACGAGGTAACTGAAGTCCCTCCAAAAACATCCGAAGCTACCCCTCCTCAGGTTAACGAAGAAAACATTGATGAAGATGGTCCTTGGATAACATTTTCACATGCAAAAAAGCCAAGAATACCACCTGTAATAGCAGAAAATATAACAGACTGGAAGTTGCTCTGCCAAGAGCTGTAAGACCTGTGCACAGATAAATTCCAATGCACGATCTCAGGAAATAAGCACATTATCAAGGCCAAAAAATATTTCGGACTTCAAAAAATCAGGTAATACGTTCAAAAAACAATGGCGGCTACTCTTATAGACTCCAAAAAGAAAAACCGCTCAAAGTGGTATTAAAGGGCCTGACAACAGCCTACAAGACTGAAGATATAGCAATAGAACTTGCAACAATTGGCTTTACCGAGACTTCTGTGAAGAACCTTCATAGACACACAACTAAAAGGTCAATGAATTTACTACTGGTAGAATTACCGAAAAATGAACATAACAAAAATATTTACGGAATAGTTGAACTTCTCTATCAGAAAATTGCAGTAGAATCTTTCAGAACAACAAACCGTGTGACTCAATGCTTCAACTGCCAGGGTTTCGGGCACGGTCAACTTTACTGCTTCCTGAAACCAAAATGCGTCAAGTGTGCCGAGGAGCACCATTCGAAGGACTGCCCAAGAAAATCAAGACAGCTTCCCCCAAAGTGTGCAAACTGCGAAGAAGCGCACACAGCCAATTACCGCGGATGCCCTAAGTTTCCAAGAGTACATCAGCAACAGTCAAGATACCCTGGTCAGTACAAACCTAACAACCCGGAGAATGAGGTTCTGTCTTACCTAACAGATAACACTTTCCATCATTCCCAAGAGAATATACTATCAATGACAACGCCAAATGAAGTCAAGGAAGTGATTAAAAACCTAGGTAATCACAAAGCCCCAGGCCACGACAATATTACGCCGCAAATGACTAAAAACCTCCCCATCAAATAGATAGTTTTCCTCGTGTGATGTCGTGACGTCACCGGACGTGACGTAGCTGCCGCGCCCGGACGTGACGTGGCCGCCGCGCATGCGCGGGGGTAGAGGCAAAACGCCTATCTCGAGTGGTGGCATGAGACCACGCGTATAGTTTAAAAGTAAATAAACTATGTTTCCTTCTTCACAGTATAACCTTTAAACTGGCCTTTGTCATTAATTCAACAAACATAACACCTCGCTGGGGTCTTCAATGCTGCATTATACCTGTGCTATACTTCCCGAAGACATGGAAACATGCCATTATCATAACCATTCCAAAAAATTCACCTGTCAAATCACCTGAAGATCTCAGACCAATCAGCCTTCTCTCTACCATCGGTAAGGTATACGAGAGGATTGTTCTTCGCAGATTGCAGACATACATGGATTCTATTAACTTTATCATTCCTCAACAATTTGGATTCAGAAAAGGACACTCCACAACCCACCAGCTAATCACAGTAATAGACTACATCCAAATAAGAAAGTCCCACAAGGAGGCAGTAGGTGCTGTTTTTCTAGACTTTACCAAGGCCTTTGATAGAGTATGGCATGATGGCTTGATAGCAAAAATAACAAAAAATCAATTTCCAAGGGATTTTATCAAATTCTTGAAAAACTATCTCCAGGATAGGACATTTTCAATTAAGCAAGGGAACTATATAACCACGGCAAAACCAACCCAGATTGGAGTCCCTCAAAGCTCTATCCTTGGACCCTACCTATTCAACATCTACATCAACGAATTCCCTCCACATCCAAAATGTCAAATAAAACTTTTCACAGATGACGCAGCAATTTTAGCAAACTCCAAACCAATAGGAATAATAACTACACAACTCCAAAATTACATAAACAGTATAACCAAATGGTTCAATGATTTGGAAATTAGACATCAACCCAAAAAGGTCTCAGGCAATAATTTTTCCTCCACTAGACAATAAAAAATTCAAGCCACAATCCATTCTAAAGGTAAACTAGAGCCCTATTAACTGGACTGACAGCGTTAAATATATTTGAATTACCTTAGACTCCAAGTCGAAATTCAACATGCATGTCAAAAATATCATAAAGAAAGCAAAAATCGCAAAAATAACATTATCAAGCTTGTTCAACTATAGAAGCAAATTGACTACAAAACAAGAGTTTACTCTATGCAGAAGTTGTATCCTCCCGATAGTAACAAACGCACTCCCAGTTTGGTGCAAATATATCACAGCCACAGACAAAAATAGGATAAACGCATTTATGAGAATCTGCCTTCGGACAAGTATAGGAGCTCCATTCAACATATCAAACAAGATACTTAAGGAGGACTTGAACCAACCCGATCTAGAAGATATGTACCAAACTTCCGTTAAGAAATTATACCTTCAAAAGCAAAATTCAAAAATTCCAACCATACGAGATATTCTACGAAATAAAGGAGATATCAATCCCCGATTCCGACGACCCGGCCCTGACACTTAGTCAAGAGCTCATCGCCCACCAGCTGCCCTCCTGCAAGACCTAGGGGGACCACCTCTACTCCACCAACTCACCATGTGTAAATAGCCAGGACAAGGTGACTCGCGAGCTGTGCTCGAATGTAACACCTGTAAATTGAGACGAAATAAATAAAAAACAACAACAATTTAATTTGCATCTTCATTATTATAAATCAACAACAAATTAAATTAACAATGTAAAATATATTTTAACATTAAATTTTAACATTTAACACAAAACGTTTCAATATTTTCTTTAAATATATATTTGTTGTAATATATTGCAATATATCTATGTCTCCATGTGTTGTAGTTATAATGTAATTGCCAAAGTGACAAATAAAATTTCGAGTGAGTGACAGTCGACACCAGTAGGAGGAAAGAGGTACGAAAAAAAAAGTCGGGTTCCTAGGTGTGCCCTTTCTTACTCAAACAGATTAGTCCGTTTTGAGACACGATTGACAGATCTCTCCCGACCGGCGTCGGCTACACTGGCTCTCTCGCCATCTCTATGGTGCCATCCAACATGTCTCGTCCTTTTTTGTAATCCCAATCACGCCTGAAACCACTCTAATCATTGTGGCCACCACGACTGAAATCAACATGCCACACTGCATTCATCCAACAAGATACAACAACTACATTACTACAGAGAGTCGACAGGATTTACCGAGGACAACGCAAAGAGGATGGAACTTGGAGAACAGAGCGACGTCGGAGTTCACCACCCTGCCACCCACAGACACGGACATCGTGGAACAACTCGCGGAACCCATTCAAGACATCACCGCTTCCAGCCTTAGGTAGATAGCCTACATTAAAAAACCACAAACTTTCAACCCACTCGCCATTACAAATCCAATGTGCTCGCCGCAAACATCCACAATCCACCTGACGACGAGAACTTCTCCTCCCTCACGCCTTCTCCAACCATCACCAAGGACGTGACCATGGCTACATCAACCAGTGCGAATTTTCGGACTACACTCCGAAGAACATTTTTGTACAGTGAGTACAACTTATTTTAAACCTGTTTTACGAGTATTCGAATTTCAAGTATATTTTTATTACAATTATTTCATTTAAATTTTAGCCCCTACCAATTGACATACATGCTCTATTTCATTTATCCAATTTTTTTTCTCTTGGGTCATATTTTATCTAAATTCCAAAAATTAATTTCATGCACATCATAAAATGCTGAGTCTATCAATCACCTATATTGCTTCATTATATGCCAGTTAACCTATAGTAATTTAACCATTTCAGTTTCCATTTACTTTTAAATCTCCATGTCATAAAAACTATGATTTCATTTTATGACAAAAATAAAACTCCATTTTACACATTTTTCATAATAATTTTATCCCCTTAATATTTTCAACTATTGTGTTCTCAACCAACATTTATACTTTAAACCCATTTTTACACATTCATTTTTGAATAATGTCATTTTCAAAATAAAACCTTCTATAATTCAAAATTCTCAATTAAGGAAAAATTAAGTTTATGGTATTTCATTTTTGTTATTTTTAAATGTACGCCTGCGCCAACTAAAAACGATATATAGCCAACACATAGAAATTTTCTCCAGGTCCACATCACAACTACATTCACAAATACCAACTCACCTCACCCAATGTAATGCCATTTTCACCATTGTTCCTTCTATAAAAACATTCAATTCCACAGACCAACTTAATGATAACAACGCTACTTCAAAAAGAAAACTCTTGAATTTCTCTCAAACATAAATTGAAAATATCTCGCCCTCACATTTTCCTCCATCTCTTTGACCTTTACCTACACCCATTTTATGGTTAAATTTCGCAAAATTATTTTTTATTCCATCTATACCATTATGTTTAAACGTCTCAAAAAAAAAAAAGGTTTTGCCATCTTTCCATTTCCTTATTCCATTGATGATTTTCGCTATCTTATCAACACATTTTTTTTTTTAAATCAAATTTCAAATATGAATTAATAAAATTTGAAAATCATCATTAGTCAACCATCTATCCTTCTCCAACAAAAGTTTAATATAACGCGGGACCGTCCAATTCCCCCAAAATATAAATTAGGTCTATGTCCCCTCTACCAATTTATTTTAGGCCTAAAATTTACACTCGCTTCCCACTTAGCGATATTTTTCTCTCGTTCACAAGTAAAGATCAACACATTTATTCTTATAAACCATAGCCATCTCAAAAACCACAATCATTTTACACAAACAAAGCTATACTCGAGCCACACAAGCTCTCCAGTTTAAGACATATCACCCACTACATTAATAACATTAAAAAAATCTCGTTGTTTGTTCGTACGACCACCACCTATAACTTCAGTAAACTTGTTGCTCATGATGAATTAATTTAGATTTTGCCCCAACACAAAGACTTCACGTGACACCTTTCCATTTACATTTTTTTTTCGCACGTGTCACAGCGACTCAACAAAACATTTTTTTCACTTTTACCAAGCTACATTATACCTTCATTTTTCCTGTGACATATTTATCTTTTTTTTTTCTCTCTCTCACTCGAAAGCGTGTCCGCGTCGCAAGTCTCACCAAGAACATATCTTAACCTAACACTTCGTGAACAATACGTTTACTAAGCCAAAACTCATGTCGAAGTACATCGACGTATGAACACCGAGATAACTAAATTCCCCATGCCATAAACATATATCACATCACAACTAACACATCACCATAGGTTCTATCAACTACATCAATGTCAATCCCTGTATAATTAAAGATTGTCTTGGCTTGAACACCAACTGTTCTATATATTTCCCACTTTAAAATATGATTAGTATTGCTACTTTCTTTTCATATCACATTACTTTTCTATTTTTAATCATTTCAAATACTCACATCTTTTTTTTTTATGTTTCACATATTTATATTAATGAATTATTTCAAATATATCTCGAGTTTTTTCATGTTTTTACTTTTGTCTTTTTATTTTTATATGAACAATCGCGAAGATAACTTTTATTTTAATCTTCAATGTTTATAATCATTTTTACTTTTTATATACTTTTGTACTAACATTCATCACACACAATTTTCAATTTTAACTTTTTTTTAGCTTCAATTTTTAAATCCAAATTTAAGATTTTCAAATTCAAATTTTAGAAAATGCCTCGACACCATTACCCTCCAAATTCTCATGGCATCACAGCCCATACCTTCTCAGAGAGATCATTACTATCCGCTAAAACTTTGATTTTTCACATTGATTCCATCTTAACTACAAACGCTTCTATGCTGTAACCTTCCCAACAGTCGAACTTGAGCAGCTAGTTAGATTAGTTTTTTCATTCACGGCCCGGTTCGAGCATCAACGCCCCCACCCCCCCCCCCTTTTCTTTTCTCACATTCGGGCAATTCTTTTTTTTTTCAATCACCTCACTTTCACCACTGCCTTACCGCGGCTAAATCGTTTTTTTTATGCAACAGAACGACTCTCTCTGCCACACTCTCTATCACTCTTTTTCTCGACCAAAGCTTCCACCACCTATTCCCAAATCCATCTGATAGAACAGCCCATATCGAATACCTTCAGCATACTGTAGATGGACCAATGCCTACAATCACATAATGTCGCATTGCATCGCAGTACCAGAATCTATTCTATGTCCACCTATCTAGAATTTTTAAATTAGCTCACCCTATAATTCAATGCACTTTCAAATATTAATTCTAACATTCAATCCTGTATATAATCACCCAAATTTATATCTACATCTTCACATAAAAAAAAATCCTTTTCATATATTTTTATACATTGGGCTTAACATTATTATTTGTTAACATTTCTCTTTTTATTATTAATCAATATTATTAAGGAAAACACTTACCCAATGTTATAATTCTACAATCCCATAATATATTAAACCAATTTGTATACAAATTATTTTCCCGCATTATAATTATCTTATGATTTCATCTATATAATCACCATAAGCTAATTTTCATCAACTGGGGCATAAACTGTTGTAATATATTCCAATATATATCTATGTCTCCATGTGTTGTAGTTATAATGTAATTGCCAAAGTGACAAATAAAATTTCGAGTGAGTGACAGTCGACGCCAGTACGAGGAAAGAGGTCCAAAAAACAAGTCGGGTTCCTAGGTGTGCCCTTTCTTACTTAAACAGATTAGTCCGTTTTGAGACACGATTAACAGATCTCTCCCCGACCAGCGTCGGCTACACTGGCTCTCTCGCCATCTTTATGGTGCCATCAAACATCTCTCGTCCTTTTGTGTAATCCCAATCACGCCTGAAACCACTCTAATCATTGTGGCCACCACGACTGCAGCCAACATGCCACACTGCATTCATCCAACAAGATACAACAACTACTTTACTACATATTAATATTGAAATGCTAAGTTTTTTCACTACGCAATTGGAATATTATATTACTAAATTCTCGGATTAGATTTATTATACTTGTAACACATTTTAAGCATTGTTACAATTTATAAATATAATTTCTTCAGATGTCGCAAGAGGCGCCGCTGGCGAATGAAAGTAGAAAATTTGCAAATAAAATTGCAAATAATATTTATTTCAAATCAAATTCAAACCAGAAACCTTCCCAGTAGTATAGTAAATAACTTCCTAAAGTATAACGGCGATTGGATAATCTTACCTTTTAAAAACATTCATCGTGTAAACAAACTAACATTTATCGTGTAAACAAGCCACGTGTAAATTATTGACCAATCAAATTCATTTATCGTCGCGACCAGTGCTGCACCCAAGCGGTAAAAGGCTGGAACTAACGCTTTTTGGTTTTATATATAAAAAAAACACATTAACCTTTTTTTTTAGTTTTTTGAATAGCCTATATTTTGAATGAAATATTCAGCTACCTACATGCGAAATTTCATAATTATTATGTAGATTTTGCGCAACGTGATAACAAACATCGATTTTGGATTTCATTTTTATAGATATAAAGGAAAAATATGTGAAAAAATAATAGAAAAAAATAATAAAAAAGGTCAGGTGTTGATAATAAAAATAAAAAGGCCTATCCTGACCAGGAGGAGCACATGTGCTTCTCAGATGGCAGAGCGCCATCTGGTGTCACAGAAATCACTTAACATTGATTTAGCCTGTTCCCTGATATTTGGCCAACCCAATTTCTTGATAAATCAAGAAAAGCAATCCACGAACGCGTTTCGCTCTGTTGGCGCTTGTCAGCGTGTTTTCTGTTCCACCAGATGGCGCTCTGCCATCTGAAAAGCACATGTGCTCCTGATCAGGATATTTCTTTTTTATTTTTAATATATCTATATATATATAAATGAATGTTTGTATGTTTGTTTGTTTGTATGTCCGGTATACAAACTGGTATACGCAGTAGTTGACTAATTCAAACTATTTTAAATTATATATAAATTATAAATATTAAAAAACTATATATTTTCAAATTATTCTACTTAGCTCACGAACAGCGCCCTCTATCAAGGTTATAAATACGTTTAAAATCGAAATCTTCTCAAAATTTATTAATAATAGTTCGCTTAATAATTAGAATACTTGATCTAAATCGAAATATTTATAGACACTCGCTCGATTTGAAGATTTATATCTTAACTAATCGCCTGAAATTTTAACAGTATATAGAGTAGAATCTGGAAAAACTTATAGTGAAATTTTCAGGTCTCTATCCCGAATATTCGTCGAGTTTGCCCTTTTGCTCGCGAGCAGCCCCTCTAGCGGTGAAGATGGGAGGTAATATCAGCTGACCTAATGTACATGTAAAGTTTGGAGCGGGACGTTTCACAAGAGTGACATCCACGGCGCCAATTTATAATTGTAACGAATAGTGTTTGAATAAAACATTTAATCGGGTAAACCCGGGCGTTGTCCGGGTCATTCGTCTAGTATATTACACTGCGTGACATTGAAAATGGAACACCAAGAAATAGTGGCCAGAAAGTGATGAAACTCGGCAGACAGAGAGAGACAGGGACGAACAATAAGTGATCTTTATTTCAAAATGATAGTCATAATACAGAGCGAGAACGGCGTCGGCTTAGTTACAAGTAGGACCACCGCGGACGGCGATGCACGCAGCAACACGTCTAGGTAGAGAGTCAATCAGAGTACGGATGGCGTCCTGAGGGATGGCTCTCCATTCCCTCTCAACCATTTGCCACAGTTCGTCTTCTGAACGCGGCTGTGGCAAGGCATGCAAACGGCGTCCAATGATGTCCCAGACGTGCTCGATTGGTGAGAGTTCAGGAGAGTACGGTGGCCAGGGAAGCATCTGTACATCTTGCAGAGCTTGTTGGCTAATGCGAGCAGTGTGCGGTCGGGCGTTATCCTACTGATAGAGGGCATTGGGTACCCCCTGAAGGTAGGGGAGTGTCACCGGTCGCAGCACATCATCAACGTATCGTTGGGCCGTCATAGTGCCCTGAATACGAAGTAAAGGTGACCTGGAATCATACGCGATTGCGCCCCAAACCATGATTCCACGTTGTCGCACGGTGGGGCGTTCCACAATTGCTGCCGGATTGGACCTTTCTCCACGTCGACGCCACACGCGTACACGGCGACTATCACTGGACAAGCAGAAACGCGACTCATCTGAGAACACGACCCTGTGCCATTCCGTCATCCACGTCGATCTAGCCCGGCTCCATTCCAAACGTTGGCGCCTATTCGGTGGGGTCAATGGCAGTCTTCTTAGCGGACGGCATGAGTGCAAGCCATTAGCAACCAATAGACGGGAAATGGTTCTGGTCGAGATGGAATGATCTAGGGTGTCTTGCACATGTTGCAGGATGGCGGTACAAGTGGCTTGTGGGGCCGCCACTGCTTGTCGAAGGATACGCCGATCCACACGTGCTGACGTCAATCTGGTTGCACCGGCATTCCTATAAATTGCCACATTTCCTTGTTCCAACCATCTTCTCCACAGTCGGTGCACCGTGGACGCACCAAGGTGTGTATCAGCTGCGATTTGACGTATGGACCAACCTGCCCTTTTCAGTCCGATCACCATGCCCCTCGTAAAAGAGTTTGTCTGCTTGAACTGCCTCCGTTTACGATGATCTGGCATTCTCTGTTATTACACGTGTCTTTTGACACAAGAACAAAATTTCTACAATGATTTTCCTTGAAGAAATAACGACACGAATACTGTCCTTTCTGCAAGTTCCTTCCCTTATATCTTACTCCATGTGCGCACGAGAGCTGCGCATTTTACATCATTTGCATAACTCGGTTAGGCGCGTCTACCCTGAAATTTGCATAATTTTCTGGCCACTATTTCTTGGCGTTCCATTTTCAATGTCACGCAGTGTATATTGCCAGGCCCTCCCATTAATTTTTCCAATGCAGTGAGGGGGCAGGAGAACTTGTTTAATTTCAAAAATAATCTTACGCGTCTAAAATGGTTTCGAATTTTCATATATATATATATATATTAAAATAAAAAAGGCCTATCTTGACCAGGCTCACATGAGCATTTCTAGATGGCAGAGCACCATCTAGTGGAAAAAAATAAACTAAACGTTTATTTTATCCAAATATTCGATTGGCCAAATATAACAGAACAAGTTATATAAACGTTAGTTTATTTCTGTTCCACTAGATAGGCCCTCTGCATCTAGAAATATTCATGTGAGCCTGGCCAGGATATGCCTTTTTTATTTTAAATATCAACACCTGCCTTTTTTATATTTTCTATATATTTTTCAAATTGTATTTTCACGCACACATATATATAAATATATATCAAATGTTCATAATTATCATGCACTAACCAAATGACCTGTCTTCGCTCAGCCTTTTCCTCCCGTGTGATTGTTTACTCTGTCCGATATTTGGCTTGTATCAATCTATATGGTCAAATTACTTCAAGTTTCTAAATATCCTTTTAATATCAAAGTGTTAATTAGTTATTGGTTTCATTTTTTGTGAGTGAATAGTCTTTTAATAGTTTATATTTTAAACTGCAATCTATAGCTATACACCTAATCGATGAATTTATATTTTTATTAGGAGTTTTGAAGTGGACTTTGAATTCTCCGTTTATAGGTATATAACCTTGTTTCGCCAAAGTTCTATTGAGTGAATGTTTCACTGAAAAAATCTTGCTCTTGCCAATTCAAAATGATGGTCTTGCTTTTCCTAAGTTTAGATCGAATGAATGATCCTCGAAAGAATTTTATTATTGTCTATCAATCATGATGCAGCAATATTTATTTATCATTCGTACCTGAAATTTAAAAGGTTAATTAGTTTAGTACTCATTTAATTTGAATCCCATCCTCATTAATGAAATATTCCTGAGATAAAATTAATTAGGAAGCATTATTAACAAACATATGCTGTGATATCAGCATCCGGTTTTATGAAAACAAATTTATAAATTTAATATAATATTCGATTATTTTCAAATTTTGGGTACGAATTCATTCCAGATCTCTCATGTTTCTTTCACAGAAAATGTAAATTGTATATTTGTATGTTTATTCAAATTATCCCCTCATTTACACGTCAATAATAAGACCAATACTTATATACTGCCACCCGATTTTTATGACAGCACATAAGACCATCCTTAAAAATCTAGAAGTCTTTGAAAATAATATGATCAGAAAATTCATGTCTCCACCCTGGTTCGTTCGGAACACAATCCTCAGGAACGATCTGAATATCGAAAACATCAACGACTACATTATTAGACAATAATTTAAATTCTACGAAAAATCGAAAAATTATAGAACCCTACCTTCAATGAAGCCACAAACTACGAATGCGGAAAAAGAAAAATAAGAAATTTAAAACCTAGACAGATTCTCCATCAATTAAGCCAAAATGACGAAAAGTGAAAAAAAAAAGGAAAAATAAACCCACCTTGAATATCAAACAAGCAAGACAAAACCTTCTCAAGAACAATATCCCCAAGGACCTGAGAATCCAGACCCAACGACCTCAATATAAATTATAATTGTAAATGAACGCCTGTACATAACTATCCCCCACAGTATATTGTAAATATGAGGTTGCTCTTTTTGAGCGGCACCTAATAAAGTTATTTGGAACTGGAACTTTTCATATTATCAATATATATATGTATATAACTACACTTTGATATACAAGGGTATTTCCAAAGGTTTTTGCAATCAATATTAAAAATTAAAATATTCAAAAAATGATTCAAACTATCAAAATATACCTTCATTTTTACCAAACATAAACATTTTCATAAAATAGTAACAACAATCACGTATCAGACACAATGGAGTTGACTAGAGAAAGTTTACGCGCCATGAACTTTTATGATTATAAAAGTAATTTAACTTCTAAAGAATCCTATGAAAGATTGATGGAAGCTTTAGGAGATAAAGCTACTACTATTGAACTGTTTTTAATAGGTTTCATGAATTTAAATTTGGAAAACCCAACCTTGAAAATGAACCTTTCAGGTCGACCACCAAGAGCAGTGACCCAAAAAATAAAATTGAGCTGGTAAGATTTTTACTCAGAGAAGATTAAAAATTACATATCTGCAGTTAAAAAAAGTGTGGGAATTGGATCGGCAGCAATCAACATCATCATTAATGATCAATTAAAATACATAAAACTTTTTAGTAGATGGGTACCTCACAGCTTGACTGAATACCAAAAATTTGGTCGCGTTAAATGGTGTAATTTCATGTTGAAAAAAAATTAATGAAGGCAAATAAAAGGCTGTTTTAGTATTATTACAGTTGACGAAACTCGAAATCACAATTTTAATCCAGAAACAAAGCGGCAATCTACTCTTTGTTGCTCTTCAAAATCACCTCCTCCTAAAAAAGTTCGCAGAGCTCGAAGTGTAAAACAAATGGTCGCTTGTTTTTTTTTAATATATAAATAAAGTGGTTTGATTGATATTGTGAAGTAAGAAGATCGAAAGACAGTTAATAATCACTGGTATGCAACAAAATGCCTTCCATCAGTCACTCATCCACCATATTCACTAGACCTAGCACCTTGTGACATTTTTTCTATTTCAATAAGTTAAGTTATAATTTAAATTGATAAAATTTTATACTGATGATAAAGCACTGCAAGCCATTATTAATGCCGTAAATTCCACCCCCGAAGATGACTGGTATAAGTGCTTCGATAATTGGATTTCATGGATGAAATCTTGTATAGGTGAATACTTTGAGAATTTATGAAAATTAAAAAGTTGCAGCTTTAATAAAAATTAATTAATTTGGAGTGATCCTTGTAGCTTTAAGAGCGAGAAGCGATATTTTATATATAGAGATGATCTGGCTTCGTGTGTCTTCTGCTCGAATGAATGTTTTGCTCTTTGAATTTTGTTCCTGCCTACTAAAAATGAAGATCTGGCTTCGCCCGTGGTCTGCTCTAAGGAATATTCACCAAAAATATTTTGTTTCTGACAATCAAACATGATACAGTAATATTATCATAATCATTTTATAACTAAACATATCCATTTTGCCTAGTTCTTAGTCAAAATTAAGAGATATATTTATAACCCTGGAGCGCAGAGAAGAATAAATCAAGTACATTCTACTTATATATATTTATATATGAAATGTCTTAAATAAATATTTATAAATAGTGTTAATAGACGTCTCTGATTCTACAATTATTGTTATATATTAGATTGATATATAAATTTGATGCACTAGCGCGCCATCTACCGCTGAGAGGGTTCACCACTGATGAGCCAGGCCCTCTCATTAATTTTTCCATTGCAGTAAGGGCAGTAGAAATTGTTTAATATCAAAAAGAATCTTACGCCTTTAAAATAGTTTTGAATTTTGATATATAAATGTTCGCCAATTCCATGATATGGTAATTTTTCTAATCGATATTTCTTTCGAAATATCTTTGGCCAGAGCAGGACTTGAAGGAAGCCTGAGTTACAGGTAGACGTTTCATATATCCATAATGATTTTTATGCCGAAAAGGTTAATCTGCCAAGAATATTCTGTATGGGAAGTGATGATATTTATATGCAGTGCCTAGAGCATCTCCCTCCTCCCTGGAGCGTGGAGGGGGTGTGACCTCCTTGGAGCGTTGGGAGGTTGCTAGGTCTAACGAGGGGGACTGGAGCCGTCTTCCGTGTGGCGCCTCTTTAGTGTGTGTCCCCGTCCGGCCCGGGCACCCTAAGATAAATAATCTTTTTAATTTTTTATCCAAAAATAAAATGATATTTGTTTTGGGAGGTGTGCAGTAAGTCTAATGTGTTAAATTAAACTATTGTATCGAAAACTCATATTCATATTTGAAAAGCTGTACGACTTCCATTGTAGTACAAAACGAAATCCCAAAATTAATTCTAACTACAATAAAATAATCAATTAAAAAGGATAATATGCAAATTTCAACTTCCATTCACTATAGTTACTTTAAATATCTAAATAATTCAATAACAGCTGAAAAATACTTAAATACTACGCTGCTGTTGAAAATTAAACGTTACATAGCTAACTAAGACTTGATATTTTTTCCTGAAAATTGCTCAAAACGTTGAAAACCCGATTGCCTCACAACTTGTGATTTGTGCAAAAGTATAATACAAGATAAAATTACACACTCAACAGTCTACTACCCTCTCATGATAGAATAAAGAGAAGAATTGCTGGGTGATTCCTCCATGCCCCAACCCAACTCTCAACAAATGTACATCTGGCTAAATACTGCGCTGGCTGACCTGAGCTCTAATTTACCGGGCCCGCATTGGTTGGGGGAGGGCCACGTTGGTTGGGGGTGGAGTCACGTTGGTTGAGGATGGGGCCGCATTGGTTGGGGATGGAGTCACGTTGGTTGGGGATAGGGCCACGTCGGTAGGGGAATAGGCCACGTTGGTTGGGGGGTGCAGTCCGTTGGTTGAGGATGGGGCCGCATTGGTTGAGGGTGGGGCGATGATTGCAAGAGTAGGCGTGGTGCTTGGCCTAAACGCCTATAATTTCCGTGGCAGAGTGGCAGCATTTAGGGCCAGGAAGAGTAACCGACTCCGGCTACGTAGCTAAGAAGTTACCAAGCTCTTTCGCTATGTCGCCGCCAGAGAACTCTGATCCTGTATCATGAAATAATCATGTCACACAGTATAAGTACACACGTGCTAATATGATACCGCGACATCAGTTATAAGAAATTTGAACTATGTTTGATGCGTATGTTTATTTTTAATATAAAATTTCCACTCACCTTACTACTCGCACAATGATAAAATAATGGAAGGGCCTGGTTTATTAGTGATGAACCCCCTCGGATATTTCTCCAGTTTAATCTACCATACTGCTGTAATATTTCAATTTGCTGTTTTCTTTTTATACTGATACCATACTGCTGTAATATTTCATTTTGCTGTTTTCTTTTTATACTGATACCATACTGCTGTAATATTTCATTTTGCTGTTTCTTTTTATACTGATACCATACTGCTGTAATATTTCATTTTTGCTGTTTTATTTTTATACTGATACTGAAGCTGACTCTTGCTAAATGTATTTTAAAAAGGCTATGGACATAATATTTAGGGGAAGTATGAAAATACATATATAATTATATATTTATATTTGTAAAACGTAAACCTTTCCTTTAATGAATTCATCAGAATGTTTCCATTCAGAGAACGTTAACTTAGGTAAATGAATACATAGAAAACCTTACGTTAGATAGGTGGAAATATATAATTAATTTTCAATTTATTCTAAATTTGGAATAAAATATAATGAGGTAGATAAAATGTTAACAATATACGAGGGGTGTCCCATAAGTCCGTTGCCCGACCATGAGAATGAAATATTAGAAACTAATAAATTTTACCATATGTACCTTAAAACCTTGTATAAAGATATGCATATTTTTGCTATCTTTCTACTATTAACCGTTTTTTTGTATAGGTCTGAAAGAAGACAAGAAACAGGAATCATCTAAATGGAGACAAACGAGATTCGTGCTGTAATGAAATATCTTTTTAAGAAAGGAATGTCGCCGAAGGAAATCTATGAGGATATGGTGGATACATTAAGGGAAGATGCTCCTTTCTATAGCACAGTAAAAAATGGGTAGCTGCGTTTAAATTAGGGAGGATCAGCACCGAAGACAAACATCGAACAGGAAGACCTGTTGAGTCAGTTACTCAATAAAGCATCGACAAGATACATGATTTGGTTATGTTGGACAGAAGAATGACAGTTCGTCAGATAGAAAAGACCTTGGGTATTCCAAAACCAACAGTGGATCGGATCATGAGAGAACACTTGGGTCTCAGGAAGCTTTCTGTCCGTTGGGTTCCCAAACTTTTGACACCCGATCAAAAGGCTGTAAGGAGAAAGTTGTCTTCGGACAAACTTGCGTTATTTGAAGCCAATACAGAGGAATTTGTTAATAGATTTGTTACCATGGATGAGACTTGGGCCCATCACTTTACACCAGAGTCCAAGCAACAATCCATGCAATGGAGTCACTCCGGTTCCCCACTCCCCAAGAAAACCAAGACAGTTCCATCAGCAGGGAAGGTTATGGTGTCTGTCTTTTGGGATTCCGAGGGTGTACTTCTTCTAGACTTTCTGAATAAGGGTCAAACCATTAGTCGAAATTATTATGCAAATCTTGTGAAGCAACTACGAGAAGCTATAAAGAAAAGAGAAGAGGAGAGTTGTCCAGAAATATTGTTTACCATCAAGACAATGCTCCGAGTCATCGGTCGCTGCAAGCCATGGCTGCTATTTATGATTCTGGCTTTGAACTTTTACCACATGCACCCTATTCACCAGATCTAGCTCTGTATCACTTCCACCTATTTCCTCATTTGAAAAAATCACTTTCGGTCATTCATTTTATGTCAGATGAAGAGGTCATTAATGCTGTAACCTCATTTTTTCAGTCACTTTAATCATCGTTATTTTTGGAGGGCATAAAAGCATTAGAACATCGCTGGAAAAGGTGTATATACCTTAAAGGGGATTATGTTGAAAAATAAATCATAATGATTTTAATAGTCATTTTCTTATATGTCGGGCCACCGACTTATGGGACACCCCTCGTATATATATATATATTTTTTTTTTTTAAAACAAAATTGGCACTTCCTGACCACTCACATGAGCCCCTTTAGATGACAGAGCGCCATCTAGTGGAACAAAAATCAACAAAACGTTGAATTAGTTTGTTCCAAAAATATTTAGCTAAGCCAATTTCTCAATAAATCGAGTATTCAACCACGTATGCGTTTCGGGCTGTTGGCCCTCGTCAGCGTTGAGCAGACTGTACCTCTACAACCAAACTTGGCCTTAAATACCCATTTCTTGCTAACCCAAGAAGCCTCTGGGACCAAACATTGGTCTGTACCACGCTGACGATGACCAACAGCCTCAAACGCGTACGTGGTTGACTTTTCTTGATTTATCAAGAAATTAGGTTGGCTAAATATTTTTGGAACAAGCTAAAGCACGTTTAGTTGATTTTTATTCCACTAGATGGCGCTCTCTGCCATCTAAAATGTTCATGTGAGCCGTCAGAAAATGATAATTTTGTTTTTTAATACCAACGCCTAACATTTTTATTCTTATTCATTCACATATATGAGTCTCATGAGTGTTCTTTACGTCAGTTGTATATGCTGCACGTTTTTCTGTTTGATCGGGGGATGTATAAACATTCTATATAGGTCACTATTTATCATACAAAGCTTTGAATGGCCCCTAAATAACCTAAAAATAATAACTTGTGTTCTCTTAATGAATGGTTCATATTTGCATCATTGCTATATTTAATGATTACACATCTATTTATCTTTCGGACACAAAATTTAGAGTATATGATAATATATCCCAATGTTTCCAATTAATATAAAATAATCTAAATATAAATATATGTAAATTTATGTTTGTTTTATTTAATAAGCAGGTGTATAATTATGCTATTAATTTGTGCCTGTGTCGTATGTGCGTTGTATACGCATATGATAAATGATGCAAATAAGATAATATGCATGTTCATAACATCTCGGGTTCCGAAATAGTTTTAACCCCATTTGATATTTACCTCTACATATAATATTTTTATTATTCATGCGTACTGAATATGTGTATGTTGGTATATCAATTTTTATTTATTAACCGTGTGTATGTTATATTTGTGAAGGTGTACTACACACAGGGTTTTTCTAAGGATCATGAGCAGAGAAAATTTGATTATGATATTTGATCTTTCACGGTAATTATTCCTGACCAAAAGTCCAACCCCTTCTCTAAGTGGAGGGCGGAAGAAGCAGCACAAGTAAGGGACTGCCATGTAGGGCGAAGTATGTTGGGGACTTCGTAAGCCCCGAGCCACTACGGAACCATGAAGGCCTACAGGGAACTCTGAAATGTGGCTGACTAACGGGGCAATGGCACACCCCCCCCCCCTCCATTCCATGGTGGACAAGACACCACCACGGTAATTATTTATTAATTTCATTCCAAACCATTTTGTATCTTATCGTTCAAATAATCTATAAAAATGGAATATAATTAGCCCATAAATAGATTGTAGAAGTTTCCAATTGAAAGGTTCCAAGGATAACTATCGAATTCTTAGGAGAAGCAACACGCCCTCACCCAGCTTGGCGACTACAGGGCAGGGGGAGTAAGGGAGGCTGCGGTATGGGGCGGAATCTCTGGGCAGGGCCAGGCGGAGTCTTGGAGCCATCAACTCCGGGTAGATGTGGAATAAATCTCGAAGGACTTTCATTGCTTTAGTGAATTAAAGAAGCATATCGATTGGCAAGATTTTCCAATCACTTATAAAAATGGAAAAAAAATTGGCATACCTCTCCAAATGAGAGGTGCTATTTCGGTACAAGAATATCATCCTGCCGCAACATTATGTTGTATTCGGGTCTGAATTTCGACCTTTTCACTTCACCAGCTTAAGCAACCTTTCGGCCAATTCGAACAATTCCATAACCTCCCTCGTAGGATGTTATGGAATTGAACCTGTCCCTATAATGATGTGGTGCAGAAACCATGAAATACTGGTTAGCTAATTGTCTGAATATGTCAAAATTAGTATCGGGCGTCACTTCTCATTAAAATTTTATTTTTGAACGAAAAAATGTCGTTTAATTGATACATATAATTTATATTAAAAACAAAGAAGGCATTTCCTGACCATGAACTCATGTGCTCGTTGTCAAGGTATGCCTTCTTTGTTTCTAATATCAACACCAGACTTTTTTATTTTTTTTTCGATTATTTTTTCACATATTTTTACATAGAATATTGAAGCATTGCTGTCTCCCTGCCTCTGAAAACTGAAAGAATGTTAGGTGATGATCCTGGAAGTGGTACAAAAAGGACATGCTGCAGGTAACGGTCGAGTATAATGTAGCATGGCTTGGATAGCGTGGATGGCTTTTCTTGATTTATCGAGAAATTGGGTTGGCCAAATATCAAGGAACAGGCTAAATCAATGTTTAGTTGATTTCTGTTCCACCAGATGACGCTCTGCCTTCTGTAAAGCACATGTGCTCCTGGTCAGGATATGCCATTTTTAATATTGATTTCAACACCTGATCTTTTTATATTTTATTTTTTCTTTCGTTTTTTATAATAATATATATTAAGCAATCTCATACTGCCTACAACTGCAATAATAAAATATTGGAAGGTTCTGACTCATCATTGGTGAACCTTACATATATAATAGAATAGTTGTGGCCAATAGGATGAAGAGCTGCTGGTACTTACCTCTTATTCAGCCTCCATTGGCCGCACGCAGCAGCAACAGCAAAAGCGGAAGAGCCGCTTCAGAGCACCCTTGAATTTCTAAGGCTTCCTGTAATATATTCTGACGGTGTTTTGACCCACCGCCAATTTTGAACAGCCCTTTCAACCGCCACCACCTCTGCCGACGGTGACGCCAAGTCGGCGCATGCGCGGCGGTGGTGACGTGGTAAGCACGTGGGAGGATACCGTTGTTTTTTTTTTTTTTTTGACGGCCACCACGAGCCAACGTCCATTTTCATCCATCCATTTTCATCAAACCTTTTTCAACTCTTCTTTACTAGATTTTAATTTGTAACAATAATAATTAACATTGATATTTATTTTATATTTTAACTGTAATAATTAAAATATCTTGGAATGAATAATTGAATCATTTCTTCAAAACCAGACGAGCCACCACAATATAATTCAAGATTATCTTTTTAAGTTAAAACAGGCTGTTTTTCGAAATTGACTATCAAAATAAAAGCATCAATTTTTTTATTGTGTTATAATAGCACTGGTTATATTCATACATCATAAAACAATTTCATTGGTGCCGTTGTCTTGTCAAGGGGAAGGAACAAATGTCTGCGTGTATCTCTATCACAGCAGTCGCATTTTTCTATATCTTAGGTAACTAAAGCTGCTGTTCTGGATCCATGTTTTTTATGAAGGTCTACGGGATAAGAACTCCTATCTCTGCGGTAGGCTGTCCGACTTCAAGGCAGCTTGTGAAAGCAAATATATTCCAGACGTCCCTCAGTTCGTTTGTATTGTCAAACTTGTCATTGTCTAATATACACAGCCTAGCCATAAATTCTGTTACAAACAATTTTAAAAATTAAATGATTAAATACAAAAACTAATGGAATATAAATACATATTTTATTAGCCAATAGGACATAGATTTCAAATATATACAATCATTTAAAATGTCCTCCTTTATTTTTAACACAGGATCTCAAACGTTCGGGCCACTGATCTATGGCGGCCCGAACCTTTTCTATGGGTATTTCTTTCAACAATATTGTTTTCAATTGATCCAAACTATTTTATCTTTTAGAGCACACCTTCTCCTCTAAATATTCCCACAAGCTGTAATCAAGGGGGGTTTAAATCAGGGCTTCCAGGGGGCCATTCATTGGCCTTTATAAACTCCGGAACATTTATCTCCAACCATTTTTGAATTGACTTAGCTTTGTGAGCATGAGATGAATCTTGTTGAAATATCTAATGTTCTCCATTAAACATTTTCGTATTCAGAGGCTTTACTATTTGTGCCAAAATAGCTTCTTGATAGTTTTTAGCTGTATTTTTTACCTCTTTGGCACAGAAGTGGAGAGCTGTTACACCTTGGTAGCTAACTCCCCACCAAACCATGACAGAAGAAGGATGGTGACTTTTTTCAAGTCTTCTGAACTCAAAGAAGCTTCTAGAGAGCTACGAGCATACATCCTATCATTCTGACGATTAATCTTCTCCTCGACAGTGAAAATTTTCCCGTTTGTGAAAAGGATTCTCTCATGCCACCGTACATCATGCCGCGCCAACAACATTTTTGTTCTAACCCTTCTAATATCTCTAAGAGCAGGGGTTATCAAATGACCTGTGCGTCGTTTGAAAGCTCTCAGTTCAAGGTCTTCGTTGATTATCCTGGAAACGGTTCTTGGAGCTAAATTCATCTGCTTTGCTAAGATCTTTTGTTTGCGGCGTGGATTTCGACGAATTCTTTCGCGAATGGTTTTTATAGCTGCTTGCGTTCGTTGCACGCGCGGTCGACCAGATCTTTCAAAGTTATTAATAGTGCCAGCCTTGTTGAACCTTTTAATGGTTCGATAAACAAATTAACGCGTAATATTCAGGATGAAGGACTTTGGCCTACCTTGTGTAAGGCTATTAGAGCTATACGGTTTTCTTTAACACCCCAATCCATTATCAAAAAACAAATATATTGTGATTTTCTTTTCTAAACACGTGTGAACGAGATATTCAAAAAACAACTACTGTATTTTGAATACTTCACGCGGTCAAATTAAAATTTTTATTACTGAGATTTGGTTTTGTAACAATATTTATGGCTAGACTAAATATATATGCACATATATACACAACAACAACAAAAGGCTTTATTTAGAACCTTTAGTCTTATACATATTCTCCAAGCAGAAATGTAGGATACATGCAGGAAAAAGGTAATATTACCTTAATGGTAATATGATATTTATATGCAGAAACAATTATATAAAGACAATCAACTTGGTACTACATAAAGTTCTTACATACTGCAAACTACGTAAATTTCAATTCGGCCCAATCTATCATAAAATTTCAGTAGTAAACACTCTCTCCAAAAGATTACCAACACATTGCTCAATGAAAAATGATGAAAAATGGAGAGAAATAGAATTTTTAGAGACGTAAAAAAACAATGATTATCCAGATAAATTTATTTTAAAAAACATTTTTAAACCTAAATTTTTTACAATCAAGCAACACCCCTGATAAATCTAAAATATTATATTGCACCCTCCCTTACAGCTACGGCTCTGAACGCATTGCCGGAGTCTTAAAGAGAAACAATATTACTGATACATATAAATCTCCATTCAATTTGAAAAGATTTCTACGCCACCCAGACACGAAACAAATTAGCAAAGAAGAAAACAAAAATAATGTAAATTGAAAAATACCATGTAATGATTACCCCGCAAAATACATAGGAGAAACAAGTAAGCCTCTAAAAGATCGCATCAAAAAACACAAATCAGGTTTAAGAAATTATAATCCATTATCACTCTTTGTAGACCACGCTTTGAAAAACAACCAAACACCGGACTTTGATAAAAACGGATATTTGATACCAGAACATAAATGAAAAACGTTGCCGATTATTTTTGGAAGGTTGGACCTCCGCAGAAGACAAAGATAGTATGAATAGAAAAATTGAACTACCAGAGATATATTCGCAATTTAGATTGTCATGAAAATATTTACAGTTTGATTTTTATTTTAATATTTCAAATTCCCGATATTTTAGGTCTATATTTTAATTTAATTTTATAGGGATAGGTACACATCTAGAACAAGTTTTATTTATGTGATATCATTTTTAAAAATACTTTTCCATTTTCAACTTATAAAATTTATTTCAAACTTCACAATATTATTTTAAAATATAATATTAATGTTTTAATTAATATATATATCTATATATATATATATATATACACTGCGTGACATTGAAAATGGAACACCAAGAAATAGTGGCCAGAAAATTATGCAAATTTCAGGGTAGACGCGCCTAACCGAGTTATGCAAATGATGTAAAATGCGCAGCTCTCATGCGCACATGGAGTAAGATATAAGGGAAGGAACTTGCAGAAAGGACAGTATTCGTGTCGTTATTTCTTCAAGGAAAATCATTGTAGAAATTTTGTTCTTGTGTCAAAAGAGACGTGTAATAACAGAGAATGCCAGGTCATCGTAAACGGAGGCAGTTCAAGCAGACAGACGCTTTTACGAGGGGCATGGTGATCGGACTGAAAAGGGCAGGTTGGTCCATACGTCAAATCGCAGCTGATACACACCTTGGTGCGTCCACGGTGCACCGACTGTGGAGAAGATGGTTGGAACAAGGAAATGTGGCAATTTATAGGAATGCCGGTGCAACCAGAGTGACGTCAGCACGTGTGGATCGGCGTATCCTTCGACAAGCAGTGACGGCCCCACAAGCCACTTGTACCGCCATCCTGCAACATGTGCAAGACACCCTAGATCATTCCATCTCGACCAGAACCATTTCCCGTCGATTGGTTGCTAATGGCTTGCACTCATGCCGTCCGCTAAGAAGACTGCCATTGACCCCACCGAATAGGCGCCAACGTTTGGAATGGTGCCGGGCTAGATCGACGTGGATGACGGAATGGCACAGGGTCGTGTTCTCAGATGAGTCGCGTTTCTGCTTGTCCAGTGATAGTCGCCGTGTACGCGTGTGGCGTCGACGTGGAGAAAGGTCCAATCCGGCAGCAATTGTGGAACGCCCCACCGTGTGACAACGTGGAATCATGGTTTGGGGCGCAATCGCCTATGATTCCAGGTCACCTTTACTCCGTATTCAGGGTACTATGACCGCCCAACGATACGTTGATGATGTGCTGCGACCGGTGACACTCCCCTACCTTCAGGGGGTACCCAATGCCCTTTATCAGCAGGATAACGCCCGACCGCACACTGCTCGCATTAGCCAACAAGCTCTGCAAGATGTACAGATGCTTCCCTGACCACCGTACTCTCCTGATCTCTCACCAATCGAGCACGTCTGGGACATCATTGGACGCCGTTTGCATGCCTTGCCACAGCCGCGTTCAGAAGACGAACTGTGGCAAATGGTTGAGAGGGAATGGAGAGCCATCCCTCAGGACGCCATCCGTACTCTGATTGACTCTCTACCTAAACGTGTTGCTGCGTGCATCGCCGTCCGCGGTGGTCCTACTTGCTACTAAGCCGACGCCGTTCTCGCTCTGTATTATGACTATCATTTTGAAATAAAGATCACTTATTGTTCGTCCCTGTCTCTCTCTGTCTGCCGAGTTTCATCACTTTCTGGCCACTATTTCTTGGTGTTCCATTTTCAATGTCACGCAGTGTATAAATGAATGTATGTGTGTGCGTGTGACCTTTATGCCTGACCAAACCATTCATTGGAACGCCATGAAACTTTTGGAAGTTATTTAGTATAGTACTGGGAAGGTTTCTAGCAAATAAAATTTTTGAAATAACTTTTCGCCTAAAAATAATCATGATAAATATTCTAATTTATCTGTTATAATTCAACAATCTGCTCTGAATATTATCATGATGATACGATGATTTTGTAATGTAGAAAATTAGGAAAGACAAAATTCAGGATGACACGGCAATTTATTTGAGACAAGAATAATGATACAATTCCATGGCAAGATACTATTCTTTTAACTTCCAATTACCGAGGGAACCAATTAATATTGATTTTATTCAACTTATCGAGTATTTTTCAAGGGACCGGGAAAAAATGTTCACTTTATCGAGAGATTCGTTAGACAAACCTTTACTAGGGTAAAACCCGGGCGAAGCCGGGTACATCCGCTAGTATATATATAACTTTGCAAACATTTTATGCACTTTGTGTTTTCGTTTGTAAGATCATTAATCACCACAGACACGGTTAGCCATTAAAAGTTGTTTTTATTTCAAAAAGTCTCTCGACTTATTTAGGCATACAATTTTTAGTTGAATGGTATTCTAACAATAAAGAAACATAACATATTGTTTACAATAAAATATAAAAAAATTTTAAAAAGAATAATTAAATATTTACATTTACAAAATGTAACTTTTATAAAACACACAAAGTTTAACACAGCGCCATCTAGGTGTGGCAATTGGAATTATTTCACCCTACATTCACTCCCCCTCCAGTGACCGAGGTCACGATATGTTAAAATTCTTTGGGGAGGATGAATCTCTCTACCACTACGAGTCTTTTGGGGATCTTCAAAATGGACTTTCTGGGTACGGGTCTTGGATGGTTGCAGGTCCTGCTGGATCCCTGGTTGCTGGCGCCGGTCAACATCTTCAGGGTATGACTCCTTCAGAAGATAAGCTCGTTTCAAACGGTCGAGGGAAACATTGTCTTCTTTTCCTTTAACCACATTACTGTAAAATATTTTACAGTCCTTTTCAAAACCTTAAATGGGCCTTCATAAGCAGGTTCGAGAAGTTTTTTAACCCTGTCCTTTCTAATGAATACGTGGAAGCAACTTTGCAGGTCCTTATGAATGAAAACATTAGGATTCCGGTTGATCCTTGATTTCATTGGTTGGAGGGAAGACATGTCTTTTTGCAAGTTTTTGATTAGATCATCTCTATTTCTCGTTTGTTGAGAGTCCTGGAAAAATTCTCCTGGAAGTCTTATGGTCTTGCCAAATACCATTTGTGCTATGGAAAAATCAGAAGAACCGTAGATTGAGGATCTTAATCCCAAGAGTACTGAAGGCAGCCTCTCGGTCCACCTGATATAGTTGTGAGAACTTATTGCGGTTTTCAAAGTTCGATGGAACCTTTTAATTTTGCCAATTCTCTGGGGGTGGTATGAAGTCGCATGCTTCAACTGGATTCCGCACATTTTGTCAAATTCCTTAAGTTTCTGAGACATGAATTGCATGCGTCTATCAGTTATTAGATGGCATGGGGTTCCATATTTGCTGATCCATTCCTTGTAGAAGGATTTGATTATGGTATCTGCTTTTATGTCTTCCAATGGCAGAACTTCCACCCAATTGGTGAAACGGTCGATAAGGGTCAGGCAATAGGTTTTTCCTTCCGATGGTGGTAGAGGTCCAATTAAGTCGATGTGGACGGTTCCAAACCGCTCATCAGGGTTCCCGAATTCATCATACTCAGGTCTGGTATGACGAGTTATTTTACTCTTCTGGCAGTTTATGCATCCCTTAGTCCAATTCCTAATGTATTTGTTGATATTAAGCCATATATAACGCGAGGTCACTTCTCTGACTGTAGTCTTAATTCCTGGATGAGACAGTCCATGAATTGATGTGAAGACGTTCATCCTGAATTCTTCTGGAATATATGGCCTTATTATGTTAGTGGAGATATCGCACCAAAGGGCTTTTCCTGAAGGCAAGCGATGCTCTTTAAAATCAGCGACTTTTTTTGTGACCGAAGATTCGATAATTCAGTATCGTCTTGTTGTTTCTCAGCAATGATGTCGTATTCAATTGAGATGATTTCATATATTCTTGACAACGTATCGGCCACCATGTTGTCCTTGCCGCTGACGTGCCGAATCGAAGTCGTGAATTGGGAGATGTATTGCAACTGTCTAACTTGACGGGGAGAAGCTTTTTCGAGGTTTTGTTGGAAGGCGTAGATCAGTGGTTTCTGATCAGTAAAAATGGTAAAATCTCGACCCTCCAAGAAAAATTTAAAATGTTTGATTGCCGAAAAAAAAGCTAGCAATTCGCGATCATAAGTGCTATATTTGGTCTGGCTTTCGCTCAATTTCTTTGAAAAGAACGCTATGGGCTTCCAAGCTCCATCTATGAAATGTTGTAGGACTGCACCCATTGCTCTGTCGGAAGCGTCGGTAAATTGAGCCAAAGGATATTCGGGGTCAGGAAATGTCAATAGTGCTGCTTTTGATAATTCTGTTTTGCACTTTATAAATTTCAGTTCAGCTTCTTCTGTCCAGGGGATAGGGCGCTTATCATTTTTCTTAGAGCCCTTAAAGTAATCGTTCAAGATAGCTTGATCTTCAGCTGCATTCTTCAAGAATCGACGATAAAAATTTATCATCCCTAAAAATCTTCTTAGATCTTGCACTGTTTCAGGTTTTTTGTAATCCACTATGGCTTGAACTTTCGATTCTGTTGGTCTTATTCCTTCTGGAGTGATCCAATATCCTAGGAATTCGACGTTATTGACGTCTAGGACGGTCTTCGCTTGGTTGATGCGTAGTCCATGTTGATCCAGTCTTGAAAAAACTGCTCTCAAATTACTCTCGTGTTCTTCTTCGGATTTTGAAGTTACAAGGATGTCGTCCAAATATGGGAAAACAAAATCAAGACCCCATAAAACTTCGTTGATGAACCTCTGAAATGTTGCAGGTGCGCCACATAATCCAAAACTCATCACTTCGAACTCGAACAGTCCAAACGGTGTGATAACAGCTGTTTTCTCTCGATCTTCCTCATTGATTGGGATTTGGTAATAAGCCTTGAAGAGGTCTATTTTTGAGTAATAACGGGTCTTCTTCAATATGTGGTTGAAGTTTTCGAGTTTTGAGATCGGATACCTATCTGGAATGGTCACACTGTTGAGTTTTCTATAATCACCGCAGGGTCTCCATGAGCCTTCTTTTTTCCTTACCATGTGTAGGGGGCTTGCCCACGGTGATCTAGATGGTCGAATTATGTGGTTGTCCAGCATATATTGGAATTCCTTTTTAGCGATCTTCTAGAGCATGCTGTTCAATGGTCTTGCTCTTGCAAAAACTGGAGGACCTTTAGTTGTTATAAAGTGCCTAACATTGTGCTGGACTTTGGGCCTCAGCAAGTTTGGAATGGTTATATTCGGGAACGAAGAAATAATATTATAAAATTTTGAATTCTTGTCTAGGGTGCTGATGCCACAACTCATTGAGGTTACTGCGCCTCTAATTTTCAGGTTAGTGCAACCATCAATAAGTTGCCTGTTTCTCAAATCAATTAATAAATTGTGCCCTTTGAGGAAATCAGCTCCCAGAATATATTTGGAAACTCTCGCTGTGATGAAGCGCCATTTGAAATTTCTTCGTAGTCCCAAGTCGACCTCCAATATCTGAAATCCATAAGTTCGAATGAGGCTTCCATTAGCAGCATACAATTAGAAATCCTCTGTAGGTGTACCCTTGCCTTGGAATGGGGTAAGGGAAACATCTTCCCCGCTGTCTATTAAAAATCGCATTCCCGTTTTTGCGTCCGTGACGAATAATCTGGATTTGCGACAAGCGTTTGTCCATTAGGCAGTAGGATCTGTCGCCGCTTCCCCTACCCGCTGGAGTTTCCCGATGGCTTCTTCCATTAACAGGGCGAAGTGAATTTATCTGGGCGGCACTTGTTTCCAAACCTGTAATGGAAATAGCAGTATTTGCGACTTGGGTTGTACTTTCTTGAGCGAGATCGTGATCGCTGTCTTGGACGAGGCGAATTGGAACGCCTGTTCTGCCTAGTACGATTCTCTAGCTTCAAAGTAGCTATTTCCTCTTTCAGTGACGCAATTGTAGCAGTCATTTTCTCAAATGTTGCGTCTTTGTTCTTACTTTCACAAACTTGTAGTCGAGGGTTCATGTCCTGAATCTTGTCAGCCATCTCTGCAAGCTTGTCCAGGCCTTCTTCGCTCACTACTAGTATATATATTTTTATGATTTCAGGTTATTTGTCCATCCATAATGTTTGGAAAACTTTTTCTGAGATGTCTTTATCGGTTTTGAGGGTTCTCATCTTACTCAGTAATTGGGTAGGCTTTAGGTCGCCTAATTCCAGTCCAGTTAGTAGCTTACTTAATATTTTTTTCTTCGCTCTCTTTAAAAATTGATAGGAGACGATTTTTGGCCGTTGTGTATTTGTTAGTGTGCTTGGAATCTTGGATTATTCGCGCTTTTAAATCCTTTTATTTTATATATATATATTCTCTACAATATGCGGCTCTAGTTGGGATACTAAATAGTTAAATTTTTAGACTCTTGGGTTATTCCCGAAATAGCAAACTGAGCTTCCACTTGGTAAAACCAAATCTCTGGTTTGTCTGACCAGAATGGCGGTATTTTGATCGAGACCTTTTTTGTCTCCGATTCCTGTTTTACCTGCATTTTTTAACTATTACAAAAGCTACTTTTTCAAAGATCAAAAATGCAAATTAGATAAAAAATGCAAGATTAAAATTACAAAAGCTATTTTTTTTTAAATAAAATAAAAATTATGCAAAATTAATTTTCAAACTGGATTGTGGCAACTTTAACCGGTCTGTGGCACTATCTGAGGTACTATGAAATATTATGATGTCAACAAATTTAAGGTTTGAGCACCCTTTCCCTTGGCAGTATCCCTCAGCCTTCCCACTGGTGGAGGGACAGTTGGGACTAACCAGAAACGTTCGGCTCACCACTGTAGGATCATTAATCACCACAGACACGGTTAGCCATTAAAAGTTGTTTTTATTTCAAAGAGTCTCTCGACTTATTCAGGCATACAATTTTTAGTTAAATGGTATTCTAACAATAAATAAAAATAACATATTGTTTACAATAAAATATAAAATAATTTTATAAAAATAATAATTAAATATTTACCTTCACAAAATGTAACTTTTATAACACACAAAGTTTAACACAGCGCCATCTAGGCCATCTAGAAACTGTTAAAATTTTGGGAGTTATTTTTAAAAATCATAGACAAAGGAATAAGATTAATTTTGGAACACATGTTGACAATATAATTATGAAAGCTACGAAACTTAAGAATATATTATTCTCATTATGTGCACGTACTTGGGGCATTGATACTCGACGTAGATTGATCTTATATAAAGCTATGATATGCTCTACAATAAGCTATGTATCAAATATTTGGTTTCCTTTTATCACTGCAGCAAAAAGATCCAAGTTGAATTCTATACAATATCAAATTCTTATTAGATGCATTCATGCTTATAGGACTTCATCTTCTTACATCACACATATACTAGCGAAAACCCCTTTACTGTCCGATTATCTTGAATTATTACAAACAAAGTATAATATGACAAATTCTCTCACAGATCGAACACTCAAAAAACCCCTTCAAAAAGAATTAAACAAACTATATCTGGATCAAAAATTTAAGTTTTATCTTTCTCAATCTAATGAACTGTTCAAGAAATTCTTTCCAATTGCTGTCCCAAATTTCATTTCTTCTGATAAATTCACTACTTTATTCCTAACTGGTAAAGGACCCTTCTTAAGTTTCCCATTCAAACTGAATGCTATCAATGATCCAACATGTGAATGCCGCTTAGATGTTGAATCACCAGAGCATCTTCTTTTATCTTGCCCTCTGACTAATCAAATTGTATGTAGATACTTTGAAACATTACCAAATTCTCTTTGTGTATATACTCTATTTTATGAGAACTTTGTTAAGTTTAGAACTATTTGTACAATAATTTACAAAACAATACTAATCCATCGTGTAAATAATTAATCATATATATATAAATAATACTAGCACAGCACAATAGTCCTTTGGACTTCGTGCTTTTGTAACAATAAATAAATAAAAAAAAAATAAAAAAAAATAAAATGTAACTTTTATAACACACAAAGTTTAACACAGCGCCATCTAGGTGTGGCAATTGGAATTATTTAACCCTACACGTAAAAAAAAAATAGTTCACCATTTATTTTATATATAATTTGTTATTTTTATTTATTTTTATATAAAAAATCTTTATAAATCTATAAAAATTTTATATAAAAACACATAGTACAGATAATGGTAAATATAAAATAGGCGTTGTTGTTAATATTCAAAATATTCACATCCTTATTTTACAATATCAAATTTGTCTATAATATAAATATATACAGTTAAACCTGTCCATAGCGCCCCCTCTAAATAACGCCTCCCTCTCTATAGCACCCTATTTTGGTTAGTCCCAAGAGGGGGCGCTATAGACAGGTTTAACTGTATAATATTTTTTTTTCTCCCCATTGAATATAAGCAAAAGTATTTCTTAAACTTAATTCTATTAAGGTTATGTGGCGCTGAGTTTGTTGTTGACACACATTAATATGTTATAATACCTTGAAAAAGATTGGTGTTCTGCCAACTGAAATATTTGTAAAATAAATGATATTTTGATCCAACATATGCCTTTTTAATTAAAGTTGTATATGTGTGTGCAAATTTCTTCAGCAAGGGAAGTTTCCCCACCTTGAGAGAGTCCTCTTTCAGACAACAATATAGATCCTTGGTTCGTAACCTCAACTTGAGAGCTATCATGTGTTTTGGTTCGATAACATTTTTACATAGATATATCATAAAGATTTTCATCTCTGGTTCAGATTCTAGATTGACTTTATAAAGCGCGAACTTAATCAGCGCTGCCTTTCAAACTACATGCCTATTTACTTTTTGATATTTTCACCGTGAATCGATATAGATTCTATTTCAAGGTTTAGACAGAAGTTTGCTCACGACCATTGGGCCATGACATGGGCCCTACAGTTCGTTCAACCATAACAAAGTTAAGGTAACTGTAGTGAGAGATCTCAGATATATACTCGCCCTATCTGACTAAATTTATTTTAGAACTTGAAATACATTTATTCTTATTGAAAATATTTTAATGTGTGTTATGTGTAAGATATATTTCAAATTGAATAGTTAAAAATCTACTAAGTTATTCTAAAATTTTCCTTATAAAATATAATATTTTCTTATTTCGAATATAATAATATATTATAGTGTTTTGAAAATAGAGGAATCCATAGTTGTATATTTTGAAAATAGAGCAATCCATACTTAATTCATTAGATAATAAAAGGCATATATTGGATTTGAAAAAAATATTTATTTTGCCAATATTTCGGCTGGCTGAACGCCAACCTTTATCGAGGCATTACATTTTAGTATACACAAACTCAGCGCCGCATAGTGTCATAATATCACAGTTAAAATCGAGAGAGATGTCGAATGTCGAATGTCGAGAGAGGAAGTATTGAATTTCAGCTGATGCACCAAGAGCGTGGATCGGAAGCGAAATTGTACTCTCTGGCAACGCCCTTTGATCTTGCTATCTTTAGGACTTCTACATCTCGATTTTAGACGTTTTTGGACGTCTATCTCAATCTCTTGCTTCAGCTCAGCTCTTAATTTATTACAGAGTTTTATTTATTCATCCTCAGTTTTAACAAAGTAAATTACATATGGTGATTTAATGACACATGTCAATCATGCGTATAATCATTTACAGATGTGTTTCTATTATACAACATGGAAATCTTGTTATAAGTATTATACAATATGGGGTTGTTGGTTTAAATTACCTGTTAGCACGTTTTCGTTGAACTTTCTTCTAGAAAGAACGAGCTGAATCACTTCGATTCAATTCGATTTATTTCAAACAACAAAAAAGAATTACACTAAGATTTATTGCGATTTTGTTGTATTTTTAACACAAAATAAAAAATAGACTATATTAACACAAAAAAAAAAAACAGAAGAAGAAAAAATAACAAAAAGAATGATGATAAGAAACAATTTAAAAATATATGAATATGAATTATAATCTATATTAATAAAATGCAAATTTCATAAGTGTTGTTCGCTAAAATCTTTCGTTACAATGCATCAATTTCGACCAAATTTTCAACATTTATGTAAAACGAGATGGAGCAGGTTTTGCTTAACATCAAAATATTTTTACTAACATTAACATGCGTAACTTCGGTGTTATCGATTAAATACAAAAAAATCAACATAGTTAATTTTATTTATATATAAATACAAAAAAAAAAAAATTCAACAGAGTTAATTTTTTTACATACTAGCTAATAATCTCAATCTAAAAAAATATTCAAAACAAGCAATTTTAAGATAACACCATATGTAAAACAGTCGGCCAAGAAAACAACAACGATATTACATCTTTCTCACATATTCACACACAATCTTAATTAATAATTAAAACTAATCTTTAACATTGTTTATTATACTTCATAATATATAATATTCGTTAGGCAAACTTTCACTCGGATAAAACCCGGGCGAAGCCGGGTACACATCCGCTAGTTAATCAATAAAATACAATAATAATAGTTTGAGTCAAAAGGCGAACCTACAATTTTTTCCTCAAAATTTTTCGAGAGATTGCTCCCTCTTTCTTTATTTATTGTACAGGGAATTTAATTTACAAATTATTGTAGATCACATGAAAACAAAATTTTCATTGGTCAAAAACAATTATTGATAATAATACATAAATAAAATTAATAAAAATAAGAATACAATAAAATATTATGAAAATTAAAGGTTTTTAGAATGCAGTATTTTATAAAATGTTTTTGAAACAAAATGTAAGGAAACAAGAATAATAAACAAATAAAGTTGACTGCGATTATTATAAAAAAAATAAGTTAAAAGAGACACATAAGGTTGGGGGATCTCTTTATATCTGTTTACACTAGCAGGTTCCTTCATTGATGCTATGGCTTCCAGGAACTTCCTCTAGTGCGAGTTCTGGATGCCCCTGTAAATAGTGGAAGTATTTTCCCAATCTGGCTGATGTCCCGATCGGAGACCATGCTCCACCATGTCAAACCTTTCTTTTGCATACTTCCAAGAAGATTTGTGTTATTGGAGTCTGGTCCCAAGGAAACGGCCTGTCTCCAATGTAATATACATTGCAGCTTTTACATGGGATCCTATACAAAAATGTAATGCCTCGATAAAGGTTGGCGTTCAGCCAGCCGAAATATTGGCAAAATAAATATTCTTTCAAATCCAATATATGCCTTTTATTATCTAATAGTTGTATATGTGTGTGCACATTTCTTCAGCAAGGGAAGTTTCCCCACCTTGAGAGAGTCCTTCTCCAGACAACAATATAGATCCTTCGTTCGTAACCTCAACTTGAAAGCTATCATGTGTTTTAGTCCGATAAATATTTTTACATAGATATATCATAAAGATTTTAATCTCTGGTTCAGATTCTAGATTGACTATATAAAACGCGAACTTAATCAGCGCTGCCTTTAAACTACATGCCTATTTACCTTTTGATATTTTACCGTGAAATCAGGTTATTTTTAATTGAAGACTTACTTGATGGGAATTGTCTGAGCCTCTTCAGCTTGCTCTATTGTTTGGACACCAACTTCGCACGTGTCTACTGGTGGGTCCGCGTTAGTTAGGGGTGGGGCAGTGATGGCTGGAATAGCCGTGGTTCTTGAACTGACCACAGGAAGGTTCCGCGGGATCCAGGGATGGCTCGGCATTTGGGCATCCAGGGACAAGAATAGCCGCCTATTCCGGCGACATAGCCAAGGAGTTGCCAAGCTTTTTATCCATGTCGAGGCCATAGGACTCTGATCCTGCAATATCCCTAGGTTAAAATATCATCCAATTATATAAAAAAGTCATATTTTATATAAAATCGTACCCTATATATATATTAACGTCGATTAACACAGATTAAAATCTATCTGCTCACCTATAGTTTCTAGTCAATGAGGAAAATAGAGAACATATAGTTTTGAAATATCCAGTGCATCAGTGATACATAGTGAACAACATTTTTGGTCTCATTTTCATATTAATTTGGTACTTACTCATTTGCATATATACATATATGATGAGGTTTTCAGTCGACTTAATATATGGTGTCAGATCCTGTAGACTCTCGCTATACTTTGTTGACCGAGAGGAACAGTTAAGATGGGGAGTTTTCCAGTACCTCTCTGCACCTTGGAAGACCTTTAACAGTTATCACAGAGTACAGGCAGTCGTGGTCGAGGCAGAGTGGAAAGCTTGGGAATTTCCATACAAAAACGAAGAGACACAGTTGTATTAGGAAATTTCCGTGAACAGATAGGAGTCGAGTTAAGCAGCAAAATATGGAGATAGAAGAGTTCTTACTGTTCTACATGGTCGATGAGGTGGACCTCGGACACAACCAACGAGGGCTTCCGCTGATGGTAAAGTGACTATAAAGTGACTATCAAGTGACTGTATTTTTGGCTAGGACGGAGATCTGTTACATTTTTGTCGAGAGAGGAAGTATTGAATTTCAGCTGATGCAACAAGAGCGTGGATCGTAAGCGAAATTGTACTCTCTGGCAACGCCCTTTGATCTTGCTATCTTTAGGACTTCTACATCTCGATTTTAGACGTTTTGGACGTCTATCTCAATCTCTTGCTTCAGCTCAGCTCTTAATTTATTACAGAGTTTTATTTATTTATCCTCAGTTTTAACAAAGTAAATTACATATGGTGATTTAATGACACATGTCAATCATGCGTATAATCATTTACAGATGTGTTTCTATTATACAACATGGAAATCTTGTTATAAGTATTATACAATATGGGGTTGTTGGTTTAAATTGCCTGTTAGCACGTTTTCGTTGAACTTTCTTCTAGAAAGAACGAGCTGAATCACTTCGATTCAATTCGATTTATTTCAAACAACAAAAAAGAATTACACTAAGATTTATTGCGATTTTGTTGTATTTTTAACACAAAAGAAAAAAGAGACTATATTAACACACAAAAAAAAAACAGAAGAAGAAAAAAATAACAAAAAGAATGATGATAAGTAACAATAAAAAAATTCTATGAATATGAATTATAATTAATCAATAAAATACAATAATAATAGTTTGAGTCAAAAGGCGATCCATTAATTAAGATTATATAAAAGGGCGTACCTGGATCTGTAAAGAAAAAAAAACATTTTTTTTCTCAAAATATTTCGAGAGATTGCTCCCTCTTTCTTTATTTATTGTACAGGGAATTTAATTTACAAATTATTGTAGATCACATGAAAACAAAATTTTCATTGGTCAAAAACAATTATTGATAATAATACATAAATAAAATTAATAAAAATAAGAATACAATAAAATATTATGAAAATTAAAGGTTTTTAGAATGCAGTATTTTATAAAATGTTTTGAAACAAAATGTAAGGAAACAAGAATAATAAACAAATAAAGTTCACTGCGATTATTATAAAAAAAAAATAAGTTAAAATAGACACATAAGGTTGGGGGATCTCTTTATATCTGTTTACACTAGCAGGTTCCTTCATTGATGCTATGGCCTCCAGGAACTTCCTCTGGCGCGAGTTCTGGATGCCCCTGTAAATAGTGGAAGTATTTTCCCAATCTGGCTGATGTCCCGATCGGAGACCATGCTCCACCATGTCAAACCTTTCTTTTGCATACTTCCAAGAAGATTTGTGTTCTTGGAGTCTGGTCCCAAGGAAACGGCCTGTCTCCAATGTAATATACATTGGTTGACGAGTTTTAAATACAATCAGAGATTTGTAAAATAGGTAAATGTAAATTAAAACATGTAGCCAAAAAAATTATATTTGAAGGCGGTTTTCTGGAATCCTCTTATCGATTTAAATTTCGAAGAAAATACATTTCTAATTTTTTTAAATTCAATTCTCTCTCAATATTGAATATATTTATTTTATTTCATTTGAAAATGTTTATCTATCTCTGATAACTTATTTTACTCTGGAATGCCGTTGTTCTTGTTGTAGTTTTGTAGTCTTGTTATAGTTTTTGTCATTTTTCTCAGAGTCAATTTCGCATTTTTATCTTTTATTATTTCTTGTTTAATTATCTCGTATTTTGCCAAAGCATCAGCGTCAAATAATGGCATTCTTTCTTTCTTTTGGCTCAACTTTCCAGCTTCCTTTTCCAATTCAACTTCCATTTTCTTACCCCTGATCCCAAAACGGGCAGGAATCCATTGTAGAATGCAGTTATTTTCCAATGGTCCCAGTTGGGTAAGTAACGAGTGTATTTTCTATGTGATTTTAGTATTGCCCTTCTGAATGGCTTCTAGATCGAATATGGAGTCGCTGTATATTAAAATTCCTTCTGCTTGATGCAGAGATGGTTGGTTAAGGTATACATCAAGGACTTTCCAGATTGCTGTCAGTTCACAAGTGAAGTTTGACGAAATCTTTCCTGCTCCTTCTTTGATTTTGATTTTCTTTCCTTCTTGCAGTATTATGTTAATTCCGGCCCCTCCATTACTCAGGGTAACCTCTGATGATCAATCTGTATATGCTGTTAAATAATTTCTCTGATTGTATAAACCAATTGTGATAAGTCCTTTCTTTTTAAGTATGTTTTGTTCTCTTTTTATTGCAGGGTTCATTCAGGTTAAGATTGATGATTACATTTGATAGCAATGGAGTAGGAAATATTGGTTCTTCTTGAATTTAAAAGTCTTTGTGTTTCATATTCATGCCCTTTCTAATATTGTTGTCGTACTGAAGTGTTAAATATCTTTCGAATCTTTCTTTTTGTGTCCAGTTTAAATAGGTTCTATGGGATATGTGTTTGGTTTCTCTACTTTTTGAGCTATTGGCGAATTTTATTGTTTTTAATTGCTTCTGCTTTCGAGTAGGACTAGATCACATTCTCTCTGATTTTTTCATTGTTGGTGGATGAAACAGCACCAGTGATTATTTTGGCCGCTTTTGCTTGAACTGTCTAGTCTTCCTTTTAGTGATGAACTTGAGGGAGCCCAGACGGGTGTTGCATATTCAATTATTGGCCTTATTAAGGTGGTATATGTTGTTCTGAGACTTTTGAGTTTTGCTCCTAATATGTTCCACATAGCCTTCTCAGAATGTTTAGTTTTCTGGTAATTCTATTTGAGGTGCTAATTATGTGCTCTATAAATCGCAATTCCTCATCAGGTATCACACCTAGGTATTTTGTATTTCTAATTTTATCAATTATTCGATTGTTTATGCTTATTTTGGGGTTAAATTTATGCCTTATTTTACTGTCAGTGGAGAAGACGCATAGGTTTATTTTTATTAGGTTTATGGTCATTTGGGGTTACATTGCCCACTTTTTCAGTCCTCTCATTGATGTGTTCAGTATTTTTCTGATTTTCTATACTGCTACTTGTGTATATCATCTGCATAAAAGGCGACTTTTGTTTCTTCAGTGAGGTAAGGATGGATGCCGTTAATATATAGCAGATAGAGTAGAGGACTGAGCACAGATCCCTGAGGTACACCAGCCCATGTTCTTCGGTCCTTTGAAAATTCTCCATTGACCCGAACCTTTATCCTTTTTCCCCTCAAGAAGTCTGCAATCCAGATTAAGGTTTTTCCTCTTACTCCGATGTTGTGCAGCCTTTCAAATAATTTCTCCCTCCACACTCGATCAAAAGCTGAGGTCATATTGTTGCATCATGATTAATGCGCGTATTTTAAAAATTATTTATAATATTATTCTTAATATATTTAAAATTTAAATTATATATTTATTTATTTTTATAAAACAGAATTTTACTATAAAATATTGAAGCGTAGCAGAAAGGTAGAGCCGGTGATCCACAAACGAAGAACGTTATTTTATTAACCAAACAAACCGAGGTCAAAAGAAGAACAAACGAGAAATATGAATGAATTAATTAAATACAATTGAGTGATATCTAGAAATAGCTATATTTAAAATAGTAAACAAAGGAGAGAGAGCAAAGAATAATGTCTCGTAGCCACGCGGCCTCGCAGGGGTAACCTCCACAGGAAGTGACGTCAGCTCCAGGGTTGCTGAGCCAGCAATTTCACTTCGCTACATAGCCCCCCTCTCAAAGGACATCGACCCGATGCTCAGCAGGAGACCTGCGCCTCCAGTCTAAGAGCTCGCGACCGCGTAATAGGGCCAGGGATATCCAGGTCTCCTGGTCTGGGGACCTCCTCCTGGGCCAAGGGTGGTTGCCTCCCTTCCGCTGGAACTTCTTCCTTTTGAGGACTTGATAAGTCGTTTTCCATGTCCTCCTCCAGGTGGTCCTCCCGCTTCTCTGGATCTAAATAGGGCTTCATCCTGCAGATGTGAACTATGTCCTTTGTTTTACGACGACCATGCTGGTCTCCGAATGTCTCCACTTCATATGTCACATCGGATATTTTTCTTGTTACTTTATACGGGCCGAAATAACGTCGCATTAGTTTTTCAGACAAACCCACTTTGCGCACAGGGATATAGATCCAAACGAGAACTCCGGGCTGATAGATTATGTTTCTGTGATGGGCGTCGTAACAGAGTTTATTTCCTCCCTGGGACCTCATAGTGTGAATGCGTGCCAGCTGTCGCGCTTCTTCGGCCCTTGATCCTAGAGTCTGGATGAAGTCATCTTCATCCTCTGAAGTAAATTTGGGGAATAGCAAGTCTAGTGGGGCCTCCGCCTCACGCCCGTGCACAAGGTAGAATGGACTAAACCCCGTGGACTCTTGCTTCGCCGTGTTGTATGCGAACGTCACGAATGGGAGAATCTCATCCCAATCTTTCTGGTTTAGGTCCACATACATGGACAGCATGTCTGCTATTGTCTTATTCAACCTTTCAGTGAGTCCATTGGTCTGAGGGTGGTAGGCGGTTGTTGTCCGATGAGTTATTCTGCAGTGTTTGTTCAGATCACGAATCATTGAAGATGTAAAATTTCGTCCTCGGTCTGTGATAACTTCCCTCGGTGCACCGTGCTTCAGAATTACATCTTTAATGAAGAATTTCGCTACTTCCACTGATTCACTTGTCGGTAGAGCTTTCGTGATCGCAAACTTGGTGAGGTAATCCGTACAGACAATGATCCATCGATTCCCGCACATAGATGTTGGAAACCTTCCAAGGAGATCCATTCCCACTTTTTCGAAGGCGGCTATAGGCACAGGTATCGGCTGCAAAAGTCCTGGAGGGAGTTGGGGCTGGCGTTTGCGTCGCTGACAATCTGGACAGTGAGCCACATACTTCCTAACATTTCTATACATTCCGGGCCAGTAGAATTTTTTTCTTATTCGATCATATGTCTTAGTAAATCCAAGATGTCCTGAAGTGGGAGAATCATGTAAGTTTCTCAGTATTTCAGGCCTCAAGTGGCGGGGGACCACCAGAAGCCATTCCCTTCCCATTGGATCGTAATTTTTTTTATGGAGAGTATCGGTTATTTTTATAAAGGACTTGTTAGATGTTTCCTGTTGGATTTTGTCGGCTATCTTCGTGAGGTCCGGGTCTTTCATTTGTTCCCGTCCAAAATTCTGTAAGGCAACTATGCAAGGAATATCTTCTTCTATATCTTCACTACAATTTAGGGGACTTCTTGATAAACAGTCAGCGTCCTGATGTTTTCTTCCGCTCTTGTGCACAACAGTAACATCAAACTCCTGCAGCCGAAGAGCCCATCTTGCTAACCTCCCACATGGGTCCTTGAGGTTGGTCAGCCAGCACAAGGAGTGATGGTCAGTTACGATAGTGAATGGACGTCCAAAAACATACGGCCGGAATTTGCCAATGGCCCAAATAATAGCAAGACATTCTCTCTCAGTCGTCGAATAATTTATTTCCGCCTTATTGAGCTTCTCGATGCATAGGCAATGGCTCTTTCCTTTCCCTTTTGAATTTGCGCTAAAACTGCTCCTATTCCATAGTTGCTCGCATCAGTGTGTATTTCTGTTGGGGATGAATGATCAAAATGTCCCAAGACAGGATCAGAAATTAGGGCTGACTTGAGAGCTTCAAATGCGTGCCGCTCTTCTATGTTCCAACTAAACACTGAATCTTTCTTTAAAAGAGCGTTCAATGGTTGGGCTATATGGGCATAATTGGGTATGAAACGGCGGTAGTAGGAAGATAGCTCTAGGAAACTTCTAACTTCTTTTAGCGACTTTGGTCTGGGGAAGTCACGGACTACTCTAATTTTTTCTGGATCGAGACATATTCCATCTCCACTCACCTCATGTCCAAGAACTGTTATAGTTTTCGCACCAAACCTGCATTTCCCTGAATTGAGGCACAAGCCAGCCTTCCTCAAACAGCCTAATACCAGCTGAAGGCGTCTCAGATGTTCCTCAAAATCATCGGAAAAAACGACTATGTCATCAAGGTAACAGAGACAGATTGTCCACTTAAGACCCTTCAAGAGGCCGTCCATCATTCGTTCGAATGTAGCAGGAGCGTTGCATAACCCAAATGGCATCATTTTGAACTCATACAACCCATCTGGGGTTATGAATGCAGTCTTCTCACGGTCCGCTTCCTCCACGTCGATCTGCCAGTATCCAGATTGGAGATCCATAGAGGAATAAAATCGTGCTCCCTGTAGACAGTCCAAAGTGTCGTCGATCCTTGGGAGCGGGTAAACATCCTTTTTTGTTATCTTATTAAGGCGGCGGTAATCGACGCAGAATCTCCAGCTGCCATCTTTTTTTCCTGACCAAAACGACCGGTGAGGCCCATGGGCTCGCAGAGGGCTGAATAATACCAATTTATTCCATTTTATTTACCTCCTCTTGAATAATTTGACGTTCCGCTGGTGCTACTCGGTACGGTCGTTGTTTGGTGGGAAGGTGGTCTCCAGTGCTAATTCGATGCTTAACATTATCGGTCTTGGACGCTTCTTTTTTTCTGAAATCAAAAATATCTCTATAGTTTCTCAATAAATTTCTTAATTTTTCTTTTTGAAAATCGTCAAGTGAATCATCTATATTTAAAATTTCCGCAATTTTTGAATCCTCGGAATGACCTATATCTGTTCCTACGTGGTTGCCCTCAGCAAGTACACAAAGCTGGCTATCCTCGATGACGACACCATCGGCCACGTGCATCCCCTGGGGAATTATCTTCGGATATGGGCTCCAATTTGCCACCCACAGTTTTCCCCTGTTACTGGTAAGTGAGATGATAGAGGAGGGAGCCATTAGTTCTCTTTCCAGCGACAGACCTTTTTGACTTTCTGCCACCACAGCTGCATTATCTAAGATGTCTCTGCTTAATACCTCTATCAGCTGACAAGATGCGGGCTCTATTCTGTATTCCCGTTCCGCGTAGAGAGGTGAGTTGTTCTTGGGTGTGTCCTCGACTAGGAATTCCTCTAAAAAAGTGTATCTTCTGCAGAATCAATTACCGCCCTGGATAACTTCAAAAAGTCCCATCCGAGGATCACATCGTGACTACAGTCCTCCAGAACAATAAATTCGAAATTTTCCTGCAGACCATTTAAGTCCAATTTTAAAGAGCAGCGTCATTTCGGTTTTATAATTTTACCGTTGGCCACTCTTAAGCTCACGTCAGTTTCGGCAAACATTATTTTCTTCAATTTGAGTCTGAACCTCTCGGACACGACAGAATAAGAAGCCCCAGAATCAACAAGAGCACTGGTTATATTTCCTTCTATTTTAATATTTATATAATTTCCTTTCATATCCACTGTAGTCGATGAGGGAGGGTTTCCAAATTTTGCGGCCCCACCTCCAAAATAGGTCGCAACCTCTAGTTTTCCTGGCGGGAACGGCGAGGTGACCGACTGGACCCTCTAATAGGCGACGAATGTTGTCCGTTTCGGCCAGGGTATGGGGAAGGGCTTCGGTAACGTCTAAAATTATCTCTTGGCTCGTCGTCATTGAGTGCCGGGAATTTGGAACGGGGTCCATAGAAGAACATTGGTTCTTGCCTCCTTTGGGAATATCCGTTTTCTCTTTCGTTATTCTGTCTCCTGTCACGGCAGTAACGGGCGACATGGCCAGGGTGTCCGCAATGGAAGCAAATTGGTCTTCCCTCAGTGGTCCGCCATTCATTTGTGTCCAGTCTTTCTCCCTGTTTCGGGTACCGAGCTCTGGGACGGGGAGTTTGGGGTGCGGCCGTCTCTCTTCTAGCGATTGGTGACGGCGTATAAGTTTGATATTGAGGGGAGCCTCTGGAAGGATTTGATATTGGAGCGAGGGTTTATCAATTTCTTCCCTCACCATATATTCAATGGTGGCGATTCTTGGTTCTTCACGAGGAGCGGCCAAGGCCCGTTGCACCTCCTCGCGGACAATTTGTCTAATCATGGATGACAAATCTGTATTATCATCGCAGACATCAAGGGATGCTACATTGGGCAAGCGTTCGTACTTGGCGGGGGTCACACGCCGACGATGAAGCGCTTCAATGCGGCGGCACTCAGACACAAATTAATCCGTATTGTTTATGTCTCTTGGAAGAAGCGCCTGATAAAGTTCTTCCACTATTCCTTTCATGAGGTGGGAGATTTTATCCCCCTCGCTCATTTGGAGATCCACCTCTTTGCAGAGTCGTGAGACGTCTTGTATATAGAACTCGGTGCTTTCATCCTTTAGCTGAGCCCGGATTTTAAGTTTTTTCTCGGCAAGCTGCCGAAGACTCTCACTTTTCCCAAATACACTCTCCAATTGAGTAGTAAACTCTTCCCAATTCCGGATGGTCTCCTCATTATTCTCAGACCATTTGAGGGCAGTTCCATTCAGGTAAAAGTAGACATTGCCAAGACAGAGGGTTTCGTCCCAATGATTATGCTTTGCCACATGTTTGTAACCTTTTAACCAGGTAAGGGGATCCTCACCATCCTCCCCGGAGAACATGGAAGGATTCCTTGGTAGGTGCTGAAGAAAATAATTGCCCACCTGGGTAACTTCCTCTATATTCACGGTCATCTCCTTGAGCTCTACACTATCTTCTTGTATAACAGTTTCAGTCCTTCTTTTATGTCTGAAGGGATATCGGTCTTGACGATCCAGCGTCTCCACCAGTTGTAGCGTAGCAGAAAGGTAGAGCCGGTGATCCACAAACGAAGAACGTTATTTTATTAACCAAACAAACCGAGGTCAAAAGAAGAACAAACGAGAAATATGAATGAATTAATTAATTATAATTGAGTGATATCTAGAAATAGCTATATTTAAAATAGTAAACAAAGGAGAGAGAGCAAAGAATAATGTCTCGTAGCCACGCGGCCTCGCAGGGGTAACCTCCACAGGAAGTGACGTCAGCTCCAGGGTTGCTGAGCCAGCAATTTCACTTCGCTACAATATTATGTACAATAAAACATTTGTATTTTTGGATACATTATTTGCATGCACTAAATACACCACCTGCTTTAAACTTCGATGTGATAAATAGAGATATTCTAGATGCTACCTAAAAATATAGATTACTATTTGAAGTAAACGAAAAATTGCGTTACAAATTTCAAAAATAAAACTACAACCTTTCGCAATAAGTTTCTTTTATTATGATTATTTTGATCAGTGTATAATTAAACGCGAGAATGAACAACAGAAAACAAAAGTGTTTCATAAATATATATTATTTTTTTAATTAATTGTTTTTTAGATATTTGTTAAAAGAAACTTATTGCGAGAGGTTGTAGTTTTATTTTGAAATAGATTACTATATTTGCTATATAGTGACCTTTAATAATTAGGTAAGAAGTAACCTGCTCGAAGCACAAAGGGTTGGGTTCAAATTTTCATTGCCAGAGTGCTCTGATTGTCATTCAGTTTAATCGCAGCTTTAGCATTTTGAAGCGTTAATAGTTCAATCTATATATATATACTAGCCGAATGGCCCGGGCAACGCCCGGGTTTTACCCGACTGGACCCGGCTTCGCCTGGGTAGTGTTCGAGCGAGGTTTACTCATGAATGAATAGAGGCCCCAACTGTTTGTAATATAATTAATTTGTAATATAATTATCTGAATCTAACCTCATATACACTTTTACACTACCTATTTAATTTCAAAATAAATTAAAATACGTTTATATTAAATAATAACATTTTTAAAAAATCGACTTTCTCGTTCACACTTTTGTATCTATTCAATTATGTATTTTTTTTATGTATCTCTTAAAAAAAATATCTGTATAGTTTAGATTAAAATATTTTAAGTGACATATTTTCAAGTCGTATATTTATACACAAGTTTTATATTTATTTTACAAATATTGTATAAGATGTGATTAATAAACTTTGTAAAAAAATAATCTTAATACATTTTTAATAACATGACGTTATGTTATATTCTAATAGGTAAAATAGGTTAGTTTCAGACGGCTTATAAATTAGGTTAGTTTAAGGTGTGTTATAAAAAGGTTAGTTGCATTAATTAAAATCGGTGAGATTCAGATAGGTAATATTAGGTTAGTTTAAGCGCTAAATAAGGTTAGTTTTAGATAAGTAGAATTAGGTTAGTTCTAGATAATAAAAAAATAATGTTCGTATTTAGAAAAATTAGTTTAATATTTTATATTAAAAAAAAATGTTTTTTTAATTGTTAAATCTTTTTTAAAATTATATTTTAAATTAATATATTTAAATTGGTAAAATTCAAAGTATTTCACCGAAATTGTATTTTTAACTCGTGTAAAACGCCTCGAAGGTACGGCGGTGGCAACGTACAGCGCCGCCTACCAAATATACCCTTAACTGGGAACACTCCACAAATATATATAGTAAAATATATGTAGCAAGCTATACAGCAAAAACATAAATTTTTTCAATAAATATGAAAAAGAAAAAAATATAGAATATGAGCAGCTATATAATATGAAGCAGATAAATATAAATCCTACCTATACAAATGACAGCAAAACAAAAAATTGAGCCTACCCCTAAAAAAAGCAGTTATTAAAAATGCATAGAAGCTGCTTATAATATAAATGTTAATAAGTATAAAACGATTGCATGGAACAAACATATATAGTAAAATATATGTAGCAAGCTATACAGAAAAACATAATTTTTTGCAATAAATATGAAAAAGAAAAAATATAGAATACACTGCTCTAAATCGTAAATGATTACATGAATATATAATATAATATGAATATTCCCCTTATGAGAATAAAACAGTATACCTTATTTAAAAAAATGTAGTATCAATTAATTTAGAAATAAATAAATAATGAATAATAGAAATAATTAAATAAATATATATAATCTTACTATTTTCAAAACGATTTTAACCAGTTTTGGTACCGACGCGCTTCGCCTAGCCAGAACAATGGAAAGGCTTAGACTTTCTATCAACAGTTGGAAATTACACTTACATTTTAATCACCAGTGTCTCGCCGCAAACATAATTCCACCTTCTTTAATTTTAAAAGATCCTGTCTGCACAAATTATTTTAGAAAAATATTATTTGAAACGGGTAAGAAACTTTTAAATGCTAGAAAATTAAGGAATATAATCTTACCTTTTGAAAAATGCAGCGTGAAACTAACACAATAATTTAACCAATCAAATTCATGTATCGTCGCGACCAGTGCGGCGCCAAGCGGCAAAAGGCGAGAACTAATCCATTTCAGTTGAATAATTTTTAAAAAAAGTACATTAACCTTTGTAGTTTTTTGAATAGCCTATATGTTAAACGAAATCTTCAGCTACCTACATGCGAAATTCCATAATGATTGAGTCAGTAGATTTTGCGTGATGCGATAACAAACATCGATTTCGCATTTCATTTTTATAGATATAAAGGATAAATGAATGTCTGTGTGTGTCTGTGTGTGTGTGTGTCCTCTATGGATTCAAAAACCATACATCCAATCGCCGTGAAAATTTGGGATATTATTAGGTGTATCCCCGGAAAGGTTTACGAAAAATAATTTCTTGATATCTTGAATATCCTTAGAGTTATTTGCAGATTTGTATATTTAACTCGCAAGCAGCGCCGCCATTGAGACGGAGATAGGCTTAGTTTGCTGCTTCTGATGACCTTGGGTCATCGTGTGAGTCACAGCATGATGCTACAAAAACACTCTCTCTGGGGATTTTACAGCGTCGACAACCTGTAAGATTGCCTCTCTCATATATTATACTTTAAACATCTGCTTAACTAAAGCATTTTTCATTTGAAAGAGACTGCTCTCTTAACCCCCTTTAGACAACATTAAATGATATCCCGTGTCGATGATTTTGTAATGTATAGAATTAGGAAAGACAAAATTCACGATGACACGGCTCACAGGGAACGGTAAAAAATGTTCACTTTATCGAGGAAATACAAAATTCGGGATGACACGGCACACAGGGACCGGGAAAAAATGATCACTTTATCGAGAGATTCATGACTATGAATTTATTCAACTTATCGAGTATTTATCAAGGGACCGGGAAAATATGTTCACCAGATAAAACGATGATTTTGTAATGTAGAAAATTATGAAAGACAAAATTCAGGATGACACGGCACACAGGGACCGGGAAAAAATGTTCACTTTTCGAGAGATTCACATTTACGAGTTTCAAATTATCAAAATATATATCTTTTTTTTTATAAGTTTATAGAGAATTGTTTTAACAAATGTTCGTTAGACAAACCTTTACTCGGGTAAAACCTCGGGCGAAGCCGGGTACGTCCGCTTGTTAAATATATGTGTATATATGTTAAAGCCTTATGTTGTTAAATAAAATACATAATACCATTATTGAGCCCAAATATGCCTGTCTTCACACCAACTGAGCCTGTCACTTCTGTGTCTGGAAGAGAGTAGAATACTCGAAAAAGTCCAGTGACTACGGATTTCTGCTTCAATTGATGATTATTAATGTTAAGAAATGATCCAAATTCATACTCTACATTTGGAGGTGCTTGAATAATTTGTACAGCTGTTGTTCTATCTGCTGCAAACCTCCAATGAATTATTCCTATTCTGTCTCCTGTTAATACTCTGGAGCGACCTGAGTCAGGTTTTCATGAACCTATCTCTTTCTCTGACCACTAAGATTAAATATTTACAACTTACTTAGATTGCAGCCTACTTTCATATCAAAATTTTTATTCTAAATTCCACCTACTCTGAGGCCTATGATTCTGCCTCTTGTTTAAATAATAAATTGGCTGTAATGACGTCATTTTTCTGTCTCTCTTTTTTTTTCTACAGCTTAAAGATCATTTTTACATTCCAAAAAAAGAGACTATTTAAATATACTTTCAATGATAAATAAGGTTTTTTTTAAATTTATATTCAAGTTACAGTTTAAAAAATCCATTTGCTTTAATTTTCTTATTGAATTTTTGAATTTTCTGAAGATTATCTAATTTTTTTCTAGAGGATGCAATATTATTGACAAATAGTAATTGAAATTAGGAAATATTTGGCTTTTAGGTGAAAGCTTTTTTCTTTTATTTTTGAGTTTTGCAAGGTTTCGAGAGTTTTGTGCTACGGGAAAAAGATAAAAGATATGGCAAAGGGTGGGCGTAAATTAAGCTATCTAGCAGTTTTTATAAATAAAATATATAATAATGTATATAGGATTGAAAAATATATACAATTACATAAATAATATTAGAATATCTGTTAACAAATATATGTTTTAAATTGCCTTTAAAATAATCACTAAGGACGTGAGTAATTTTGTGTGATAGGGATTTGATATGTTTTGTGTAGATACATCAATGTTATCGCCATAACTCCGAACCACGACAATATTGAGATGGTGCTCTTTATTCAACATTGAGTTGAACCGGTCGAAGTGTACATGTATTTAGATATGTAACACATTTTAAAATAAAATATAGGGTGTGAGAGGAAAAAAAATAGATCATTCGAATTTTCTGTAAAAAAAAAAAAAACATATTTTATTGCCTTTACACTTCTCGAATTGGACGTGAGGTTATTAAATATGTAAATAATTTGATATGTTTTGTGCAGAAACATCAATGTTTTCGCCATCACTCTGAACCACGACAACATGATGATGGTGCTCTTCAAGCAATATCGAGTTTCACAGGCCCAAGAGCAAATGACATCTTGAAGGATCCTGAACGAGGCTAGAGCAGATGCTCTTACACAAAATGAAAAATGACAAAAGAAGACCACGAAGACGGTCATCTCATTTTGTACATCGATTCCTGTGAAGTCCTCGCTCGCACACCGGAGCATGAAGCTTGCGTCCTGCGCGAACTCTCGTGTATTTGGGCTGTTCCCTATGAAAATGACAATAATCAACCGCGAATTGTTCCACAAATGAAAGGATACAAATTACTTTTTGCTTTTTTTTGCACTATATAGCAACGAACTTATTTAATAAATAAAATATGTATAAAATATTTAAAGTAACTTTATATTTTGTTTGCAACCCACGCTTTAGTGTAAATTTAACAAATATCTAAAAAACAATTAATTAAAAAAAATAATATATATTTATAAAACACTTTTGTTTTCTGTTGTTCATTCTCGCGTTTAATTATACACTGATCTAAATTGAAAAAACAAAACTGCACGAAAATAATGTATAGCTCTTGTCAAATTGAATTTGTATACACAATTCCGATAGCTTCACAGATTTCTTTGGGGAAAAAAAAGTTAATATATGCACTAATGAATCATAGTGAAGCCTTTATCTCCTCTTGAGAATGGTATTGTTTGAGTGTTGGAGAAATATATTTATATTATATAAAGAAATGCGTTTCAGTGACGGCGGCTAACTTGTAATTATGCTCCTGGCAATGTATCAACATGTTGGAATTCTAATGATCTGGTCGACTGGATGACAGAAGGAATAGGATAGTAACATATCAGTGAGAATATTGATCTACCTGTGAGGTATAGGAATTTAAAATATTTTATATTTAAATTTATATTTTATAAATATTAGGGCCTTTATATAAATATTGCACCAGGTTGCCGTTTGGTAAACTCTTCATCTCTCTTCTATCTTCAGACATGCCTCGCATCTTTCTAGAACGTGCTTCAGCCATCCTAAAAGGTTAGATAAGTGAAAAATGAGATAACTATATTGTTAAAAAGTAGCCTCTAGAATATTTTTTTTATTTCTCACATCAATGGTAAGAGAGTAGTGAAGTCGCAAAGTGTACCACAATACAAATGGTGATTTTATAATACATAATCTATTTGATAGAGATATTCTCTATCTCTCTGTTTATTGAAATAAAAGATCTAAAATATTTTAATTTTAATATAAAATATATATTATTTTTATCTTATTATATTACCTCAATTGATCCCGACCAATTTGCACATAACTTAATTTCTTGAAACGAATAGTCATACTACCATTTCAACAGGGGTATAAATGTGATATTGTATTTGTATGAAATATATAGTGTTGTACATAGGAATGTTCTACATAGGAACACCAAAAATAAATAAACCTGATGTAACTTCAAAATGGTGTTCAATAAAGTCTACCACCGGAAAAGATAAAGCGCGGCACCCAGTCAGTTCAAATGAGAGGTTATTAATAAGTCGAATCAACTCAGAAAGGATCTGAAAAGTTCTGCCAGTTTTTGATTGGACACCACATTCAGAGCTATCTGTCATCACCTTTAGTATATAAGATGGTTTCCTCCTTAGATCACAGAGAGCATCAGGACGCCATCCTGCCCGATTAACCCGAGCTGTCGCAGTACTCCCATAATCCCCCTCACTTCTCCAGGTGCTGCTCCCACTAAACCGAGGTAACCATGTTCCTATGTATATGGTCTTCATTTGTCTTCAGGCTGGTGCGCTCCTACTCTGCTCCGCGATTGCATTCTGGACGAGGAACACGCTATGACGTGTTGTCAATTCCACACATTACAACATATATAAACATATTTACATTGAATTTTATATAGAGAGAGATAAAGCAAATAAAGAGATGAATATAAAGTCTATGTGTATTTGAATTAGGTCTATAATACCTTGTGGTACTTCCCCATGTGAGAGATATCCAGTTATTTCTACTATTTATTCTGTGCTCAATATATATTAGATAGTCCTTTTTACCATTCTATATACAGTTACGAGCGTCATGGCCTCTGTCACGGTTTGCTTTTTTTTTTGGAATAGCGCCTTCTTATTGGTCGGCTACGATCACGCCACCTTTGCCCCCCATCATGCCCCCCCCCCCCCTTCCCCCCCCATTTCTGTAACTATTGTGTTGGAGCGGGTCGCTCCTTAAATAAATGCATATATTAGTTAATAACCAAATGGAATCCTCTCTTTCTTTTTCCCAGTAAGAGACGCCTACAGAAGCCAACAGTACATAGACAGATAAAGCACATAGGCTATAGTTATTAACTAATATATGCATTTATTTAAGGCGCCAATTTATAATTGTAACAAATAGCATTTGAATCAAAACATTCAATCGGGTAAAACACGGGCGTTGCCCGGGTCATTCGGCTAGTATATTATAACATTGAGACTGGGAAATATCAATGTGTGCAACCTTTACCTTCTCAATGTTATTTTCCTATTATATTACACTGAACCTATAATAGAGAACAGTAAAAAAATTACCAAATTAACCTAACTGGTTGAGCTTTGTTTGCATTTAATTTTAATATCGTCAAAATATTTTATATTGAGAGAGAGAGAGGGAGGGGGGTGGTGTATTCCCACTACACTCGTGTATATAATAATGTCGATATTTTTATATAATTGGAAATATTATAATAAAAAATAATATTAATTAAAATAAATATCAACAATTATAATTAAAATAATTATTCTAAAATATCTTGAAACCTTTAAGAGAAAAAGCAAGATGGCGCCAATTAAAGGCAATTATGCAAACGTTCTGGATGCCCGAATGACCAAAGAAAGCGCAAAGTCCACCGCTCTGGAACTTCTATTTGGATAAATGATCTCCTGCGACCACCAAAACTTCTGAGTCCATTATATCTTCTTCTGACGCGCCCATTAGACCCAGAGTAAGAATCATATAAATGATACAGATATTTTAATTGATCTTCAAAATGTTATTACCGAATATTTAATGTGAGGCCTGGCAGAATTATATCATTGTATATTCTAAGCATTATTATTAATCAGCATTTTATATGTTAATCTATCAACATAATATTAATATATTTTAAATATATTAATTCATCCAATTCTGACAAGAAATTAAAATTTATTTCATTTTGATGACTTGTTTAATGAGAGAGTGTCAGTTAGATAATTTTAATGGTGATTTCCCAGATCTATTAACAGATTTTAAATACCTCATCTTCATCATTGGTATATTATTTTGAGTTTGGAATCATTTTGGTTTATTTGAGTTCCGAATGGTAGCAATAATATAAATATATATCGGTCGAATGGCCTAAGTTTTTCTCTTAATTCCTACTTAATATCAGTACAAGTTTGAATATTTCTCAACCAAGGGTGTTTTTCGATTTCTTTCAGCCTCGGTACTTCTGTTTTTGAATAACAGAAATTATGTAGGTAATATCACGCTAGAGGGTTTGGAAGTATAATGGTGACTTAGATTCTAAGAGAGAGTTTAGTTTCTAGATATATTATTTCATTTAAAAATATATATTCTCGTTAACAAAAGACTTTATCAAGTAGCAATTCAGAGATTCGTTTCATTCAAAATTACGTTTCGTGTGGAAAAATCTATTTAAAATACCCACTTCACAATCTCGGGGTTGAAATGATTTCGCAAGGTTTATTACTATTATCCATCACAAAGTACATGAGGGGGTCAGTTTAAAGATGGTAGAAACTGTTGTGTTTCGACCGCTACATCCTGGGTTCGATTCCCGCACTGGGCACACTTTTTTATTTTATAAAAATAAAATGCTCCAATGACCCCCGATTCTTGCAAAATTCCAACCTCACCAGCGTGTGCAAGTTCCCCAAATGGGGCTCTGGATCATTTGTAATTACAAAGTTGAACTACTTTTCACATTTGTAGACATGTGGTGCACTTATAGTAAAAGAAGTCACCTACTTCTACCCACCATGATTATCACGGCCTGTACCAGGTGTACTAGGGATAATAAAAAAGTCCATGTGTTTCAGAAAGTACTTTCTATGTCACATTTCAGTGCTATATTCTTAATTTGAAAGTTACTTTCTCTGTCAAAATTCATATTTATAGCTATTTCAGAAATAAGTTTCTATTCCAAAATTCAAGGATATAAATAAAAAATAAAAAAGGCACTTTTAAAGTTAGAATCTCTAGCTATAGTATTTTAGAAGGTATATATTTCTAAAAAGTGGAAATTCCTCTCATGAATTTTCTAAATGCATAATCAATGTAGCAAATCGGAGCTATACTCATCTTGGAAAATACTTTCTTGGTGAAAAGATGAAGCTATATTATTTCAAGGTACTTATATGTTTCTAACTTGAGCTAATCATCTTTGTGAAACTACCTTCTCAAATTGACAATTCTGCGAAACGATATTTTGAGAATATTCACTCAATTCACTCAAAATTGACTCACCAGAGACTTTGAGATCATCTCAGCAAAAACAATGAAATTTTATTCATTTAGTGGAAAGCTGTTCCCAAGTTCTTTACAGATAAAGAAAAATGGAGAAATTTTGGTCATTGATTCTTAATAGTGGCCTCATATCCATGCCATTAATTCTAATGGGCATTATTTTGAGAAGTGGTAAAAGAAGGCATTAACTGATCGTTTTATATACTGACGGTCTTTCCGTAGCTCATTGAAATATTCTGTTGGAACAGTCATTCTTGAAGAATTTGATAATCACAGGATAATAAGGTAGGTAGAGTGCTCTATAATAATTCTTATTATTGATATATATACATTGGACTTTTCGTTAGCACGTGTATTCAAAGTAATTTAATTGATATAAAGAGCTGCCAGATTGCATTGCAACTAATATTGAGCTATTTGACAATTTCAGACTGGTATTATTCCATTCTCCATTACATGAAATCATTATGTCATTTTTAAAGTGCCAGATTACAAATTAATATCAGTTGTTATGTGCTAATAAATAATATACAACTTAAATATAATATTAAAAAATAAACACATAATTTAAAATACTATATATGTGAACATAACGCGCCATCTGTAGATGCTATTTTACACAAATTTAGGCGTGAATTATTCTACCGAACTTGTGTTACTTAATAATTTACAAATATTTATAAATAGTGGAAGATATATAATCAATGCCACCCAATCAATATTAAATAGGTATGGAAGATTTAACTAATGAAACAGCTGAGAGAAAGTGCACCATTATTGAGACAGGCCCCCTTAATATTATTTTTATCAAGAAGACCAAATACGAAGGTATTTATAAATAAAATTCATACTGAAAAAAATTGAAAAATATTTGATATTTTTGTGAATTCTATTTCTAATTTTATTTAATTTAGGTTTCGCTGACGGATGTTAGTTGAACCAATACAATCATTCTTTAACAACAGAACAGTGAATTTCAAATATTCTTTCTCTATAAATATTATTAAAAGACTAACTAAAGGATGTTTACGAGGAGGACCACTATCTCCCGCATTATGGAACATACTGATTGAAAATTTGTTGAACACTAATCTGGATGATAACAGTGAAACAGTTGGCTATATTGAATACATACTTATATTATGCTAGAAAAAAGCAATGATGAACTCAAAATAACAATTAATAATGTACTTACTAATATTAATACCTGGTGTGAAAACAGTTAAACAGATTTCAAAGGATAAAACTAAAATAACTTCGAAAATGGTACAAAATCCTTAATAGTTATAGTTAGACCTGTTGGAACCCTAAATACCCTAGGATTAACCATGAAAAATCAACGAAGCCGAAATAAGCTGGACTTTATGCCACACATCATTGAAATCGTTGGCTAAACTACTAGAGCTAGCGGTTACCTACTCAGTTTAATAGGGAAAGCATGGGGGACTTATCCGGGTCAAATAGTTTATAATATGGAAATATATACGAAATTTAATAGATTCTGCAGACTTTTTTTATCATAAATTGACAACTTCATGCATCTTGAGGAACTACACTACAATGCGGCTTGATTTACCTCAATATAAATAACTAGACGAATGGCCCGGGCAACGCCCGGGTTTTACCCGAGTGCGAATATATTTTAAAAACGTTTTATTCTTCATCTAGATCTTCATCTTGTCTACACCTTGTATACATCTTGCTTCCTAGGGTTGCCTAGAGTGGCCGCTATAGACAGGGTGGTCTGTATAGACAGGTGGATGTTACACACAGCTGATAACAGGGTTGCCTAGAGTGGCCGCTATAGACAGGGTGGTCTGTATAGACAGGTGGATGTATCACACAGCTGATAACAGAGTTGTCTAGAGTGGCCTCTATAGACAGGTGTATGTATCACATACCTGATAACAGGGTTATCTAGAATGGCCGCTATATACAGGGTGGTCTGTATAGACAGGTGGATGTATCACACAGCTGATAACAGGGTTGTCTAGAGTGGTCGCTATAGGCAGGGTGGTCTGTATAGACAGGTGTATGTATCACACAGCTGATATCAGGGTTGTCTAGAGTGGCCGCTATAGACAGGGTGGTCTGTATAGACAGGTGTATGTATCACACTGCTGATTACAGGGTTGCCTAAAGTGTCCGCTATAGACAGGGTGGTCTGTATAGACAGGTGGATGTAACACACTGCTGATAACAGGGTTGTCTAGAATGGCCGCTATAGACAGGTGTATGTAATGATAACAGGGTTGTCTAGAGGGGGGCAGGGAGGACACGTGTTCGCCGGCAGCCAATAGGCGCGCATTCTATCCGTGAGCTTCAGACAGAATAAGGCAATTATATATATAGATTAATATGTTACTTCAGAATATAACTCATTGTAAATAGCTCAACTTTATCAATTTCAGTTCACAATACTAATTATTACAGATAACCTATGATATAACTCATTGATCAATTTCCATTATTACGCAGAATATTATGAATAACTACCTTGTAGTTTCGTCTATATGCTTGTATTATTGCTTATTTGTTTGATGTATGTTTATATAATGCTCTTTTTCTTTTATTTTTTTTTTTATATTTGATATTTATGTTAATTACTATACTACAATATGAACTATTGTAAATAGTTTCACGCTCAATTATACAGATCGGATAAAGCGTGTCTTATTTGCAACAAATAATAAATAAAATGAAAAATAGTTAACTCATATTTAGTCCCAAATTTATTTAAGTTAATTTAAGAGAAAAATAGTATTTGTTGTATTAGTGGGCGAAATTAGATTTGTAATACATTGAAAATACAGTCTAGTAATATGGTAAAATACAAGTACTTGTAAACATATAAATATTTTAAGTAGTTATTGGGAAAAATTCAGCGAACCCCTTTATATAACTGATGGTTCAAATAATATCAAAACTGATTGAATTGAAAAGGGTAAATAATCTATTTCTTTTTGTTCAGATCAATGATTAAAATCAGAGGACTTGTGGCGCGTTAGCGACCTAGTCTGGCAGAAAGCTGGATTCATGGAGCCAAAGGAGAATCTGTTTCTCGCGCTAGGAATCAAAAGGGTAACAAAGATAACCAAAGTGCCCAAAGACATCACTTACTACAGGCAGCCCATCCGGGACATATTCCGACCGGAGTCACAGAGAATGTCTTCAGAGAAACCAGTTTCAGCAACTCCCCCGGCCGAAATTCCATAGGATTCTTGCAGCGAGGAAGAACGGGCTACTCGGTAATCTATATATATAAAAATGAATGTTTGTATGTTTGTCTGTCTGTATGTCCGGTATACAAATTCGCAGTAGTTCACTAATTCAAACCAAAATTTCCATACATAGGTAAAAGAATACGGGGAAGACGATAGGCTATTTTAAAAAATATATAAATCAATTATTATAACTATATATTCAAATTATTCAACTTAGCCCACGAGCAGCGCCCTCTAGAACGCGTGGCGATCTGACGGCGGGGGGCGCCCATTGGCTGCCGGCGCGCACGTGACTTCCCTGCCCCCTGCCCCCCCGCCGAGTAAATGTGATCGTCCGGCTGCCGGCCGGTTGGACAGTCCAAGTTCCCACCGACCACCGATCAAGAGGTCCTGGCGCGCGGGGGCAGAGTGACCTCGCGGGTGACCTCCGGGAACTACGACCATCTTCCATATGTAATATACATTTAATCGTGTAAACCCGGGCGTTGCCCGGGTCATGCAGGAACAAAATTCTAACAGAAAAAAAAAAATTCATTCGAGCAGAAAACATGTAACGAATAGTATTCGAATAGGGTACATTTAATAGGGTAAAACCCGGGCGTTTCCCGTGTCATTCGGCTATAAAAGTAACGAATAGTATTTGAATAGGGTACATTTAATAGGGTAAAACCCGGGCGTTGCCCGGGTCATTCGACTATAAAAATATCGCTTCTCAGACACAAAGTTTGGAGCGGGACGTTTCACAAGAGTGACATACACGGCGCCAATTTATAATTGTAACGAATAGTATTTGAATAGAAACATTTAATCGGGTAAAACCCGGGCGTTGCCCGGGTCATTCGGCTAGTTGTTTTATATAATTTATTTTCATTTTTTCAATAGGTGCGATTAATATATATATTGGACATATATATATATATGTTATATAATTTTTAAAAATTTATAGAAATGTCATAAATATAAATCTTTGTAAATATTATTTTATTTTAATCATCTTTCTAAAATAACTCTGTTATTCTTTGGCCACCAGATGGCGCCACTTTAAATATATAAATGAATTGTTTTTGTTTTTTGGAGTAGGTTAGGTTAAGTCAGATATAATTTTTATAAATATGTAAATTGTAATATAGGATTAATTGCTAAATTCTATATTTACTTTAAATTTAATGTATTATTTTGCTCAAGAGTTCACAAAATAAACTTCTTGAGATTAATTTTCTTTTTTTTTTTTAATTATATTCTTAACGACTGCACATTTAATTTAAAAAAATCATTTTAAATTTACATAGTTTGTAACATATATATATATTATATATAAAAAAAAGTTGTTGAGAGTTTCTGCTTGATATTTTAGATCATGTTGAGGATTATGGTAATGGTGGTGCAGTCGTGGCTATAAATATTGAAAGAATAATAATAAAAATGGTTTTGATCAGTAATTGCTTTAATTGAGCTTTAGGATAAACATAATTTGGTAAAAAGTAATGCCTGGCTTAAGGCGAGTGAACAAAGAAAACAAAAGCTTATTTACATAATGTACAAAAGTTTTGGGTCGGCCAACGGTGAAGAACAACAACGAGATTTTATATGGTAAGCGTGACCTCTGGCGGTCGATTTAAACAGAGTATTTATCTATGAAATATATAATTTTTAAAATAAAATAATACTTTAATATAACATAATTTTAAATGAAATATTTTAATATAACATATATATATCATATTTAAAAAAAAAAGATATATTTTATGCTTGATTTTTGATTATCGTGAGCATTATATATGGAGTTATTTGCTGGTTCTCCTTAGTACTATATGGTAATGGTTATGCAGTCGTGGCCAGAATCCCGAAAGTAAAATAATAAAAACAGTTTTGATAAGAGATTGTTTTAATTGGAGCTAAGGTAATATAAAGAACATAATTTGAATAAAGTAATGCCAGGCTTAAGGCGTAAGAATAAAAAAATGAAAAGCTTATTTACATAATGTACAAAGTTTTCAGCCGGCCCAACGAGGAACAACAACAATGAGATTTTATATGGGAAGCATGACCTCTGGCGGTCGATTTAACAGAATATTTTATCTATGAAATATATTTTTAAATAAAACAATATCTTAATATAACATTTTAAATAATATCTTAATATAACATTTTAAATAATACCTTTATATAACATTTTAAATAATACCTTTATATAACATTTCTCCCCTGTGAAAAGAATAATATGGGTAGAGAGAAAAGTAAAAAAAAATATAGTTAAAAAAAAGATTAAATGATTAAAAGAATATAACATGAGAGGTGATATTCACTTATCATATTGGTTGTAAATATGGTAACCAATAGACAGGAAAATACAAAATTATATAAATTATAAAAATGAATAATAACAAAACAATTGGGAGCAAGTGAAAATAAAAATGTGATAATCCATAATCATATTGGTTTATTGTTAACCAATAGATTGTAAATTACAAAGTGTGAATGATGATCACAAAAATATGGTGAAGAGTAAAAATGTGATATTCCATAATCATATTGGTTTGTTATTAACCAATAGATTGGAAATAGACAAGAGAAATATAATATTATATAATATTAAAAAGGAGGAAGGAAAAATAAAATGCATGAATTATTAAAATGTATATGAATGAAAAATATTAATATGATAGCATTGAAAAACATTGATTGATTATAAGAAAAAAAGCGCATTTGTGAAAAAGTAATAAAAGGCAAGGGTAATATGTAAAATAAAAAGGCAAAATGCAAAAACAAGGAATGAGCATGTTAAGAAAAATTAATGGTAAGAATAAAGAATGATAATTTGGTCCCATAATTTAGTCCCGAATTTAGTCCCAGTGGTTCAGCCTACTCCACGCTGACGAGCGCCAAAAGCGCGAAACGCGTTCGTGGATGGCTTTTCTTGATTTATCAAGAAATTGGGTTGGCCAAATATCAGGGAACAAGCTAAATCATTGTTTAGTTGATTTCTCTTCCACCAGATGGCCCTCTGCCTTCTGTAAAGCACATGTGCTCCTGGTCAGAATATGCCATTTTTAATATTGAATTCAACACCTGATCTTTTTATCTTTTATTTTTTTCTTTCGTTTTTTCATAGGATGAAATATATATCTGAAAATTCGAAACTATTTTAGAGGCGTAAGATTATTTTTGAAATTAAATAATTTCTGCTTCCCTTACTAAAATGGAAAAATTAGTGGGAGGATCTGTCTCATCAGTGGTGAACCCTCCCAGCGGTTTCGCCAGTTTAATTTACCATGTCGCTGTTATGTTTATTTTCTTCAATCTTCCTTATATAGTGATACTGTTGCTAGACTCTTGGGATGGGTATTTTAGATGAACTATGGACATAAGCTTTGAGGACAGTATAATTACATACATTCATAAATATATAATATTCTTATGAGCAATCGCTCTTCCGCAAATATCAAATTTAGTCTTTTTTTAGAACATTTATATTATGATGCACTAGCGCACCATCTGTTATGAAAAGTAGAAACTATTTAGACGTGTAAGATTTTTTTGAAATTGAGCAAATTCTACTATATCTAGAATACCCATTCCAAAGGTCTAGCAACAGTATCACTATAAAAGAAAAATAAATTTAAAAAATGCAATATAACAGCGGTATGGTAAATTAAATTGGCGAAACCGCTGGTATGGTTCCCCACTGATTAGCCAGGCTGGCAGGTATATATATTGTTTTGAAAATAGAGCAATCTATATTTAAATCCAAAATATGCCTTTTTATTATCTAATATATATATATATATATATAATTACATAAATAATTTTAAAATTTCTGTAAACAAATATATGCTTTACATTGCTTTTAAAAGAATCAAATCGGAAGTGAGTATTTTTGTGTGATAGAGATTTAAAATATTTTGCATAGAAACATCAATGTTATCTCCATAACTCTGAACCACGACAAAATGGTTCTCTTTATTAAACATCGAGTTGAACCAGTCGCGGGGGGGGGGGGGGGGGGGGAAGTGTAAGTGCATTAAGACATATAGCAGTTAAAATAAAATAGATAATTATATAAAGGGTGTGTGAGAGAAAAATATATATAATTATATAGATAATTTAAATTTATGTAAACAAATATATTCTAATTCCTTTAAAATATTAAAATTAGACGTGGGCTTAATTTGTTATGAGATGAATTCGATATGTTTTGTGCAGAAACATCAATGTTTTCGCCATCACTCTGAACCACGACAACATGATGATGGTTCTCTTCAAGCAATATCAAGTTGCACCAGTCCAGGAGCAAATGACTTCTTAAAGGATCTTGGACAAGCCAAGAACAGATGCTCTTGCACATAAAGAACATGACAAAAGAAGATCACGTAGACGGTCATCTTATTTCCTACATCAATTCGGAGCATGAAGCCTGCGTCCTGCGCGAACTCTCGTATATTTGGGCTGTTCCCTATGAAAATGACAATAATTAACCGCAAATTGTTCCACAAGTGAAACGGAATAAATTACTTTTTCTCTCTTTTTTTTTGCACTATATAGCAACAAACCTATTTAATAAATGAAATAATTAGAAAATATTAGAGTATTTTTATGTTTTGTTTGTAACCCAGTTTTAGTGTCAATTTTACAAATATCTAGAAAATAATGAATTTGAAAAATTAATATGTATATATGAAACAATTTTGTTTTCTGTTGTTCATTTTAATGTTTTATTATACACTGAATAAAGATCAAAACCCGCACAAAAATGTGTAAATCTCTTTGTCAAATTGAATGTATCTACACTATTCTGATAGCTTTACAGATTCCTTTGGGAAATACAAAAAGGAATTTATGCACTAATGGATAATAGGGAAGCCTTTATTTCTTCTTTATAATGGTATTTTTCGATTTGGAAAAATATATAGAAATGGAAATCGCTGACGGTGGCTAGCACTCTTCGGTGGCTTCACATTTCGTTATCCCGTGTGTCTTCAATAAAGGTCACTGTAATAATTTTCAGAGTTATTGGTTGGATCCCGATATACATGCTAAAAGGTATAACTTAGTAAGTTTTGTCCATTAGAGAGAGTATATATATTTTATAAAATTTAAACATATAATTATAACATAATTATAATGAGTATAAATCAAAATAATAAAGCAAAATAAATCTTTTATTATATACAATATATGCCTTTTTATTATATCTAATAAATAAATAAATATATATATATACTAGCGGATGTGTAACCGGCTTCGCCCGGGTTTTATCCGAGTGAAAGTTTGCCTAACGAATATTATATATTATGAAGTTTAATAAACAATGTTAAAGATTAGTTTTGATTATTAATCAAGATTGTGTGTGAATATGTGAGAAAGATGTAATATCGTTGTTGTTTTCTTGGCCGACTGTTTTACATATGGTGTTATCTTAAAATTGCTTGTTTTGAATATTTTTTTAGATTGAGATTATTAGCTAGTATGTAAAAAAATTAACTCTGTTGATTTTTTTTGTATTTAATCGATAACACCGAAGTTACGCATGTTAATGTTAGGAAATATATTTTGATGTTAAGCAAAACCTGCTCCATCTCGTTTTACATAAATGTTGAAAATTTGGTTGAAATTGATGCATTGTAACGAAAGTTTTTAGCGAACAACACTTATGAAATTTCCATTTTATTAATATAGATATGAAAAAACAATAGAAAAAAATAAAATATAAGTGGGTCAGGTGTTGATATTAAAAATAAGTATATATATTATATTTAAATAAAAAAAGATAAGATTTCTGTTGTTTTTGATCATCTTGATGATTATGCTATGGTGGTGCAGTCGTGGCATGAATCTTCTTGAAAGTAAAATAATAAAAATAGTATAGATTAAAAATTGCTTTAATTGTGCTATAAGATAAACATAATTCTGTAAAAGGACCGCCTGGCTTAAGGCGTAAGAATAAAAAAATGAAAAGATTATTTACATAATTACAAAGTTTTGGGTCGACCAACGGGGAAGAACAACAACGAGTTTTTATAGGGGAAGCACGACCTCTGGCGGCCGATTTAGCAGAATATTTGTATCTATGAAATATATAATTTTAAATTAAATAATATTTTAATATAACAATTTTAAATAAAAAAATAATATCTCAATATAACATATATATATTTAGAAATACATTTGTCAATTAAAATTGAATGAAAAAATTCCCCCTAAATAGAGGTAAACTAGGCCTTGACAAACAAAGTTGTCTTGAGAACTATCTTGCTTGCTTATACAAAGTTCGTTACATACTATGAACTCGGAGGTCACTGTACACCCCGCTCAGAGGAGAGTCTGAAATCACCTGAACTCGATTATTTTAGAGGTAATATCGTTCCGACGCCATCACTACACCAGTTTGATCATTGATGTATCTCAGACTTTACTCTTCTCCACCTACTCCTGACAGCTCTTTGCTACGAAATCCAAAATTCTGTATGCGTCCTTGCCACTTTCGTTCTCAATTAATTTAAACTTTTCACATATAAATATAAAACCGAGTTTTCATATTGATAATAACCAAAGAATTGCCATATTAGGGTCTCAAAAGAGATTATGATAATAATAAAATATTAATAAGCATTAATATAATTTTTTCTTAATGGTAGAGATCGCCTGACCGTCATTCAGTGTTTATAGTTATTAAAATAAGAGAGAATTAGCAAGAAAAAAATTATTTTCACAAAAAAGAATATTTTTATACGAAGATAGGGTCTCTTATTTCAAGAACTAGTATTTTTATTACTACTATATATATATATAGTAGTGTGTAAACAATATAATTATTATTTTATTATCAATGATATAATATGTTGAAATAACTTATTTTCTCTAGAGCACATTTTATATCAATATAGAAGCAAATTCTTCTTCCGAGGTTCCCATAGGACTGAATGATATAATGAATTGGACTTGAACAATATTTCGAAAAAGGTGTGCGCATGTAAAAGAGGAGTGATTAATAATAATATATGTATTTCGAAACAAAAATTGGACATAAAAAAAGTAAATCCCAACAAATTTATTAAGATAGCATTTTGGAGAACGATTTGATTCAAACAAAGGTTGGTTAGACTTCGGTCCAAAATAAAAGGTGATCTGCAACACACAAAACTTACTGTCATATCAAACAAACTAAATAGTTTATGAGGATAGAACGCGTAGTATCCACCAAATATGGTTGAGGTCAGGTTTATAGATTATATAGTTAGATCTTGTTGTTAAATTAATCAACCAATGTCTTATTACCCTACAATTTGATATCAATAACGACTTGATATGGATTTAAATACCAATTTAAGGGTTAACCTTATAATTTTCTGAGAATAGCCGATATATTATTCAAATTTTATTCTTATATATAAAATAAAATTATCACATCATTTAAAAAAATTATTATGAGAAAATTACGATATACTTTTGTAAAATATCTAACATTATTCAAATCTCGCATATCCCAAATCAGAGTAAATAACCATCATTGAGTAATGCGCACACTCATTTGTAAAATGGCCGTTGAAGAGCGAGAGTTCGAAATCCCGCGGTGTTTTATAATGAAGAAACTAATTTCGAAAGTATTTTTATATATTTAAAAAAAAATACTATTTGATATCCATTTATTTTGTGAAAAGAAGGTATTGTGGATGAATGAGGATACTTGCAGTGGTCATCCCTTGTGGCCTCCCTTGCCTCCTCCCCCACCTCCTTTCCCTCCACCTCCACCTCCCTTGCCACCACCTCCGCCTCCTTTACCCTTGGGAGCCCCGTACACCAGGGTGGTAGATCCGGCCAGTAACATCAGTGCCACCACCATCAGCCACTGGACAGTCAGTACACACTCCAATGGTACTAAGGTAGGGACAATTTGTGACATGTCCTTAGATCTGGAACATTTATCTTTTTTGTCTGCCTATTCTTTCATATCTATCTACCTGATATTTTTCTAGTTTTCCCCTTTTTAATTTTCAAGCAAATTTGTTTCAACAACCCATTTTTTGATTTCTAAAGAAGCCTCAAGACAAAGCTTTTTTGGTCATTAAAGTACAACCTAAACCATGCCGACGAGGGCCAACAGCCTGATACACGTAGGTAGTTGACTTTTATCGATTAATCATGAAAAAGGGTTGGCCAGATTTATGTAATAAATTTGAATTAAATTTAGATGATATTTTTCCGCTAGATGGGGTTCTTTATCTTAAATGCTCATTTCTGGGGTCATGATATTACTGTTTTAAACATTTTTATATAAATATACCTATATTAGATCACAAAAAATGAATAAATTTATTTATTTGTCAGTTGATTGAACGCCAACGTTTGCCAACGTACAACAATATATTTATTTTAAATAAATAACAGGCTCATAGTCATATAACATCAATAGGTTAGAGTCCAAGATAACTTTTTCTCAATTAATATCAAACGAAATGTGTTTACAGAAAAAATAATTGGAATATCTTAGTTTGCCCTCTATAGTTACGTGATAGAAGATAGCATGAATTTGATTATAATTATGCAATACAGTACAATGAATCGAGTACTGGTTAAGATGGCTTATACTTTAAGTAAACAACATATTTATATCCATGAATCTTTGAAAATGTACTTATGATGTATTGCGCTAACACTTTTTCAAATAAAATGACTAGTTAGAATGAAGGAGTTGTATGTACTGTCAATTTTAGACATCCACTACCCAGAATCGATTCCCGAAATGGGCTCTTTTTTTCTGAAAAAATGCCTTAATGGTTTCTAGATTCTTGAAAAGTCCATTCCCAGTGCCTCTTTTGACATTTTCGGTTTCAAGATCAGTCTATTCCTTTTTATTAATGTATTAACCTAATCATATTCTATTTAAATTTTCATATAATAATGCAAATATATATAAATCTTTAATATAATTAATCCTGGTAGAAAAACCCCTAGAATATCAAATATGTAAACAAAGACTGATCTACTCCGGACATATATTGATAGATAATAAATTAGAATTAGCTGGCTGAAATGGTAAAAAAGGATCCCGGATATCATCTAGTGAGCTGCGAGTGATGATCACTTTCAGATAAAATCAGAGAATATTTTCCCATATAGTCACCAAATGTCGACATGATGAAAATACTAACATCAAAACTATGATTTATACCATTAGCCTAACAATGATGGAATAGTACTTACCAGAAGCCTCATTGTAAGAGCTCGAAGGGAGTACTGTAAGTATAGTGTAAGAGACGAAGTACTGTCCTTATATAGGCCCTAGAGATGTCCGTGAAAGCCCATTATCCACTTAGGCTGGAAAGCCACTCGGAAACTTTCAAGGACTTTCTCATCAGGAAATTTGCAGGTCCTAATTTGAGTGCTGAAATAATTGAATTGGTTTCTTAATTTGACTTCCTATCTTTTTAAAAATGTTCTCGCCATATCAGATGTTTGTTGGCAGGTAGCTCTTTTCAATCTCCACTCTTTTTATTTTTGTTATTCTTATAATAATTTTTAAGTTTTGGCTGCGTGGGGTTAAAATCGAGACCTGGAATCAAATACCGCACTGATCTCCATTTTGTAATTAAATATAACTTACTCCACTTGTTCCCGTTTCTCGAACTCACAAGTAGCCAGTTCAGGTTTCTGGATCCTTATATATGTTGAAAAAAAATCCAAATTATTCGTTTTAGTTTATTATATATATTAAACTAACGAGAGAGAGAGAAAAAAAAAGTCTGTTAACCAGGCTTGGTTAGAATTTTATACATATGTATATTACATAAATTATTTTCGATTAAACTTAAATATTTATGGAAATATAATGATATTTAAAATGTGAAGTTATAAAACGAGAGTGGTTACATTTTATTGCTGAATCCTGTAAAAATTCTAGCAAACTTTATGTTGATTTTACTTTATTAGTAAACAATATGTTGTCTTAAAGATGTAACATATTATACTTATATACATACATAAGCGTCGGATTTTAAAATTGTCTTGATCTACAATATGTATTTATACCTAATATAATTTATATCTATTAATATATCTCTCTAATTAGAGTGTGCTTAAGAGATAAAGCCTTCACATATTTGAGAAAAAAACTGAAAATATTTTAAATTACTCTACTAAAAATAAATAATTGAAAATATCACGATAAACCATTTTCGAACTCAGATTTCTGTAACACTTCAAAAATATGTTGTACAGATAAAACGATGTTTAAATCAACTAAAGTTATTTCGGGCTTCGAATTTTGAAAAAAATCGTTTTCGAACATTTTATTTTATTCTTCCATCACTAATCAGTTTTATATGCAAATATTTTGAAACATAGTTTTAAAATTTATTTTGAATATTTACAAATTGCAAATGTAATTCCGCGAGAGGCGCTGCTTACGAGAGATATCAAGAAATAGACTCAGAGCAGCAACTTTACACAGCTAAGATAGTGGACATTGCTGCTTCTGTGATAGAGATGCATGGAGTCATCTGAGGCTCTTCATTGGACACGACAACAATAACTGATAAAATGTTGATTAGCAAATGGCCTTTGCTTCGGATATGAAAATATAATAGGGTATCTGATATATATATTGCGTATGATATTGTTTTTTACAGCACAATACAACAATGTTGGCAAGTTTCTCTAGAGTGGAATGTCGAGGTGACGAATCCACTCCAGGGCCTCCTCTGTGCACCGGTGGATATCCCCAAGTGTTCCCTGGAAGAATCTTCGAGGACAGTCCCTTAGGATATGGTGCATTGTTTGTATTTGTCCACAGTCGCAGTTCTGGTCTGGACTCATGTTCCACTTATTTAGTAGGTAGTTGCATCTACCAGTAGAGGTCCTGATTCTATTGAGGGTTGACCAGGTCCTCCTAGGTAGGTTGTAGCCGGGAGGTTTGGTGTTAGGATCCTCCACCAGGTCTTTGTTGGCCATGGCAAGATTGCTCCATCGGTTTCTCCACTCTTCTTTAAGATCTACATTTTCATCGGCCACCCATGCAGGATTCCTTGATATTAGTCGAGGGTATCTGATGAGAATTTTTCACACTATAGGATAAGGCCGTAAGGAGTCACCTTCATTATTTGAAGCATGAAAAAATCAAAGTTGTACGATATGAAGCTTATTTGCATATTTTGCATGCTCCGTAATCGTTCTCACAATGACCTATCCCTATTATACTTGGACCTTAATTGAAAATAGGTCCCATAAATATTCGCTATTATATTTTAGATCTAATTTGCATATTTTGTTTGCAAATGTTTTCACTATATTTGACTTATTTTCCAAATTGTAATATGATATTGTATAAAGTTATTTTAGAATATTTTCAAGTTTGTCATATGAAATTAAAAAATATGAGAGATATATTTGCCTCTATTTTCTCCGCTTACATTTACACACTAATTAGCTTATCAGAGTGACACTTTTATATTATAAAGTGTAGATCTCGGTTCATGGTAAATTCATGGTTCTAGTTTTAACCGCGCAGAATATTCAGATAAATCTAATTTCAGGCTAATTTAAATATTTTGTTTGTCAATACACGCGATAGAAGCCAGGAAATTCGTCTAGTATAAGCATTAACGCATAGAACATAGAGGGTTAAAGCCTTCCGAAGAACATACAGTACCAGATTAAGAAATCTACATATTGAGTTGAAGGTACAGTCAGATTAATATCCACGGAACAGCGTTGAAATTCACATTGAACTATTTTCTGAACAAATAATAGCTTCAAGCTTGTACCATCTGTCGGAATAATTTAAGATTAATTGTTGATTTTAATTATTCTAAAATAAATTTCCATATACCTTTATTGAAAGTTACAATCGTTCTATCAGGATATGTATTTTTACTAAATTAAAATTATGTCATCTTATGGACTGAGAGCGTTTATACATTTCTGAACATTTTGTCTAATATTCGGAATTGTTTAATATATTTCTTTAGGGACATATGAGAAGAGGATGACCAGGAGGAGAACACCCAAAAATGGAATTTATCAACGATTTCGGCAGAAGAGCCTTCAATATCATTAAAATAATAGTTTTAGGAAAGAAACAATGTGAGTACAGTAATACTGTGGGCTACCAATTCAGGCATATGAATTTTTGTTTAATTATGAATAAAAATACGAATTATTCATATTATTTTTTATAAAGACATCTATATAGTTACCCTCTCTCATTACACATATATCAATATATATCAAACACTATAAAACAATTAATCAATTCACAAGTGTAAAGGATAATGTCCTTTTGCTAATCATAAAAGAAAAATTCACATCAGCAACAACAGCAAAAAGCCTTTATTTAGGGTCACTGAACCTATACAGGATTCACCAGAGGTATGCATAAGAACAAAGCAGTGAGACAACGGAAACAACAATATAAACAGAAGAAAAAAAAAAGAAAGAGAAAGAGGGAAGCACGAAAAACAACACAAAAAGAGTAGCAGTAAGAAAGTGAGGAGTGAGTGTCACTTGGCCTTCTTCTGAGATATGGACTTGTGGAAACCATAAAACGCCGTAGCAATATACTTATTCTGGGTCATATTGTCAATTTTTTATGGGAGTGAAGCACAGAGTTGCCCAGTTTTGAGCATAAGGGTTCTTCTTTCTTCTTTCAGAGCAGAGCAATCAAAGATATAGTGGGTGATTTCATTTTTTAGTTTTGAATTACAGAAGGTACAAATCGGGTCCTCGCCGCAGAGCATCCTGGTGTGGTTATCTCTAAAATAACTTGAAAGTATTCTAACTTGTGCAAGTAGTCTGACAACCGGGAAAGGAAAATCCCCTAAAAGGTATTCCTCCGTCATGAAAGATATGTAAATGTCTTTGTAGTGAGAGTATAGCTTAGATTTATCCATTCTTGTAAGGTCTTTTTTATAGATTGGTCTGCCACTGTTTTTAAGAGCCCTGTAATCGCGCTCCACAGCGTTTCAGGATCATCACAGGAAACAAGTGCAGGGGATTCATTATTGTTAAGCAGATTGGTGAGCTTTTTAAGGAAACCGATGGGTGTGCCCGAAGCATTAGACAGTTCCCGTATTCTATTAAAACATATACGCGGCAATCTGTCACTGCTCATATTCAACACCCGCAGCCAATACTTCAGGGTTAATTTTAAAGCTGTTACACTCAATGAGATACGACCGATTTCTAATCTGATTATGTAGCCTGGAGTGTATCTGGGCAGATTCAGGAACCTACGGATAAATATGTCTTGTATACTGTCCAGTAAGTCTTTATGCTCTGTTGCCCACAATGGAGCGGCATACATCAGGACAGCTCTCACTATTGTATCAAAGAGTTTGATTGATAAATTTATTGACTTTGTTTTTGATTTTATTAATATTGGGTGTGTGACGTTAATTGCTGTAAGTGCTTTTCTTTTAAAGTAATTTGCCGGGTGAGTAGTTGTTATTGTTGGTGTCAGAGGGAATCCCAAGTATGTATATCTTGAAGTTATTGTTATGGGTGCATGAATTTATATCATTAAAATTCATTTTCAAAATATCCTTTACTATATTTGATTAAAATGTGCTCATATATATAAGCGATTAAGCTCACATCCTTACAAAATATGTGTTATTTTTTAAACTTACAATACACAAAGGCCGCGATACAATGTGAAAAAATAGTACAAATGTGATATTAACACAAAGCAATAACTCGCCATCTATACATATATATGAAAGGATTTAAAAGCACGAATGTTTCTTTTATAAAAATACAAGCTTCTACTGCCCTTACTGCGATGAAAAAATATATTGGGAGGGCTTGGCTCATCAGTGGTGAACCCTCCAAGCGGTTTCGCCAATTTAATCCACCAGACCGCTTCTCAGAGCTCTAATACTGTATTGGACGGTTCTGCTTATATACGCAGCACAGAATTTAATTCTACTGTCCTATAAGCTTATGTCCATAGTTTTCTTGAAATTCATTTCTGAGATTCCACCCTTCAGAGCTGCGTATATAAGCATAATCTTCCAGTACATTATTAGAGCTCTGAGAAGCGGTCTGGTGGATTAAATTGACGAAACCGCTGGAAGGGTTCACCACTGATGAGCCAAGCCCTCCCAATATATTTTTTTCATCGCAGCAAGGGCAGTAGAAGTTTGTATTATGTATAAAAGAAACATTCGTGCTTTTAAATCTTTTCATTTTAAATGTGACATTGTACTGAAATAAGGTGCATAAATTAAGAAAAAGGCATCTCCTTATCGTGTAACTAAAAGTTGCTGATGGCTTGCGCCATCTATCGGAATAAATATCAACTATTCTCGTTGAATTATAATTATTCCATAGTTGGCCAAAAATCCATTATTTATTAATCAAAAAAAGCTAACCACGGACGCGTTTCGGGCCGTTGGATCTCATCAGCGTGGTGCAAGCTGTACCTCAACGTACTAAAAATTGTTCATTCAGGCATCCTGAAAAATCACGAAACGGGTAGTTAAGGCCAGACAATAAAGAAAGAATGAATAACCTAATAAAAATAAGGAGTTAAAAAACCTCAACGCCAAGTTCTGTACAACTCCGATATCACTTAGCATAGTTTAAATAGACTGTAAAGTTAATTCATCACCTACTTTTGAGAGGTTAGTTTTCTGAAATTTTATTCTATTCTCTTATGATCTAAAAATTTATTGGTTTTTATTATTAATATTTTAAAATATATAGTTTTAAATATATATACTGTATTATATTTGTAACATGTTTAGCATTTTTAAAATTTACAATGTAAGTACACCATAAATTGAAACGAACCTTTATTCCAAATTAAATATAAAACAAACACCTATCCGGTTTTTCACCAAAAAAATTATCAAAGTTTTATGTC